>CM060384.1:10270780-10606486 GCA_030545235.1 Helianthus tuberosus | reverse complement strand
CCAGATACCACAAGTTTGGATCATCGAAGACGACATGAATAATGAACGATTCGTCTGGGAGCAGAAGCAAGTAGCAACACAAGAAGAAGAAGATCGTGATTATGAAACTCAAAGTAGTAGCTATGGCCACCAGTATTCCAACACTAACCATCAGATCATCGGAACCACTCCCATGGATGATGTTTACGGCCAGTATTCAACTTTACCTCCGCCTTCGTCGATGATGATAACGCCTCAATTACAAAATCATCAACCGCTTGCTCCACAAGATCATCGTCAACAAGGTACGCCCCCATCAATCTCTTAGAGCATCCGTGTACCACAAACACCACGTGAAAAATGGGATACGGCCACACAAAAAAAATTGTGACCGGGTTCATCGTTACATATTAGATTACAGATTTTCCTTTAAACCCCTAACAACCTAAAGACTTTCACAATATAGATGGACTTTGCCATATGGATCAGGACACTTGTACTTTTTTTTTAATTAGCTCTTTTCTATATCTACTCGTATAGTATCATTATTACTAAATAAACACTAACAGTTTATTTGTTTGTTAAACTATTTATTATTAATTCTGTGATATATACAATATACACGTATGTATGCTATAGATTTGCATATATATGCTGCAAGTTGCATATACCTAGGTTCAATGCACCTTGTGTTTTTACTTTCCGTGTACAGCTTCTTCTTCTCCTCTCTCTCTCTCTCTCTCTCTATATATATATATATCTTTATTTATATATGGTCACATGTTTATCACAAGACACTTGCGTCCTAAAATCTTAGTTTCAATCACTGTCACTAAGATTTATTAATTAATTCTCAATTAACAGTGATTCACATGGCAAAATCTTATTTGTGATCTTTTCCTTTTCTTCTTTACAAACTTACTTTAGGGTAAAAAGATGTTTAATTTCACTTGACAATATTGAAATGAGTGTAAAATGTATACATTTATTTATAGCAATTTAATTAAACCATGTAATATAATAAAATATATTTAAATTGATATGTCAAACATTAAATTGATTTCACATTTTAATCATGCTTATATAGTTATATATTATTTGAAGATGTATATTTAAGTATGCTTGCAGCTAGATCTAAAGCAAGTCTGCAAGAGGTGGGGTTGGTGCCACATGAGGTTTTAGATTGTCAAACTTTTAGGTTTTAATGACAATCAAGATACATTTCACCTACCGATATTCTCAAAATTTAGAAGTATCACTTAATCATTAGTTATTTTCTATTTATGTGTTTATATTAGCATATAACGCTTGGAAAAATAACAAAAAATAGCTATATATTAGAACTCGAATTGAATACATATCACTTCTGTGGAGTGCAAACACCATACCATTAGACCACTAATTACCTTTTGAATAAATTACATGCCCCCTAAATTTGGTTCTTACAATAAATGTATTTTGGTTTGATTAATAACATAATTTTTTCAATTGTAATGTGTTCTTTTGTTTTCAAGTTATATAAATATTTTATAGTCCTTGTATTTTCATATGTTCTTTCCACTTTACACAGAAAAGAAAATGAAAAACTTAGTCTCAAAGCTAGCCATTAACAGAAGAATATAATATATTGCTAATTTCAAAAAAATTAGTGTTTAAGCAATTATTATTAATTCTGTGGCATCAAATCCAAAAGATGCCATTTGCATGCATGGTTTACTAACATATTAATCACTCTGTAACGAATATGAAATAACCTATATGTTTTTTATAAGTTCTATAACTTATTGTGTGCATGATTTGATCAGAAACAACTGTGAAGAGACATTATAGAGGCGTAAGGCAAAGACCATGGGGAAAATGGGCAGCCGAGATACGTGATCCTAACAAAGGGGCCCGTGTTTGGTTGGGCACATTTGAAACAGCCGAGGCTGCAGCCGCGGCTTATGATCAAGCCGCACTTAAGTTCAAAGGGGCAAAGGCCAAGCTCAACTTCCCAGAGCGTGTTCAAGGCCGCTCTGAGCTTCGTTACATATCAACAACCACCACTACCACCACAACACAACCGCCCGCTGCCACCTCATCACAGCCTCCAAATCCTACATCACATCAATCCATAGCCACCAATTATCCAGACTTTCTTCAGTATGCACAACTTCTTTCAAGCAATGAAGCTCAGTTGCGGTACTTCACTTCGGATCTCTACCCTCATAATATCAACAATGCTGAGGTATATGCTTCACACCAATCTTCTTCACCGACAGTTGGATCATCGTCAGTGTCTTATCAGCCACACTACACCAATGATCCGGGCTTGTCATCCTCGGATCAACACGTAGATTGGGACAAGTGGAAAGATGCTTTTGATCCCAATAGGAAGTCATGAGTTGTGCCAATCAAATGCAAAGGTTGTATTATTGCATTTGGATTTATGAATCACTAGAAATATGTGTGAGAGTTTTGCTTGCATTATTTAAGCATGCAAAGCTCCGTTAAGATCCATGAAGATATAAGTAAGAATATTAAGGTTGCATTATTTATGCAGCAGTTGTTAGGATCCTTATGATTTTCTGTATTTGTTTTTGTGGGTAATTACTAGTTATATATGCTCCTACGCATATCTTAACTTTATTTTTATTGTGGGGTTGCTAGTTATATATGCTCATTCTCTTGTACATATATAGTTGTTATATGTTATAGTTTATAATTAAGTTCATAAGTTTATTTCTTTTGTTATAATAAAATAAGTTAACTGCACTTGGTTTTAGCATGACTATATGTTATGATGTACTTTTGCTATATTATCCAAAATAATAACAATAATATGCTCAATTTCATCCTCAATAAAAGTTCATGTGCAAGAAACGACATATACAGTGTTAAAATGAGCATCAAGTCATCAACCCAAGTTTGCATTGGGATCTGAAAACTTTTTATTTCGGAAGTCATAAGAACACATTGATTCATTAAAGGGAAATTATATTTTTTTGAACGGCGAACTTTCATTAAACCAAACTTCTAGCCAGGAGCTAGCCAGTACATGATCGAAAACAAAAACAGATTACACTGATTTACATTAGGCTCATTACACAAATGAAAATCTACACCATCTTTCCCAATCCAGCTCCGGTATTTTCGAGTGGTTCTTCACCTGTAAGAAGGCCGTGGATTTGAGGTCCTGCATCGTTGTTGCCGGATTCGTCACTTTGAACTTAAGTTTTGAGGGAGTCTTTGTAGGAACCGTTCACGTAAATTAAATAAAATAAACAAATTTTATTAATACTGATTACAAACAGAAATTAGAAAGACAAAATTACAAATACAAATACAACTGAAAAATAACCAAATACAAGAAAGGGGTAGAAGCAGAATTGACTGAGGCACGTGTTCAACACGCTTCCCTTAAAACAAATTCCGAGTCTCCCAGGAGTACTCGTTTTGTTTCCCAGGGTACAACAGCCAGAGCAGTAGTACTGCCGGAGTAGACCTACAACCCGAAGGTTACCTTGAAAGCTGCAAGAAATAGATCAGAAATTTCTAGAGAGAAAGTTGTGATTGCTGTTGTGTTACCGGTATCCATTGCTGCTGGGTATGGAGCTGTATTTATACAGCTCCAGATTCGAAACAGTTAAAAACGAATTAAAGAGAGGTTTAAATTGCATTAAACGTCTTCAATGCAATTTAATACGTCATTTAATTCTCAGTCTAAGCCCATTAACTCGTCAGTTACGAAGCTGAACTGAAACTGTTCTATCATTCAATGCTGGAGGCTTCTGTGCGCGCGCGCGCGCAAGACACACTGGTGCGTGCGCGCCAAGTTCTACACGCGCGTGCGCGGTGCGTCCACTTGGCTCAAGTCCATGCGCGCGTGCGCCACGTCACCATGCGCGGTGCGGCCTCTTGGCTCAAGTCCATGCGCGCGCGCGAGCGAGTGCGAGTTAGTAGCAATTTTATTCATGTCCTTTTTGACAGCCATTACATTCAATTTGAACATACCATTTTGGGCATAGCCCTTGCCTACATACATTCCTCGTTTAGTTAACACAAATTGATCGCTCTCAAAGACTAAACGAAATCCAAACTTGTTAAGCAACCAACCCGAGACTAGATTCTTTCGCAAGTCCGGGACATACAACACGTTGCTTAGAGTGAGCTCCTTCCCCGAGGTCCACTTCAAGATCACCGTTCCTTCACCCATGATGTCAGCGGTGGCTGTATTTCCCATATACAGCTTCTCTTCTCCAGAAAGCGCCTTGAAGGTGGTAAAAAGGCTTCTGTCCGCGCAAGCATGACGGGTCGCGCCCGTATCAATCCACCATCCTTTTGGAGTGTTGGTCACAGTATTGACCTCATCCAACATTGCGCTTTTGTCGGAAATCATTGCCACCAAAGGCATTCCGTCTTCATCCACCATGTGCGCACGCTCACGCTTTGGTTTCTTGCATTGGTTTGCCCGATGCCCCGGCTCGTCACAGTTGTAACAAGTTCCTTGGAACGTTGGAGGTTTCTTTTTCACAACCCCTTTCTTCGGTCCAAGTTTGCTAGCCTTTGCTTTCTCCTTGTCCTTTTTCCCCTTACCCTTCGCGCCCTTAGAGGATTGCCCATGCTCAACCACGTTTGCGCTAGCAGAAGTTTGCGCTTGGCTGCCTTTTAGGTCAATTCTATTGCCCTCTTCAATCCGAAGACGAACAATAAGGTCCTCTAAAGTCATCTCCTTCCGTTTGTGTTTAAGATAATTCTTAAAATCCAACCAACCAGGAGGTAACTTTTCAATCATCGCTGCCACTTGAAATGTCTCACTAAGTGTCATGCCTTCCGCAAAGATGTCATGTAGTATAATTTGGAATTCTTGGACTTGATTCATAACACTTTTAGAATCAACCATTTTGAAATCCAAAAAACGGGCTACCACAAATTTCTTTGTGCCAGCATCCTCCGTTTTGTACTTCTTGTCCAAGGCATCCCAAAGTTCTTTGGAAGTCTTGACGTTGTAGTACACATTATACAACGCATCCGCTAGGCCGTTTAACACATAGCCACGACATATGAAATCCGAATGCTTCCACGCATCTACCGCGCACTGTCTTTGTGCGTCGGTCTCCCCTTCCACAGGTTGGGGAGCGGTTTCCGTCAAGAACCTCGCAAGGTTCATGGTGGTCAGGTAGAAGAACATCTTCTGCTGCCACCTTTTGAAGTGTAGACCCGAGAACTTCTCGGGTCGTTCAGCGTGATTGGCCACTGTGGACGCTCCCACAGTGGTGGCGTTCAAGGGGGTTCCCGTCACAACATTCGCAGTGTTGTTAACGTTGACATTCTCGTTCGACATGCTGAAAAAATTAAAATTTAAACTTTTTAGTCCAAAAAATTCTGTTTTACGCACAAAACAGAAGTAAACTAATAAATTTTAATTTTACCACAATTTACTGTTTCGGCTTCTAAGTCCAACTTTGAAGACCAAAAACAGAAAATTTATAATTTTAGAACCTACTGACTGGCTTCTAAGTCCAACTTTGAAGACCAAATCAGAAAGTTTTATCAATTTTTAGGACAAATTCTGAAGTAATCAAAAAATGTTTTCAACCAAAGTCGCTCCTTTGAAGATGAAAACACAAAAATCTGTTTTTAAAACCCAAACTGAGTGAAAACAAAACTGGTTTGAATCACAAACAGAATGGTTTTGATTACACGAACGGTTTTAAAAATTTGTTTTAAGATTGTAAGAACCGTTCACGTAAATTAAATAAAATAAACAAATTTTATTAATACTGATTACAAACAGAAATTAGAAAGACAAAATTACAAATACAAATACAACTGAAAAATAACCAAATACAAGAAAGGGGTAGAAGCAGAATTGACTGAGGCACGTGTTCAACACGCTTCCCTTAAAACAAATTCCGAGTCTCCCAGGAGTACTCGTTTTGTTTCCCAGGGTACAACAGCCAGAGCAGTAGTACTGCCGGAGTAGACCTACAACCCGAAGGTTACCTTGAAAGCTGCAAGAAATAGATCAGAAATTTCTAGAGAGAAAGTTGTGATTGCTGTTGTGTTACTGGTATCCTTTGCTGCTGGGTATGGAGCTGTATTTATACAGCTCCAGATTCGAAACAGTTAAAAACGAATTAAAGAGAGGTTTAAATTGCATTAAACGTCTTCAATGCAATTTAATACGTCATTTAATTCTCAGTCTAAGCCCATTAACTAGTCAGTTACGAAGCTGAACTGAAACTGTTCTATCATTCAATGCTGGAAGCTTCTGTGCGCGCGCGCGCGCAAGACACACTGGTGCGCGCGCGCCAAGTTCTACACGCTCGTGCGCGGTGCGTCCACTTGGCTCAAGTCCATGCGCGCGTGCGAAGTGCAAAGTGCACCATCAAAGCGCCACATTGTGCCTCATCGCCCACGCCACGCGCGCGCGCGAGCGTGTGCGAGTGCGAGTTAGGGTGCTCCGCACCCTTCGCGAGGACACTAGTGTGTGCTTCCATGAAACAATAAGGATGGAGAGTTCCACCTTAAATACCCATTTAAGTTCCAACTCTCATCCGATGTGGGACAAGGTGCTACTTTCCCTTTTGTTTCAGCATTGAATGTTCCAAACACCCAACTTTGAGCATCGATATCTCATTCATCTTAGCTCGGTTTTGGACGTGGTTTAGTTCGTTGCGAAGCTCTTCCAACATAGAACACAAACCCACAAATAAATATATAAAACCCGCTCATTTTATTATATTTATTTCTAGTCCAAAATAGGAAAAAATCATTTTCCTATATTTGTGAAAAATGCTATTTTCACCTATTTTCCAACAGTCTTAGAGGGTGTGTAAGGTTGACGACCACACATGATCGTCGATTAACTTATAAAGTTAGTGCTAATTTCATATTTTGTATGAGCCCAATAAATCAATAACCATTTACCATTACTCGATTAATCAACAAATCATTTAATCTTAATACCCAAAATCACTTTGGTCCTTTTAAGCACTTAAAATAATAACCTAATTAACAATTAGTTATTAGCGTCACTTTGGAATTGAAGAAGAATTGAGATCGGCGATTACCAACCATAGATAAATGATTAGGAGATTAACGATTTAACCACTCGGTCTTGCATAGAGTCACCCATGTGGATAACCAATTAAGGTAATTGATTTTAACTTGAGTTTGATCTTCATTCTTTATTTAGCCTATTTTAGCTTAGATAATTAGATTATCATATTTTAAATGTCAATTTTTACTTGTCGAATAAGGCTTCCAAAATCTCAGGAACGGTCCTCTTGGCTTTGGCCACCGACGATTACTATCTTCAGCCACCATAGTCCCCCACAACAATCAACAATGACATATGCAGCGATTAGCGTAACTGGTTTCAGGTCACCACCTTACATACTTTAGTGTAGGTTGGTAAGTTTTGAAAAGTTTAAAGTTTGATACATTCCTTAGACTGAAGGGAGTGGGGCGTCCTCAAAAGAGGGCGTCTTGCAACACGTGGCGTTTGGGGGCGACTTGGGGCGTCCTCAAAAAAGGGGGCGTGGTGTTCATGGCAACTCAAGTTGCCACCAAGACTTATGATTGGTTGATTTGTTTGAAAAGGGGGGAAGTTCTTGGGGTCTTGTGCCAAAAAGTTGTTGTGTGAGAGGGAGGAGGCGACGAGAAGAGGACGGGCTCAATGGGGTCGCCCCCTAGAACGCCCCTGGGGGCGGTGTTCATGGCAACCTTGGGCGACTTGAGGGTGGGAGTCGCCCCACTCCCTTCAGTCTTAGTGTAGGTTGGTAAGTTTTGAAATTTTGTTATATATTAATATTAAAGTTTTAAAGTTTGATACATTGAGTAACTACATTACTATAGTTAACACAAAAAAATTATAAAGAAAAAGTTTGGCAATTGTTATTTGTTCTTACTTGATTTTTAATAGAAACTTTTATCCAAAAGCATAAAGTCTATTAATTATTGACTGAGATGGATTGATATATACTTGATAGTGATAGCAAGTAGACATAATTTGAGGATGGCTTTTGTTACATCAAAGATATACACACATTAACCCCTCCATGCATGCGTGAGCCCATGTGCTTTACTAAAGTAGTCACTCACCCTAGGGTTTCATCAAACCCTGCCATATCACTTATTATTAGAGAAAAAGGTGATCTAAAATCATTGCCATATTCAAATCTCAACTGGTCCATCTATTATCATTCTTACACAATAAAGGTTTGAGATTAATTTAAGCCTCTACTTCATAAATCTTTTTTAGAAAGAGGGTGTTTTGGTTAATTTATTGATCACACTTTCATTATAAAACTATTAAGTTAGAAATTTGTGTATTGCACAATTTAAAGGAAACGTATGAGAAATTTCAAAAAAAATGGGGCCGCGGGTCATGTGTCACACCCCAACCGATTGCGGAAATATCGGGGCGCGGCACTAGGCGAATCAGATTGCTCAAGAGATCCATAATAACTATTTGTTACCAATATTTTTAAAGGTTAATTGTCCCATACTAATCAACAAAATATTCAACAAGTAATTATTACAGATAACGAGTTTCTCTCAAACAAGCAAGTCCGACAACCTAGATTTCTATTTACGTAGTTTCTAGACTGTCTATCTTGATTTCCAGCAAACATAGTGTCCTATCAACATGTCACATACGTTAAAATAAAGTCAATACATAAAATGTAAAGGTGAGTACACAAGTTTGCATAGCATATAGTAGAGAAAGCATTTACGCATAACCAGCATGTATAACGTAACGGGCGAAGCAAGTAACTATCAAACAATGTCTACAACTTAACCACAAGACTGCGTTTTGGAGTATGTGCGACACATCTTCAACGAACACATGAAGTAAAGTAATGTGATCCCTAGCAACCCCGGTCCACGACAGGTGCTGAGTCCAAACTATAGTACTATCGTTGCTAGAGGCGGTATAGTGTAACACTGTATAGCATAGTACAAGCATTCAAAGTACACGTATAGCATGCGGAAGCGGTTAGCGTTATAAATTGTTTGCGTTGTGTGTTGTTGTGTTTTGATAGAGAACGTATGTAACACCGAAAAGTGTGTTAAAAGAAAATGGGTTCGAGTATACTCACAGTATGTGTTTAACAAGTAAACACAGCCTTGATTGGATTGAAGGGAGCGCGTTGGAGTTTAGCCTGATCATAGAATAGTAGCGTAAGCATTGAACAAAGCGTAAAACAGAATGTCGAATGGGTGGGTGTTCAGATGGTGATCCGAACGGATGAGCCTCCATTCGAACGGATGGCCATTCGAATGAGGTGTGTTTGTTTGTAAAATTGTTAAAGTTCGAAGTTTAACCAAATCGTTTTGAACAAGGACTAGTATAAAGGACAGGTCACCTGGTCGAATGGTCATTCAATCGGATGGTCGGATGGCCACTCGAGTGGGAGATCTTGTTATTTGAAATCTTGCAAAAATTTCTAAGTAAAAGTTTGGAGTTTTAATGGAGATGGCGTGATGACGTGTCAAACAACGGAAACACACGAAGTCTAGCGCAGTCAGTCGAATGGTCTCAACCCATCCGATCAGACTTACTGTTCCTCATGGAATTTCATGTTCAACCCGTAAATCGGTCAACTCTCTAGTGGAAATCCGTTTTCAAGCCGGCTCTCTACTAAGGAACGAGTAGAGAGTCTGAAATGAGCCTAGATTCCATCCGTTTTGAGTAGAAAAGTGAAGAAAAAGTTTGAAATAGATGAAAGATGTTGGAATCTTGCAAAAACTTGATTAAAACATGGTGAGAATCTCTTAGATCTGAACCAATCTTGATGAGTTGGTGCTTCACAACAGTTTGTATAAACAAAATGAGCGAAGAACACCTTCAAGAGGTCCAAATCAGTGATTCTAGAGAAAAAAGCAAGTGTTTATGTGTGATTTTGATGGAGAAGATGATGTAGAAGTGATTAGTGATGATGATTGTACAAGATTTGAGGAGAAATACTTACAAAATGGCCTTGAATCGTGATGAAAAGTAACTGAGAGCGACTTGTGTGAGTGTGGTCGGATGGGAGTGTCAACATCAGAGAAAAAGGGAGTGTACGGGTATTTATAGGCGAGTGAGTGAGAGTTAAGGCGGTGTGCGTTATGTTCGGTCGGATGGCCTTCCGGTCGAATGGTCATCCGAGCGGATGTCCATTCGATTGGGTGTCCATTCGATCAGCCGAGTTGTGCGAGTTAGTTTTCCAACTTTCGTTTCGTGTGTTAAGCATTGCGTTTAATCGAGTTGTGAGTGAGCGTTGAGCATGTAAGCATTGCGTTGATAATCACACATAACAACTAAACATATAATCACACAATTAACGCACATAACACTAAAATGCATAAAAGTAAATCTCCGTTTCGATTTTGCGTTGAGTTTGTGTTGTGATAGCGTTTAGTCTAAACAAGCGATAAAATGCGTTTAAATAGTAAACGTTATAAATAGCGTTAAATGCGATAACTGCGTTTTGAATAAGCGTTGTGATATATGTTTGAAAAACTTAGTTTAAACCCTTAGCGTTAATCGAAATCTCTAGAGTACAAGTAATTAAGCAAGAAATGACAGATACAAGTAATGACTCAGAAAGTTGGGTTGTTACATATCAGGTGTTTTCCTATATCAGGAGTACGAGGTAAGTTGTACATCAATCGACCCGTATCCTCGTTTTGATAAGATCAAAACATCGGTTTGTAATTCGGAAAAAAACTTAACTCCGTTAAGCTATTTTAACGGCGGACTATTTTACGAAAAAAATTGACCAGTCCAGATTATTATCGGCCAATAACTGATTTAGGATTATTATCGGCCAAATTGAGTTAGGTGTGATTATTTATTTCCAATTTGCCTTTAAAAATAGTAACTCAATAGGGATGAAATCGAGTTCTTGTAAAAACGGTTTTAAGTTGAGACGTGCCATCTTAGAAAAAGGTATCAAATGAATAATGTGTTATATAATAACTATATCAAGGAAACGTTATTATATTTAAAGAAGAGTTAATTACTGTTTTCGTCCATGTGGTTTGTCAAAAATCACTATTTCAGTCCATTAGTTTAAAAATTACGATTTCAGTCCCTGTGGTTTCACTTTCGTAACCATTTCAGTCCACCTCCGTTAACCCAGTCCATTTTTTCTGTTAAGTACACGTGAATTGACCATAATGCCCTTATTAATAAAAAACAAAAAGATATCTAAATGAGTTAATTACTGTTTCCGTCCCTGTGGTTTGTCAAAAATCACTATTTCAGTCCTTGTGGTTTGTCAAAAATCACTATTTCAGTCCCTGTGGTTTTACTTTCGTACCCATTTCAGTCAAGTCTCCTAACACCGTGTATTTTACCGTTAAGTTTTTAATGAAATACCTAAATTACCCATGTGTTAATTAAATAAAAAAACCATGGAAATTTAAAAGATCGTATTCTAGGACACACTTGTTAAAACACAACCCCACGCTACCCCACCCCACTCCATCCCTGCTCTCATTTCCGGCAAAAGTTTCCGGTCATCTTCTCCGGCATCACAACCCCACCCTCTTAATGTCCGGCGACCCATTACCCCACCTCAATTAATATCTTCCTAACAGCATCAATTAACATAATAACTTTAAAAAATAATGCTTATCTGGACATTTTCTCATTCTAAAATCCAAAATTAAAATTTTGGAACCATATATGTAAAAATAGTGCCAGACTTCTACTTCTACTGAAGCCATGGTGGGTCGAACCCTACAATCCAATTTAATTAACACAAGGGTAATTTAGGTATTTCATTAAAAACGTAACGGTAAAATAGACGGTGTTAGGAGACTGGACTGAAATGGTTACGAAAGTGAAACTACAGGGACTGAAATAGTGATTTTTGACAAACCACAGGGACGAAAATAGTAATTAACTCATTTAGACATCTTTTTTGTTTTTTATTAATAAGGGCATTATGGTCAATTCATGTGTACTTAACATAATAAATGGATGGGGTTAACGGAGGTGGACTGAAATGGTTACGAAAGTGAAACCACATGGACTGAAATCGCAATTTTTAAACTAATGGACTGAAATAGTGATTTTTGACCACCCACAGGGACGAAAACAGTAATTAACTCTTTAAAGAAAATAACATTAGATTCAAATAAGGGTAGTAGAACTTGGTCAGATATAAACAATATTAAAGGGTGAGGGATTGGATTTAATTGGCAAAGCCTTTGAAATTAAAGTGAAGCTTTGATTGGAAGTCTTTAATTCTTGTAATTTGATCAATGTAGTAAATAATTACAGATTTGAGGTCTTTAATCCTTGTGATTTGATAAAGGGCAACACATATAACAAAGTCAAAAAAAAAACATGTAACTTGTGAGAGACAACACTTTAAACACAAACCAGACCATAATCTTACACTAAATGTTCAAGTGAACCTAAATTTAGATCTCAAAATCAGATTTTTTAGATATACTTTTTGAAAAGTTACCAAGGATTATTTAATAAATATTTAAGTAAGCTTATTATACTTTAGTAATAAATAAAAGGTCACCACTTTTTAAGCCAAAACGGAGACTGACTTTAAACCCACTATAAACAAACATGATAAAACTTCACTCAAGTAATAAACTAAGCCCACTAAGAAGGCTTTAATTAAGCCATCACAAAAAATCTTGGAAAGTATTAGGGGTCCACAAAACAACCAATCAAATCAATGCACGTGTAAGACCGGCTAAAGTTTAGAAGCATATACACATCCATTAATCTGCTTGATTGTTTAGATAATTTCATAGCATGTTTCAAGATTTTTTGTACCCTAAATTCAAGCCTTGTTAGCCTGGTTAAATTATGTTGTGTTTTCTTATTCATTTCTTTTAGATATAATTATTTTTGGTGGGTTAAAACTCATTACCATTTTAGCTTAAAAGATGGTCTTAACATATCTATTAGGGTGTAAGGGGCACTCCTCTAAGTGGGGAGCGACATCTCTTACCCACAGCCAATCAGCACGCGCCATGTCAACTCCCCACTTAACTCCCTTCACACCCTCAATTTGATGGCGGCACTCCTCTCTTGGGGGACTTGTTTTTTTTTTGTTTTTTTTTTATTTGTTTTAATAAAAAAAGGGTCAAAAATTACAAAACTCCATCGGTGAACACAACCCGCACACCACACCCCGATTTGGGTCACCGAGGGGATGGCGGCGGTGTTCCAAAGCGGGGTTCACACTCACCGCCCCCCTCCCCGAGGGCGCCCCGTTCACCCTTAAAGTGATTTTCAGTGAATAAAATCATAGGATAAGTTAACCCAAACTTGTATATTCCAAAAAAACAAACAAGTCAAAAGCAATCATCGGGACATGTAGCCAGTTGGCGTTTTGTATTCAGGAAAACAAAGAGGGGGGTATGATGATCGGAATCACTTTCGGCAACCTAGATTCAAACATTGCGGCTATCGTCCTTTTGCCTTTTCTTTCACTTTCACACTAGTTATAACTCCCATCACTCATTTTTGGCATGCTACTTCAACAGTGTTTTTGAGTTTCACTTCACTATCTTTTCTATTATATTATTTGATGTATTCTTTAATAAATAAGTGATTTGGGGATCTATGACAAGGACATAAAATTGTATGTTTTAATTTACTCTAAACTGGTTTGAGTTTGGGTTCGTATGGGGAGGGATTCACATGTTTAAAGTGTGTTCTATGTGATAACCTAAAACAATAGGGAATTTAATCCAAAGTTTAAAAAAGAGTTGATATCTAATTCTTTGGTAAATTTGTAACACAACAAAAAAATTCAGGTTAAAAAGATTGTGTTCGAGCCAACCCATAAATGTTCATATCGTTTTCAGATTAGCGTGTGTGAAATAATTTTCGGGCTAGTGTCAAATTCCAGCTTTGTGTCGGGTTTGACCAGTCATCCCATAAACACAGTCAGTGTAACACTGCCTTTAAAAGAAGGAAGAATTCACATATTCCTCGTAAACTTGTAAAATTATATATTTCTAAAAAGGACAAGTTTTTAATGCACAATATATAATGCTCCTTAAACATAATTTGAGTAAATATGTAATTTTGTAAGTTTAGAAGACATGCATCAAATTGTCTTTTAAAATTTATCACATAAACATAAAAAAATGAAATATGAAAAGAGGAACATATTCTATCATCTCCCTATTAAACGGATAAATTCCGATGATTTTATATAATTTGTTATCAACTAGTAATAAGACCCGAGCATCTTGCAGCGCGGGTATATCGCAAATATCGAATTGATTAGTCTAAACGTTATGTGATGCGTTAACAATATGAAAACGCGCATTTCGGCGTATCCGATTGAACTCAATGTAACCTATATAAGCATTGCGATTGGATCAAAACGTAAAGTAAATCGAGTTTATACCGTATAATCATAACGTATTATATATATATATATATATATATATATATAGGTAAAGAGTATGGTACAAATAAGGTTATCGTACATTACATACGCGAGAATTTGAGCTGTACACGTGTCCTGATTCAGTTTTTCTTTAATAAGGTTAAATCAGACAATTAATTCAATCATCTGAGGGCAAATTCGTCTCTTCATTCAATCAGCGAGATGTTCGTTACACTAATATCCCGGTAATTATCATTCGAATCAGTTTCAAAATTTTCATAATTCTCAAATTGCAGTTTTCGTTCTTCTGTGTTAGGGTTTCATTCAATTGTTTTATTTTGATGGATCCACAGAGCAGCACTGGACGAACAGATGTTGATTTTGAAGAAACTCGACCGATCGGTGATCATGCTCAATTATCTGCATATCAGAGAGTTTCGATTGAGGATGTTTTAAATCTGCCACCTGCAAATCCAAATCCAATTGCAAGTACAAGTGCTGAAAACGAGTTTTTTAATGGTAATTATGTTAATTCAGATCTCTAAATTGTTCGTATACTTGTTTTTTTGTTTAATCGTAGCAATGATTTTATATTGTTGTAGCTGTTTTTTGAAGTTTGAATGTTGATTATATTTTTGATATGAAAGCAACATGCACAAATTCGCATGTTATTACTCTTACAATTCGCATTTGATTTTTTTCTTTATGCATTTTCGCATGTTATGGTATAATAAATCGCATATATAAAACAGATTAATCAAAATCATCATTTTCGCTTGTTATTGTTCATACAATTCGCATGTGTGTTTGTTCTTTTATGATGGAATTAATATGTCGCATGTACTAGTCCGATAATTCGCACGTGTTTTTGTTTTCTGATTTTGGTTCTTGTAGATGAAAGGGTTTACACTCCGGAGGTTCAAGCATCAGCTACACCTGTTGTTGGAATGCAATTTATCTCTATTAAACAAGCATATGCGTTTTACCAATCATATGCTAAGTTAGCTGGTTTTTCTATTCAGAAAGGTGGTGAAGTACACGGTGGTGGTATAATCAAAATAAGTATTTTGTTTGTTCTAAAGAGGGACATAAGCCACTGTGTATTGACGATCGTTCGAAGTCAAAAAAGCAATTCAAAACAAGGAACAGGGGGACTATTAGAACTGGATGCAAAGCTCAACTTATGATTTGCACTGTGGATGGTAGATTATATACAGTAAAGAGATTTGTTGATGGCCATAATCATAAGTTTGTATGCCAAGATGATATTCACATCTTGCCAGCTTACAGACAATTGTCAGATGTCCAGGAGGAGTTGGTTTGGGAACTAGGCACTTTAAACCTTGGTCCTGTCAAAGCTTTCCATATAATAAGGAAACGTTATGGTGGTTTCGAGAACGTTGGTGCCACGGTTGATGATTGCAAAAATTTTAAGAAGCGAATTAACAGCTATATAGGAGAATATGACGCTGACATGGTGATTAATAGGAGGGGGGTAGTTGCACGGACCTCCCATCCGCCGAAGTATTGCAACTCCGCAAGCTAGCTTAGCCCCATAGCTGCCTGGCGGTGATTACCCACGGTGAAGAGCCCCAACACCCCATAAGGGCATTGCCAGGAATCGAACCGGTGACCTCAAGTAGAGGCCTGGGTAAGGCTGGCCAACTGGGCTACCCCAGAAGGTTACATGGTGATTAATAGGATGACTGACAAAAAACAGTATTTAGCTGATTATTCGTTTGAATATTCTGTTGATGATGACAAACGGTTAACTGGTTTGTTCTGGGCTGATGGTTTATGCAAGCTTAACTATATGGAATTTGGGGATGTGATATCGTTTGATGCAACTTTCAAGACAAACAGGTAAGTTTTTCAAGACAAACATGTTTTTTTACTAATTTTCGCATGTTATATATCTTCATGAGCTTGTAATATCGCATGTGTAGACATGTTGAAGAATTGATGTTGAGTATATCGCATGTTATACTGTTTGTTTTCGCATGTGATATCTGTCTTTTTCGCATGTTTTAAATGTGTTTTCGCATGTGTTTGTTCAGGTACAAGATGGTGTTTGTTCCGTTCACTGGCATTGACAACCACTGTCGAAATGTAACGCTTGGAGCTGGGTTGTTGGCATCAGAGAGCATTGAATCATATAAATGGCTTCTTAATTCATTCTTAAAGTCATTTGGTCGGCAGCCAAACGTTGTAGTGACGGATCAAGACCCTGCTATGAAACAGGCTATTGAGGAGGTTTTCCCTATCAGCAGACACAGATTGTGCATGTGGCACATAATGAAAAAAGTGACAGATAAGGTATAGCATGCTATATTGTCTTTCATTAGCGTTATGTTTTTTATATCATGTTATAGGCTGATATAAAAAGCATTTATTGTTATAGGTTGGACACGAGTTGTGCAATAACGATGAGTTTAAAAGGAGGATGTGCGACATTGTATGGACTGATTCCATTGAGCCCGAAGAATTCGAGAGACAGTGGAAGTTGGTGATGATTGAGTTTGGTCTCACAGAAAACAAATGGATTGATGATATGTTTGTGATGAGATCCATGTGGATTCCGGCTTTTTACCAGCATGAGCCAATGTCGGGACTTATGAGAACAACTTCAAGATCAGAGAGTGAGAACCATTTTTTCTGCCAGGTGTCTAATTCACAACTCACTCTTGTAGAGTTTATGAATCATTTTGATGGTGCAATGGATGTCCAAAGGTTTAATCATAGAAAGAATGATCACATTTCAAGATATACTGAGCCTGCTGATTGGAGCGAAACTTCTTTGGAAAAAGATGCTGCTAAGAGATTCACAAGGTCTATATTCTTTGATCAGCAATTAGAGATTTATGGTACAATTTCTGAATGTCTGCCGATGGACACCAAAATAGAGGGTCCACGGATCAGGATATTGTTGAAGGACTTTAAAGCCCATGGAGATGGTTTATTGGAGGTACTATAGCATATATATTTCAAACATGCGATTTTTTGATAACCTACATGCGATTTTTTTTCAGTTGATGATCCTGCAATATGCGATTTTGGTTTTGTCATGCGATTTTAAATTTTATTCATTTACATGATTTTTTAGACATGCGAAATTGTTATGTTACACATGCGATTTTAATTTTTAATATAATTTTTTTTTTTTTGGTTTTTCCTAGGTGTGGTTCAAGAATCTTGAAAATGATGTAACTGCACAGTGTAGCTGTTTGCGTTTTGAGCAGTATGGGCTGCTATGCAAACACATCTATTTTCTTTTCAAGATGTTTGGTGTTAAAGAAATACCAAACAAATATGTTACGAAGAGATGGACGAAGGATGTGGTGTCGAATGAGTTAAATGTGAAGTACAATCTAAATGTGGGTGGCAAGGATGTGCAACACAAGGCTAAACGGATTGCTCGTGAAATCATCCACACAGGGGAGTATTTGGTTAGAAATTTGATTGCCGACCTTGATCAACTTGTTTTAGTGAGGGATCAAATGATGCAGCTTAAAGAGAGAGTTGATCAGAGTCGCATAACCAAGCAACTTGATCCAAAATTTGACTGATTTTCAAAGTTGATTGGTTATCAACAACCAGTAACTAATGCTCCTCCTACTGTCCGTGTGCCGGTTGGTATAAGAAACAAAGGTCGCGGCTCGCATAAAAGGATTAAATCTAAGAAGGAACAAATGATCAGCCGCAAAGGGAAAAGGTCAAGGACATGTAGCGTATGCAATGTAATAGGTCATCATATTCGGACTTGCAAGATTCTGAAAGCCAAACAACAAGGTAAACAGCAAAAAAAGAAGATGAAGGGCGTCCAGATTGAAAATGTTCCCAGAGACAAAGACAATGAGGTCGAAGACGACGAAGAGGAAGATGAGTTTGAAGATTACAGTGGTAGTAGTGATGATGGATCTGAAGAAGAAGATCAGTGGGAGGAGGTTTCAGAAGATGATGAGGATGAGTAGTTTTTTTCTAAATGTACATGCGAATTCATACGAAACACATGCGATTTTGTATTCATCTGTTTATATCATTTTCTCATGCGATTTGAGTATATAAACATGCGATTTTATATGCTTCAGTTTATAATAATTCTTACATGCGATTTCACTTTTAGTACATGCGATTTTGAGTTATCTAACACTTTTAGTACATGCGATTTCACTTTTAGTACATGCGATTTCACTTGTTTTTTATGTGACAGATGGCAATATCATTCATGCGATTTAATATTTATAAGCAAACATAATATGTGTTCAAAACATGTACCCCAAATATAAATATAGTTGTTATTGTCTAACACAGCCACAACCACAAAACGATTAAAAAGAGAATTTAGTTACTTGAAGCAAAGATTTTGTCACGTTCAGAAGAGCTGAACTCCATCTTCTCCTTCACAGTGTTTAGAGCATCTGTCAGGAAAGAGAAGGCTAAGTCATCAGCTCGAGATTGCTCCTTTATGTGTTCCAAAGCTCTGTCCTTGAAGCTTGATGGTGGTTCTTGAAGTAGGCGTTCCCATATATCTTGATTTTTCTTGATTTGTTCAAGAATTTTGCCCTGCACATCAAGAACAAGATGAGAAGAGTTGACATCAGTGCTTAGTTCTGTCAACGTGCGAGTTGACAATAGCTCTTTGATTGCAATGTTTTTTATTTTTTCATCATCTTTAGATGCCATTTTTTGTTGGTCTGTTTGTGTTTGTTCTATGTATGTCTTAATATGGAAGTTAGTTGTATCTGGGTTTTTTATATTAATATAGTAAATTTATTATGTAGGTAGGGTGGTAAGTTCAGTAGTATTTATTGTAAAATTGATCATTACATGTCAAATTACAGTCATATCGGTAATAAATTAAGTTTTTTTTTATATAAAATACTTCTAATTTAGTTTTTAAGATTCGTTAAATTTTTTTTTTTTTTTTTTTTTTTTGCATTTTTAGGACAGTAATTTGAAAGTATTTGCAGTGTTTTATTCAAAATCGCATTTGAAACATAAACAAATTCGCAAACTTTAAGAAATCAGAAGATAATTCTTTTTTACTGAAATCGCACGTGTTAAAGCATGAATTCACAAATTATATGAAATTTCAAAGATTATTAACTTTTAATTGTAATCGCATGTGTATTTTCATGAATTCGCACCTTATATTACACCTTTAGTGTTTTCGCATATAATGTTATATGAATTCGCAAACTTTACAAAAAATACACCCTTTCTTTTTTATTTTCACCCTGCATCATCTTCTTCGATAGTCGGTCCATCGATTTGTTTCAGTTCTGAATTTCCAAATTCGTCAGAAGTTCAATTCGCAGAAGGATATGGTGAATAGGAATCGATCGATTTTTGAGTAATTGTTATATTTTCGATTACGTTTTTTATTAAGAATCTTACGTTATGATTTTGAGGTTTTGTTTGCTGATTACCAGGGTTTTTTATTTCGTAATGGACGATTTTAACCTTGGCGGTTTCATATATATATATATATATATATATATATATATATATATATATATATATATATGTTTATTTGATTAATTTAATAGTTAAACACGGGGGTTATTTGAGATGATCCGACGACCGTGGTTATAGCGTACGTATTGTACGATTAGGCATATTGTATGATAACCGGCCTCTATATATATATATATATATATGACCCGAATTATACATAGAAAACGTAACGGGTATAAAGGAAAAAATGGCACGTGTAATCAAAAGGGATGAATTAGAAATTTTGAAAAAAAAAAAGAGGAAGAAAAGAAAACCACAATTTGACTCCACTCGCTTCAAAATAAAATTTACGAAACATACATAAAATAAGTACGAAAACATATTATATTTGAGCTGAATCGTTTCCCAAGGAAGTTCACGTCGAAACGTAGACTAACTCGAATTTATACCGAACCGTACATAAAAATACGCACGTAACAAATGTTTTTTTAAACGAAAACGTATTATATTTGACCTGACTCGTTTCCAGAAATAGTTTACGTCGAAACATAGAGCAAATCGAATTTATACAAATACGTACATAAAAATATGCATGTAAAAATTAGTTTTTAAGAAAAAAGATGCGACAAACCTGTCAAACAGGAAAAAATATCTGTTGTGGCAGACCTGTCAAACAAGAAAAAATAGACAAAAAATGTTGAACCCCCCCCCCCCCCCACCCACGTTGCGGCGTGTTACTTTCAAAATTTTGAACGAAATGTAAAACGAAAAAATTGCGAAAGTTGAAAAAAAAGGGATATTGTTAAATTGAAAAGATGAAAAACTTTGGGTTAAAAGTAAAAAAAAAAATCAAATGGGTTAAAATGAAAAAGATAAAACCTTTGGATCAAAATTGAAAAATCAATATTTTTTTTGAAAAACTCTCCATGCATGGGGTACAACACCATAAAGCAGTAAAATGTTACTAATTTATAGTATGAACATATATTAACAGAAATTTTATCGCATTGCCTTGTAAATAATTAGACAAATGAAAGTCAAATCGCCGGAAGTGTATGAGAAGATCTTTGGCATATGATCAAACAATCCAATGGTTGGTCCTTAAATTTAGATTTCACGTGACTAAAAACAGAAGAAATAAGTGGGGAAGGGCAAAATAGAAAGATTTCGTATAGTGAATTTTTTTTTTAAAAGTTATTACCATATGAAAAGGTTATAGTTTAAAAATCATTGGGAAAGTGAGTTTATAAGTCAAAAATAATTTTTTTTTAAATACTCGTCTTTAATCACTCCTACTATTCGTATGATTTAGCCCTCTTGTAGAACAAGTTAATAACACCATTCCCTAGCTAATCTTTAGAAGCAAAAGGACGAGTGCCACGAAGATAAAAGAAGAAACAAAGGCGTTGGGTTATTTGTGGCTGAACTGAAGGGCGAAAGCGACGAGTTTAACTTGGGAAATGTAGTCTAGTTTTGATCTAAAATATTTGGGGATTTAATGATGTTGGTGCATGTATGGTTGTAAACCTTCTGATCAACTATATGTTGATTAGAGTTTCTATTTTATAAATTTTTGTTGAACTTTCAAAAAAAAGTTATCATTCAAACAAGATGTTCCTTCCAGATACTTTTTGGTCAACTTCTATTTTATAGACAGGTATCATTAAGCTAAAATTACAAAGCTCTGGATAAGATGAATGACATTTAAGTTTTATTAAGGTTAAAGTTAAATCCTATTGGGATCCAAAAAAATAGAAATAATATCAAGTCAAAATGGATTCCACCCAATCAGATGTATATTCGTAAGCAACAAATGTTACAGCACCAGCAGGTGCAGCCTTCACAATGGAAGGTACAATCCCCTTGTAAAGCCCCGCCCACCCCTCGTTTTGCGAGATCCTCTTTAGTGCATCGTACATGTTTCTATAAGCACGGGTCTCAACCCGGGCCCCATATCTAGGGTGTCTTTGCAATCCTTCAATCTGTACATGTAAAACAACCAACAACTTCATTCTATCAGAACAAATTGCAACAAGTAACGGGTCAAAATAAACATAATTTGAAAATAAGTCATTTTTTAATTTAACTTTGATTCTCAGAACAAGTGATATATTAGTTTAAACTTACAAACACTTGTATATGTTGATCAAAACAATAAAATTGTTACCATAAGGTGTCTATTAAGACCTGTTTGATGCATATTTTGCCCTAGTATATGAAATAGTCAAGGGTAGTTTTGTAATATATATCGAAAAAGGAATATAATTGGAACAACAGTACAGTTGTGGAGCATGTGCCAAACTGAAAATGAGTTGGCTGGTGATCTGGATGGGGACCAAAAAGCTAGCAAATACATTGGATTTGCCTATTACCCGTAACCCGATTGACCCATATGATTTTAGTATGTCTTTTCAACTTGACCCATTATGCCCAATAAGTTATGAGATGTTTGAAATTGAGTCTTGAAAATGATAATGTAATACAGAATAATCAGAAACAAAAAACCAGCGTAGTGTTTGGACGTGAACTCGTTTTTAACTCCTTTTTGAAGATGTTAGTGTTAGTATCTAAAATTCAAAACTGTAAAATTTTTACCTGAAATCGCTTCTTCACTACATCAAGGGGATGACAAACAGCCTTGGCACATGATCCAGCAGCAAGCCCGCAAACCAAAAGCTGAAAACTCGACAAAGATTCTTCATTTGGCGTTAAATCTGAAGACCGGCGTGCATTCCAGGCCTAAAATAGAAACTTGTATTTTTTTACATAACAAATAAATATAAAAGCTTTTAATAACTTATTGAAAAATGACTACCCGCAGATAAGTTATAAATCACAAATCAAAACATGTATATTTGTATTAGCCAACATAGACTGTGTTAGCAAACCAAAAATATAAGAAAAATGATGTAATACCATGGTCCAGCGTTTGAAGGTGTCATAAGTACCAAACTGCAAGCCAGCATAAGGAATAATCTCGACTAGAGTGGGTGATAATCCAGCATACAACCCACGAAAACCACGTGTTTTCATAATGTCAACAAAGGCAGACCTCATATTTGGATATATCTACATGAATAAGATATCTCCGGTAAGAAAAAGATCATAGAGGTAGTTCAATAACTTGAGACAAAAATAACTGAAGAAAATTTATTAAAATTCAATTATTTGGTTTAAAATTTATGGCAAATTTAACCCCCGTGGAAATATTTGAACATATAAGAACTCATGAATTTAGATATTTCTAAAAAGCATATCATGCGTAATTCATTACACTCATGAGTTTCTGTCTCATAGGCATCTTCAGCACACTCATTTGTGCCAGAAGTAAAAAAAACACGTCATATGAAATTTCAAAAGTTGGGTTTGACTAAAGTTATTATCCTGCAGAGTAAATGCAGTAGCATTGCTGAATTTATATGATAATACCTTTGGTTCCCCTTGTGAAGCTAAAATGGTTCGTATTAGATCAAACGGATAGGACCCAACAGTAGCAGCACACCCGGCTAGGGCCCCACTCATGAAGGACAAATATGGACTTAATTGAATATGATCTTCTGCATCACACACAGATCCAAAGTTGACAAGTGTGAAAAAGAGAGATTATCAAATGGTCTAGAAGAATATATAATATTTATTTTGCAGGTTTTATGTCCCATTTGCTAAAAGAACAATACTTTGGAATGTCTTGTTACATGCCAACTTCAGTAATTTAACCTGAACTCCATTTACCAGTCTCGTGAACGGTCATGCCACCCAATAGTATCAAGGCGAAAGAAAAGCACATTATTAACATAGTTGTCAATAGTGAATAGCGGATTATAGGGACGAGCTACCTATACGTTACGTAGAGATAGCGATGAAATATCGGGTGCTATTTCATGTTTAGCAATACACTAGAAGAAAATTTTAGGAATATTTTATCAAAATTCCTGTAAATATGGAAAAAATACGCTTCTTTTTTCATTCCTAAATTCCTAAATAAAAAACCCTAAATACCCTTCTTTTTTTCAATATCTATCCACTGTTTATCAAAAAAAAACTAAATCCGCTATTTAGGCACTAAACATCATTTAGCAGGAAACTCAAGCTTTGCTACAGCGAGCGCTATGCTCGCTATTAATACTATGATGTGCCACATATTTTTATAATAAAATAACTTGTGCTTCATGAAAAATTAAAGATGCCGGTAAAAAATATTAAAAACAAGAAAAGGATACAAACTTGAACAAAACAGCTAAAAAGTGAATAAAAAATGTGCACTATTATAAACAGTGGCGGATCTTGCCCGTTGAACCTGCCAGGGCCGAAAGACACGGGCACTAAAATTAGCACTACTGCCGAAAAACCTGCCAGGGCCAAACATAGTATATATACAAAATTTCGATCGAAATGCGGAAAATTAGCACTACGGCCGAAAAACTTGCCAGGGCTGTGGCCCTGCCACTGCTCCACTAAGATCCGCCCCTGATTATAAAGATGGAAATTCGTACAGACCCGACTTGGAGGAGCCAGAAGCAAAAGTCTTGACTTTATGCAACACCATGAACTGTATAGCAGTGTATGGCATGACCATGAGAAGTGCCGGAACATTACCACGCCAAAACCCCTAAAATGGAAATTACAATGAACACAAGTAAGACAATACTTAACTGAATAGGAAACCTCCCTAAAAGATATAAAAAGGGTACAACTCATGGATCAGTGCCATGAACTGTGGCCTTCATCTAGCTAAGGCCTTTGACGGTCAAAATTAAACACATTACACATATAAACAAATTAAAGTTATTACGAGATGTAAAACAGAGCATACAACACCAAACTTCCCAGAAATATAACTGAACTATAAAATAATAAAACTATGTATATGACAAAAGAATCAAATACGAAAAAATCATTGTACAACTAGATGTTGACTAGTCTAATCAATTACAAATAACGTATGAGGTGTAGGATATTACTTAATTGGATATTTCAGATTGCTAATTATGTTAGGCTTTCTATTATATATGTAGAAAGGTATTTCTTGTTGTATTTTCTCTATATATTTAGCGAATTGTTATTGTTTCTTAGAATTGTCATGTAAATTTAAATTATAGCACTTTTTGAATATAAGGCGCCTCGTGTACGTGATGCTATTGCCTTCGCATCGAGACCCTAAGTGTCTAGCTCTTTTTAAAAACCAAGGTCTTGAACTAAAGTACATAACCCTCATCTAGCCTCCACACAACCGCTAGCACCAGTCAAATAATTGGTTACTTGCAAAGAATATAACAAAATCAAACTACTTCACCAGAACCTGAACCACTGAAGTTAAATATATATGTACTCAGAATGTTAGTAGAACCCCTACCGAAAGGCCTTCTTCTCTAAAGATGTCTTTGGATGCTTGAATCATTCCGGTATATTTTGAGGGGCCATATACATTTTTGCTAAGCAATGTAAATGTAGTAGTCGGTTCCAGTTGAACCTGCAAGTATAACCAACGATTTTTATGTTCTCAGTTGAACTTGATGCCATAAATCAGCCATAACTCAAAAGCACATAGATTTTTCACGTGGTGCAAAAATCAACCATCAAGATAGATAAAATCTAAACACTATTTACTGCTGCTAAGACAAACAAGATCTGTGATAGTGTCTAAACCCAAAATTGGTTACCTAAGATAACTTTAAAGGTTATTTTCCATTATGCTTAATAACATCTCCAAAGTTTGTAGCTTAACCCTCCAATACTAGCGATAGTGCATCAGTAATGCAGAGTATAATGTAATAACTTAGAACACGACTGCATTACCAGAATTATTAGTGGCGTACAAAATCGGATTATCCGGTTTTCTGATATCCAAAAATTTCGGATAGTGAGTATCAATATCCGAATCCATATCAAAAATTTTGGATACGGATTCGAATATTTAAACAGATAAAAAATCCGTTCTGTACATACATTAAAGCTAAACATGTATTCGATTTGCAAATTTTCAACATTGAAAACATAGAACATTCATAAATCCACATCCGAATCCGATTTACTATTTTATTTTACCATTTTATACTATATTTAACTTCAACATTGAAAACAAAAATCATTCATAAATCCACATCCGAATCTGATTATTTACTATTTTTTACCATTTTATACTATATTTAAACTAAACATAGTACTCATATGATATATATATATATATATATATGACGGTTACATGAATATTTTATCATTAATATGGTTTTTGGAGTATATTACAATCTTACCCTTAATCTTTAATATTAATGATTGTCACATGTCCTCACTAGAATATTTCTCACAGTTCTCACACAATAGCCCCTTTTTACAAGAACCTCTACCTATTAATAGAGGTGTACAAAAAAAACGGTTATAGAACCGTAACCGGAAAAAAAACCGAAACCGGTTTTTTTTAACTGGTTTTAGAACCGAACCGGCGGTTTGTGACCGGTTACTATTTTTTATCTGAAAAACCGGTTAATAACCGAAACCGGTTTTAAAAAAAACCGTTTTTTTTGGCAAAAACCGGTTAAAAACCGATCCCAACCGGTTACACCGGTTACTATTTTAGACTTGAAAAACCGGTTAGTAACCACAACCGGTTATTAAAAAAACCGGTTTTTGTTTTGGATGAAAAAAACCAGTTCGGTTAAAAACCGGACCGGTTTTTCAAAAAAAAAACCGCTTTGTACACTGAATGTTTTTTTGTTTTCAATGTTGAAGTATTAGAAAAAAAAAGCGCACAATGAATTTTATTTTAGATATATCATGTATTAGAAAAATAATACTATTCTTCAAATCGAATAAACAAAATGTATTATATAATATTTAATATCATCTATTTGGTACCAAAAGTTCTAAAATATTAGTGTATTAGTGTAGAAAAATAGTTTTTCTTAAATAAAAGTAGAAATCTAGCTAAAATCTTGCTGGAATTTAGAGAACTTGGCCGGAAACTCTCTGGAATCTAGAAATCTTGCTTGAATGTGCGCCTGAACCATCACTTGGAGAATTAAAGCGCAATTACCTCGACTTAAAGCACAATTGCTTCGCCTTGCTTGGAAAATGGGCCTAGGCGCAAGAGGCAATGGCTTTTAACAACTATGATATATATACTGTTTTTTTTTTTTTGGTTTTCGGATATCGAAAAAACCGAAATTTCAGATGCGTATTTTCGGATATTTCGGATCCGGATTTTTTTGAACACCCTTAAGAATTATCACTAAACAGATTCTAAATTCAACATAATGCATTGTTGATCGGTTTCACTTTGAACCAAAATTGCCACAACAAGTCTTATGTTACAATGTGTATTACTATAAAGTAGTTTAAACTTCAATCTCAGTCTAATCATCAATCCTCTACAGATGCTAAAAGTAACCGATAATAGTTAACACAAACTATCGTAAAATCACATATAACTGGCAGTAGTATTCCTAAATGGTTCCTGTTATAAACGCAATCTTTCTCTGTGTTTTATAAACTAATACAGCAAGGGGCTTCACAACTAACCAATAAGTATTGCACAAACAAAATGTAAAAATCACCTGAAACCGGATTTTAATAACATCGAGGGGGGACGTGACCGTCCGAGATATAGCGCCTGAGATCAAACCGGACGTCCCATCAATAACCGCCCTTTTAAGTTGCCCCGGCTCTCCCTCTTCCATCTCCCAACCCAACCCAACACAGCACACCTTATGCTAAAACCTAAGTATATAAACAAACATATAATAATAAGCACAAAGTGTAAATACCCTCAATCCAACAGTATTAGAGTAAACGTGTAACGCAAGAAACCTAATTCAGTTGAACAAACAGCTTTGTCGATACGCAATATTATGCTGTGAAATCGATTAAGGCGGAATTGTAAATACATATAACGATTGAGACTTAAGAATATTTATTGTGTATCAATCAACAACAGAATATTGGTAAAGGAATATTATTAATAGACCGTACAAAATGTGAAAGGTTGACAGGAAATGGGGAATACCTGAGAAGAAAGGAGACTAAAGTCAACGCCACAACCGCCATTGACGACTGAAAAGTCGGTGGCAATTGGGGGTTTGGTTGCCGCTGAAAGGAGATGGAAAGGTAGGCAACTTTCTAGAGAATAAGAGGTCCGATTGGCTGGCTCCTGGCTACCATAACTTTGTGAATGGAATAATAAAGTATAAACTGGTATCAAATAAAATTTGAGGGATTCCAAACACGGTTATTATTTAAGAGGAAATTAGTTTACCAAACCACAGTGTTTTAGACGTTTTATAGGAAAATCATCCGTTACACATTCATGACAAAATATCATGTGAGCAAATAAGATTTTATTGTTGTTTTAAGAATATTTTGCCATAAAAATACCAAAGGGTTTTTGGTATGTCGTGAAACTTATGTCTCTATATGATTAGCTTCTTAATCGCTATATATTAAGACAATATCAATACGTCATCTTTTCTAAAATTGTACAAGTACTGGGGTTTTCAACGATATCACTTATGTGTCTACATATTGACCCTAACTAAATGTTTCATCTTTTCAAGTTCTTATATTGATTAACGTGTGAATTTGATTCCTTTATCATCCTTAAAATGTTTTTCATTGTTTTACTGTGTTAAATATAGTATCTAAACTCTTTTTCACGTATCTATTTTCTTTTATAGTTATGTAACTCATTGTTTATATACAAAAAAATGAACACTGAACTAAAAATAGATATAATAACTTGCAAAATTACATATATTTTCTTTCATAAACTTAGTTTCTAATACATAATATACAATACTCTTCTAACATAATTTTTAAGATATGAAAGTTTCCAAATTTTAAATATGTACATGAAATTGCCTCAATGATTTACTATAACATAATTAACTATATTTTTTTACCGAATAACTCATAGACCCTTCTGTGTTTAATTCTAGTTTTATTGACCTTTAATTCTAGTTGACCCTAACGCTCTGTTCCTAAGTTAATTTAACGAGGGAAAAGAAAAGAAAGTAAAAGTGAGAAAGGAAAGGACGAGAAAGAAAAAAAATGTCTTTCCCTCCATTTCCTTCCAAATCGGAAGGATAAAAAAACTAAAGAATTTAGCTTAGTTTTCCTTTCATTTCATTTCTTTTCCTTCCTTAAATGAAACTCGGGAACACGACATGTTTTATTTGCTTTTTTTAATGAAACTTTAGAACACAAAATATTTTTACTTTCTTTTTGTTTCTTTTCCTTTCATTCTATAAGTAAGGCTACGGGGTATGGGGCTTGGGTTGGGGGGAAAACGCCCAAGGCACCACCCCGGGTGGGCTTGGGTTGGGGCGTGGCCCTTGGGGCTTGGGTTTCAAGTCTGGCGTGGGGCGGGGGAAACGAGCTGACATGGCGGGCTGTGTATGGCCAAAACAAAATAGCCGTTGGCCAACGGCTATGTTAAAAAAAATAATTTTTCACTATAAAACTCACATTTTTCTTCCATTTTTTACCACATTCAACCACATCTTCTATAATCATCTTCAATTCTCCTTCTACAAAACGAAAAAATGCATCCTTATAACCGTCCTTTTGACCCGAACAACCCGTATGTATTCCAAGAAAATAATCCTAGCCCACCACCCAATCGTCCAATACCTCGTCCATTTTTCATACACTCTTCTATGCCCCAAGAAGCGAGTTATGCATCGTATATAGGGAATCGTTTGTTTACTAACTTCCCACATACCATGCTTCGATACCTACCCCGTTTACACAATCGCCCATCAACCTTTCACCAACCTCCATCGACCTTTCACAAACCGAAACCGTCCCCGAAACTCAACCACCAAACGATGCTCCTTCCGCATTGAAACTCATCAAAAAGAGAAGTCATAAGAAAAAAAAAACCGAGGCGGATAAAGCAGTTGAAACCGTCAAACGAAAACAACAAAAATGGGTCGTTGTTGAAGAAGTTGCATTGGCGAGGGCTTGGTGTCAACAATCTCAACATTCAACTTTAGGTATTCTTAAACTTTGTTTTTATTAATGGTTATTTTTTATATAACTTTATAATATATTAAATTTTGTTTTTATTAAAATAGGAAATTCTCAACATCGAACCGCCCTGTGGGAAGCGGTTAGTAGAGTATTCCATGAAGAAATGGGAAGGGAGGTTTATCGTGAAAACGATAGCTTATCCTCGAAGTGGAGCGAGATAAGCACCCAACTTACAAAATATAGTGGTTTTTTAAATAAAGCAAAGCAAACCCCAAAAAGTGGTGAAACCGAAGCCGACATTTTGACAAATGCAGTGGTCACATTCAAATCAAATGTGGGGACCGACTTCTTTTCATGCATTGTTGGGAGATTTGTAAGTTCCATCCAAAGTGGGCGAATATCCCCATTGGTAGCGAAACTAACTCGTCTTCCAAAAGGTCAAGGGTGTCGTCCCAAGCCCAATCTGATGCACGAGATCAAGAGTTTGAGGACCTTTTGGATGATTCGCCAAGCCCAAACCGGCCTGAGTATGGAAGAAATGCCGCAAGAAGGCGTGCTCAAAAATCAAGATCTGGTACGGCATCGCCTTCAGCTGGGAGTTCGGGCTCGCGTAGGGGAATATACAGCGAGCAGTTGGATGACATTTCATGCAAGTTAGATACATTCAACGTATTCCAACAACAAATGGCCGAAATACGAAGAAGCAAAGAAGCTAGAGATGCCCAGAAACAAAAACGGGATGATTTGAAATTTATATCCTAGCCCATTGATCACCTAGAGGGTGAAGAGTTACAACTAATCTTGGCGATGAGAGAAGAGATAAAAAACAAATATAAAAGTTAGGAATTTTTTTTTTTTTGTAATTTTCTTTATTTAAAAATATTAAAAAAATTAAATTTTTTGTTTTAAATAATATTCAAATAGCCCAGCGGGTCAGCCCAGCGAAGCCCGCCAAACCCACACCCCACCATACCGTGTTGAATGTGGGTTAGCCCATGTTAGCCCCCCAAACCACGTGTCAACTAATGCCCCAACCCAAGCCTAACCCCCCACCCCACCATACCCACGGCCTAAACTCTGGAAACAGTAAATATCAAATGAGCAAAAAACTAAAAAAAGAAAATTAGTTTCGTATTTCCCTTTTTCAAGTAACAACAAAAGATGCAACCGGCAATTTGAGCAACTAACGATTGCCAACCATGTCTTCTATGGCTATGGTTACCGCCTGTTCACCGTCTTCCTCATGTTCTAGTTTCACCAGAAACACTCATCTTCCTTTTTCCCCATCATCCACACAAACCCATCAACACAGAAGACCCACTTCATTCAACCTTAAATGTCAAGCTGCCAGAGACAACACTTTATTAGAAACCCCAACTGTTTATCAAGGAGTTTACGGCCCCTGGTCCGTCGATTCAGCCGATATCCGTGAGGTATTCACATTAAACCACTTCAATTCATTGACCCTCCCTATGAATTAATATTAATGACTATTTCATTGGTGTTGTAGGTGGTTTTATACAGGTCTGGATTAGTGACAGCTGCGACGTCGTTTGTTGTTGCAGCTTCAGCTGTTTTCTTGCCTGATGATTATGTGTTGACTGATTTCTTGAAGGGGAATATTGATGTATTGTATGCTGTTGGGGCGGGTGGATTAGGGTTGTCATTAGTTTTGATCCATATTTATGTTACTGAGATTAAGAGGACTCTTCAAGCGTTGTGGGTTCTTGGTGTTGTTGGGTCGGTTGCGGCAAAGGTTTGTCTGGCTCATGACGAGAGTTTGGTGAAGTATGTTGTGGATAATCCGGTGGCGGTTTGGTTTGTTGGTCCTTTGTTTGCAGCATTGACTGGGCTTGTGTTTAAAGAAGGTGATTTTACACTTTTAGTTAATTGAAATGTTATTATGAATTGTGATTGTTAATGGTTTACATCAAATTGTTTGATTTTTTGTTGGTGAATGTTGAAACAGGACTTTGCTACGGCAAGTTGGAAGCTGGAATTCTGACGTTTATCATTCCGTCGGTTCTTCTGGGGCATCTGGTACATGATTTTTTATTCTTTCGCTTAATAAAGCTGAGTGATGTTATCGTGTTAGGGGCGTTCTTGACACGCTTGGGCAACTTATATGTCCCGCTTGTTATTAAATAGATTAACCTGAACATGACCCGTTAAATAGACATGGTTAAATTCAAGGGTTTTTAAAATGTTTCTGTTTTCTGTAAGACCATGCGTAGTGGTATCAATTTTGGCGTTTATCCTCACCAATCACGCCCAAACACGCCCACCCCCCTAGGCGTGTTTAAGCGTTTTTTTTTAAATGGTCCTCCGTGTTATTTAAAAAACGGCTGTGCATGCTTTCTCCATTTTTGTTTGTCCAATAAGAATATTCCAACTAATATTATTTGTTTTATTTTTATTTTTTTAAATAATTGGGTAATCAATTGATGGGGCATTATTGGGCATTATCCCACTACGCCCATTTGAGAAAAACGCCCATAATGCCCCTTTGCTGACTGGGATGACACGTGTCGCACAATGTCCATGGGTGGGGGCATTATTCATGTGTACCACTACACATGGTCTAAGGAAGTTTTAACATTAAAGTTGAATATGCTTTGATTTTTATGTTTTCCTCTTAACTATACATTTCGAGAAGAACTTTTCACCAACTCTTCATTTTCATGAACTTACGCTAAGCTATCTGATCTCCAGTTAGGTTTGTCTAGTCCCGAGTTATATATATAAATCCAAGTTTGTTGATTGGAAATGAGAGATATGGAACAAAAACAATTAGAAAGACACAAATTACATAAAGAATTATATTAGCTGGTGTCAATGGGTGTTTAAGTTGTTTCTATTTTACCAAGTATTACTAGTATTCGCAAATGTACATCAAACGGTTCAACTCGAAACATGACATGATTTTAACTGTGTCCATGTTAGGGTCAATGTCTTTGAAACGAATAAATATATGGGTCATGTGCGGGTTCACCTATTCAACCCCAAACTATTCAACTCATTAACTTGACACGGTTGACACCCCTAAATTAATCATGCTAACTAGAACTTAGGAATTAAGATGTTGATTGTGAAATATTGATCTTTTATCACAGAATCAATATGATAATGTTTTATAAAGAGTTACAAGAAAATACCATTTTTGGATTATCTTTTAAACGTTATGCTGTTTGTTTTCTCGTGGACCAGAGTGGTTTAATGGATGATGGCGTAAAAGTCGGCCTGCTTGGCGCGTGGATGACGCTCTTTGTAATATTTGCAGCAAGAAAGTTCACTCAGCCTATTAAGGTGAGTTTTACATGAAATGCGGACTTAAAATGAAGCATACTTGTGATTAAACTGATGTTTGTCTGTCTGTCCGTCCAGGATGATATTGGAGACAAATCTGTTTTTACATTCAAGGCTCTGCCTGAAGAAGAAAAGAAAGCTTTGATACAGAAACTAGAGCAGCAAAACTTATCAGAATCATGAATTATGACTGTATATCCCCAAAATCTTAGAAATACTGTATTTGAGCTATAAAATGCAGTAGTACTTGTCGCATTTGCTGGTGAGATTCGTGCATGTTCTTCATTCATATTTCCTAAATTTTGTTCGTGCATGTGGCGTGTATCATTACCAGCTTGTGTGTTTTCTATCATGATGAATGACTTCAAAAGATTTTGGTTCTTATTTGTTAGTTATTTCTACTTAATTTACGAAATAAAAATAACCAAAATTGTTTCTTGAATATATTTGAAATTATGATGATCATCTAGTGTATTTACTAGAAACAAAATTAAAATTTCTTACTGCTTGGGTGCTCTATAGTTGGATTACCTTTATAAAAGTAACTACAAACACATATCAAATGAAGTTCATGCATTTGGTTTTCATTTCAATGCTCCAAGGACAATTATGACACCAAAATATTATATAAGATAACCATAATAATCATACCAACCATGATTGTTACCAAAATAGTAATGCAATGTATATGACTTGGCATACAAAAAACATCACAAAGTCCACCATTTGGAAGAGAATTCCAAAATCCCTACCATCAGTTTGCAACCAAACATTATTGTCACCAGGCTCAAGCTAGACCTTCTTGCTTCGAGTCCTGGCTCCTGCACTTTTCGGTGAAGCACATTTCCCATGATCGTCTTTCTTCTTCTTTGAAGCTTTCTCGCCTTTTTTTCCCATTTCTTCAACCTTCAAATCTTTGCTTTCAACCAATCCCGGAGTCACACTTGTGCCCTTCATGATTTTATCGTCAGAATCATCGACATCATTCATCATCGTATCAGTCTCTTCATGCAGCTTCTTAGCAGCTGCATTATCTATAACACCCGCAGCTTTCCTTTTCTTGTTAGCTTTAGGTGAAGGTTTTGCAATGGCTTCATTATCTTCACTTTCCTTGATGTCTTCCTTAGCTTCAGAACACACATCCTTTACCTCGATCGGAGACTCGTTATCTTTGCTATCATCTTTAACATCATTTTTCTCATCTTTATTCAAAGTTTCTTCTTCTGAAACTGCATTTTCCTCCGTTTCTTTAATTTGTCTTTGAAGCGATTCGATTACACTCATGAGTTCTCTATTCACCTATTAAGAATATAAATAGTAATGCTTATTTAGTTAATTAAATCTTTTAACACACAAACATATTCAATTAGCCCATTTACCTGTGGATTCTGCAAGTATTCGGAGATGTCATTAGTGCACGATGGACATTTCATAACGTTCTTTTGTGCCCTTAATGTACGTCTACCTTCACAATGCCTCTCCTTTATGAACGTTTGACCAGCAAAAGTATCTTGCAAACATGACTTGCAGAAATTATGTGCGCATGGAGTAGTAAGTGGGAGATTCATCACTTTGTGGCAGATAAGACAACAGAACTCTGCAACACAAATACTTTATTAGTAGGGCTGTAAACGAACCGAACGTTCAACGAACAGTTCGTAAACCGTTTGGCGGGAAGTTCGTTTATGTTCGTTCAAGTATTAAATGAACGGACACGAACAAGAAATTCCGTTTGTTAAGCTAAACAAACAAACATGAACAGATGATGCATTCGTTCGTTTTTGTTCGTGAACGTTTGGTAAGGTGTTCGGTTACATTCATTTATGTTTGTTTGCATAAAGGTTTTTATATGTTTTAAGCTCAAGCTAGAGCTTAAACAAGCCAACTCGACTCGGCTCATTTATTAAATCGAGCTGAAAAGTCGAGCTCAAGCCAAATTAAGCCGGATTGTTAATGTTTTCACTATTTTTTACAAATATTAATAACATAAAAATTTTAAAAATAGAAATTACACATATATCTACATGTATTATTTTTATTTTTCTAATACTTTAAAGACCAAAAAGCATAATAAAAGTACTATATGAATAATTTTTGTTTCTTTTTCCATATTTTTATATGTTTTAATTAAACTTAAAATGTTAAAACTTCAACCCATCTCACATTTTTTTTATTTTAATACATATTTTATATAAATTTAAAAAATTTGAGCCGGGCAGCCGGCTAGTTTACAATCGAGCTTTTTCCAAGCGAGTTGCGAGCTTTTTGAAAAACCTCTACTCAAATTACTAAACTAACCTTTGAGAAGTCGTTCACTCACTGACATTTGTGTCTTACGACGAACCACCCTTGGTTTTGTTCCATCCGCAGCAACTCCTTGGTCTATTTGTTTTCTACTTTCGGGTGGAGGAATTTTCCATAGCCAAGAAGCTTTTTCCTCCTAAATATGACAATTCGATATTAGAATTCATAAAGTGAATTAAGCAATTTCTAAATGCAACTATCGTGGCATAAATTGTACAAAAAACGCAAGTCACGTAATCTTACATCATAATCCCAAGATGGGTATCCCTTCCTCTCTGTCACATCACTTGCATCCTTCAGCTCCTTAATGACAGGCAAAGGTCTCGGGCGGTCTCCATTTTCATCGCTGCAAAATTATGATCCAACGCATATGATTAGAATCCGTTTTACAATTTTCATATGCTAAAACTATAACAATCATGAGAGCAATGCAGACCTTGTCCAAGGAGCAGGATCATTATCACAACGAACAAAAAGATACCGGCATACCTTAAATCCCTATTTATATTAAAAGTCAACAAGAGTTTTTAGAATAGGGAAACCAAACATCCATTTAATAGTGTAATTGACAGCCGATAGTGAGATGTCATACTTGAATTCCGGGCTTCCTCCAACATTTCTCGATCCTGTATATCCCATCATATCTAACTCCTTGTTCAGGTGCATAGGCCGATCGCTTTTCCTTGTGAGACCTGTCCATTTGTTAGAAAAATTGTCGAACACATTCATTTGTATAGAATAAAAGAAAATAAACGATACTTTGTCTTTTCTTAAGATAATCTCATCTATTTCAAATGTAAATGAACAAAAATTTTAAAACTGCAGGCAACCGAAGAACATGATACTAGTTGTCATTCATTTTCTATAGTTTCTAAGCTGCAGATACACTCTGACCATTTAACTAAAATCAAATCTAATAACATACACAATCATGTGGTTATTTGTAAAATTGCATATCTAAAAAAATGTAAAAAGACTAACATCGAAATTATCATGTACAGTCATCATAACAACATACCTCACAACACGTACAGGGTAGCCCTTTTTACAGCTAACCCGTAAGGCTTCATTAGATTTATCAAACTTCTGATCAAAGGATTGTGTCTTGTTAGTCCTTTTATTTCCACTAAGGTCTCTTCCACCACTATTAACAAAAAAAAACAGAAAAATAAACCTATCAGATATGCTACACATGTTTACTTTCAATAAAAGAACATGCATACAATACCTTCCAGTGTATAAAAACCACTCTCCATGATCCTCATCATCTTCATATCCTCCTGATAATGCGACAGATTGTGCACCATAATCAGACTGCCCGCATATCCCCGCAACATGCGGAAGATGAGCCCCCCACTGCCTACATTCCAAACGGTCCTCCCAAGTTTCCCCAACCAAAACTCCCATACCTCTTTCAGGATCATTCTCTGCAAGAATGGGACCGAAATGATCAGGTGGAACCGTCACAAATATTTTCCCACTGCATGCGTTAGCTTTTCCGGTCTTCTTTGCCCTCTCAGTGGTGTATGCCTTGTCTGGTTTGTTTTGGTTGAGAATAGAATAGTAGGGCTTTGGTGGCCCTGAAGCAGCGTTTGATCTAGTCATCTTTGCCATTCTAATTGCAATTACAAGTGATGAATTGATTCTGGGTTGACTAGCCATTTTAAGAGGAATTGCAGTGCGACATATGGCACAAGTACGCTTCCCTTGACCAACCCATTTCTCAAAGCACTTCAAGCAGAAATTGTGACCACAGGGCGTCTGCAACATAAACACAGAATATTTATGTTAAGTTCATCAGAATTAAGTTGTTGATATATGCCAGCAGATTTTCAGTAATGCAAGCATCATAATTTCTTCTATAATAAAGACAATAAATATAAGAACTAATCAGTACATATCATTATATCAAAATGTAGATAAGAGACACATGGGTTCCCATACATCTTATAAAACATGTGATCTATTGCTTATAAAAAGTGATTGTTTTATTGCTTCTGAAATAAGCAGTTTAGAATTAAAAACTTCAAGATGTTTTTAAAAACCTTTTATAGCACCTGCAAATATATGAATAAACAATTTAAACATAAAATTCCACACATTCTTACAACTTAGTATGTGTGTAAGCTTTTTTGAAATAAATAAAAACATATAATCAGCTGTAATGAAACACAATGCAAGAGAAAGTATGTTAATTATTGTTAAGTGTATACGTATTCTATCTATTTAGGAAATAAATGATAAACATATCAAAATGCAGTTAGGATAAGCAACTCCAGTGTTGAAAAAACAGTTTGCTTTGATCAAAACACTGAAACTGATTATCTGCTGTAACAAAACAGCATCAAACAAAATCAGTTTTAGTAAAGCTAAAACATGAAATCTAAATACGGTTCAAGCATTACTCTTTGAAATACAAAAAATTGATAACATATATCATAAGCAGTTAGGATAAGCCACTCCAGTGTTGAAAAACAGTTTGCTTTGATCGAAACACTGAAAAATGATTATCTGCTGTAACAAAACAGCATCAAACAAAATCACTTTTAGTAAGCTAAAACATGAAATCTAAATATGGTTCAAGCATTACTCTTTGAAATACGAAAAATTGATAACATATATCATAAGCCATCAAAACCATTGACATATGTAGTTCAACAGACCATTATGTTATCAGATGTATGCTATTGTGATCTTTCTAAAGGGAAAATCACACAATGTGGTCAGTTTTAGCATGTGTGATCATGTTATTTCTTTATTTTTGTTCGGTTAAGATAGTCAAAATAACTATATTACTACATGTACTCAAGGTTGTAAGAACCACTATGCGCTAGTCGGCCAGTGAGGTACCAACTAGGGATTAATCAAATTGGGATTTTATATGTATATACACACATTTTTTATGTATTTTGTTAAGGAGATATGTTTTAACACCTTATTCGACCCATATTTTCAAGTAGATGAGATTAATCACCAGAATTTAAAGGTTTTGGTCAAGAATCTGGCCTAAATTTGACCAGAATCGCTAGACTACCTCCGATTTTTGGCCAATTAGGATTGGATTTGACCACTGTTAACCACCTGCTGTTTAATTGACCAATTAGATAAAAATTACTCAGTGAACCTAGGACTAGCGACTAATCAGAGACTTTTACAACCATGATACTCTACAAAAAACAGCATAAATGAGATTTAGTTCTAGATAGGTCTAAAAAAGTATACCGTGACAGGTCTCTCAGGAAGTTGCATACAAAACGAGCAGTTAAAACTCCCACTAAGAAGCTTCAAAACATCATTACCACCACCACAAGCACCCGCACCAGCACCAGCACCAGCACCAGCAGCAACCTCTTTCTCATCACTCACCTTACTAGCATCACCATCACCGGCTCCACTCAACAACTGCTGCCGCCTCTTCGCCTTCTCTTGATCAGACAACGAACCGTCCGCCTCAATCGCGCGTATCGCCGCAACAAGCGCAGCGGAAGGCTCAGATCCGGAAGCTACCACAGACGGCACCGCGTCAGACGACACGAGACAAGAACAATCAGGACACTCCCACTGTGCCGCATCGGCTAGGGTTTGGGGACGAGCAGAGAGACAGTCGAGGTGCCATGGAGTGACGCACGTTTTGCAGTTGATTTTCTCTTCTTCTGGTGGATTGAGTTTGCAAACCATGCAGCGGCCGTCGTTGTCGCAGGGGAGGCTGCTATCGTGCGCCATTGGTGGAGATTTAGGGGGAGATGAGACTGAGTGTGTGGTGTGGTGTGAAGATGATGAAATTGAAGAGTGCTGTTATTATAGTGATGGAGAGGAGGGTTTTGGTGGATTTGAAAATTTTTGGAATTTGGGGGAAATGAAATTGTGAAAACTGAAAAGGGTTTTCATTTGAATTTCCCTCTTCTTATTCGGAACTATTTTACCCCCTTTTTAATCTCGTGTGTATGGAAATGGAATATTTTTTTTTAACGGCCAACAAACTCAATCCCGAGCACTTTCGGGGCACCCAATGGACAAACGGAGTACTCCGAGAGTAACCCGAGTCCGCCACCAATTCCGGGGAAAACCCGGTAACCCACCCGCCTGTAGGCACGACGGTGAAATTACCGGTAAAACCCGTTTGGCTCAAGGATCCAACCCAGGTTTCCCTGGGTCTCCTATCATTGCCCACCAGTGCCTCACTCTGCACCAAGTGAGAGTCGAACTTGCATCTCTCAAGAGAAATGCAAGCCCTCCACCACTTGATCTAGAGATCATTGGCATGTATGGAAATGGAATAATGTTTTCGTATTTTCAAACTCTTCAAGTTTGACTTTATTTCTTTTTTATGTTTGACTTTATTTCGCATAAATTTTGTGCGCCCATGACCATGCCCATAATTAAATCCCTAAAACACTCAACTAGTTCCAAGGTTCATGCGCTGTTGTGCGTGCAACCATGACAGCTCACAAAGTACAGCCAGTACAAGTGTCAGAGGCCTGCAACTAATCAACACACACCAGGCTCTATCCTATCCAATCCCCACGTTGATTAACCGTGCAGGGGACAAACAGCACAAAAGGACATTGACATCTAACCAGTCAGCGTGCGTCACTCACTGTTCAATGATCTTCATTAAAGGTTGATGGCAAACTACATTTGGCAGGTGATTGTAACCAATCATGATGCGCCATCATTCTCCCACCTCTGAAGACACTACATGTCGTATTAGAGAGGACCAAATCGATTTTCCCTGAAAGAGACGTCCGGCCCATGAGTCCATCTCATTCTCTAACCATTTAGCTATAGATACCAACATCTATCAAACGTTTAATGATTCCAACTTCTATTCTCTTACTTTAAACACACACATGTTATTTCTCTCTCTCTAAGAAAAGTTACTTATTCTCATGTTGGGGTCTGGTTAAGAGAATAACCCCCCCCCCCCCCTACTCTTAACGAGCTAACAATGTTGTTAGTTTTGTAGATCATTCACAACTCTATCAATAGAAGAAGAGATTTAGAAGATAACCTTCGGTCGAAATGTTTAGGCTCTATCCCTTGTGGATTAGAACCGGTGTTTCTTCACCGGACAACCGAAATTATATCAGTTTAAATCATGTTCGGACTGATAGGTTTAGAAGGCTAGTCAAGGACTCCCAAAAATAAGAGCCCCAAATATGATCTTCATTTCAACAGTTTAGAAGCCCAAAAACAAATGAAACTCACTCAACAAAATGGATTTGGGTTGTAGTGGGCTAGAAGTCGGAAAACCCAGGACCCACTTTCTAACAAGAAATCATACATTGCTAAATTCCTATTTTTAAGGACATATTTAGGGCATTTCAATTTCTATTTATCATTCTCTTAGACATTACACATAATACAGATTAGGTAACTTGCTTGATATTATCATTGTTATTTTGTTAGGCTACCCGGGGTGGCTTAAGTTTTGTACGTGATAGGAAATTTCAACGCGTGATACATGCAAACAAACCACCGCCACTGTTCCACGCGTGAATTTTAATTTCCGTTATAAATTTGACGAGTGATGGAAGGAAGGATGTGAGGGGGTGTGAGGGTTTATTGTTGGGTGTTGTGAGTGATGGGCATTTCCACTAAAAAAGATTGTGAGTGATGGAATAATGGTTGATGATATGGCGGAAATTCGTTGGATGTTGTGAGTGATAAATGGGTGGTGAGTGATAGCCACCCCTACCCCCTTACACTTATTTGTTTACACATACTACATTAGGCATGTTATTAGGCTTTTGCATTAAACTAATTCATCATTGCTATTTCTTGTTATTATTATTGATCCCAAGCCGAGGTAAAAAATGATGGTTTATAACTTTATATCATAAAGTTTTTTAAAGGCCCCTGACTTTTTAGCTCGCTTAGAGCCTTCAAAAACGTTGTGTCGGCCCTCGCTCAAATTGACACCAACTCAACCATTGGAGGAACTTATATTTAAGTATATTTTTAACAAAAATAACTAAGAGATTTCACATTAGCTATAATGTCATCAATAAATAACTCTTTTTTTATCAAAGATATTATCATTTCTCGATTTCCAAATACGCAAATATGACACGATCACAATACCATGAAAAGCAACCTGCTCATTTTCTCCCATCCTAATGTGTCACACCCCCAAAATACCACTTGTGGGAACCCCCGCGAGGCGTGTGACTGTAACGCCCGTCTCCATTTATCAAGATTTTAATAATAAGATACACATTTTATATGCTAAAATGTGACTTTACAAAAACTTGTTATACTAACATTCCCAAATAATTACAACGTTTCAAAAACAAATTTACAAGTGTTTACATAATTCACTTATAATAACACAATTCAAGATTTGACGCGGAAGCTTCATTTAACGTGTGTTCGGTTCTTGCTCGACGCTTGATCCTCATCCGGGACTCTCGACATTCACCTATGATCAAAACCAACTTAGAAGTCAGTTTTGATAGTTAAATAACAAGTACAACAAGGAAATTGGGTCAAATAATCGAAATAATAAAAAAATCAAAATTTTCAGCATTTAGGCCGTCGCCACCCGCGACGGCGAAAGGGTCTGTCCGTGGCGCGACGCCACGGTCTTGTTTCGACAGGAAGTTGAAGCTGGTTGCTGCATATTCCCAGAATAACCTGATTTCACGGAAACGAGCATAACTCTCTCGTTTTTAATCCGTTTTACCCGATTCTTTTTCCTACGCGTCCGTAATTTAATTCTCCATCTTATGGAGTTTAAATGCAACATCCGGATTAATAAAATTTCAGACTTTTAAGTCTTCGGCTTATTACCTTTTTTACCAAATTTTGACTCGTTCGTGTTTTTATCAAACAAACATGTTTATTTGATCTATAAACTCATGAGATTCATAATTTCAATATCTCCTATCGTATTAAACATAAATCATGGGTTTCTTACTTAATTAAAACCCGTTTACGATCAAGTGCTTATTTTGACCCATTAAGGGTATTTAAGCACTTTAAAGCTTAAAACCGCTTTCCTTCATTTCTAGCATCATATTCCTACATTTCTTATCAAGTAATCTTCCACCACAACTATATGTGTGGTGGATTAGATGTGAAAATCCATATGTTCCGAGTTTTACCCCTCGGATCATTGTTTTACGGCAAAGACTCCTATATAGTCATTTGACCCAAGTATTTACATCTTTCACATTCTATACTTATTCTAAGTATTTATTTACTTATAAAGCTCGTTTTCAAACAACCTTTATAGGTCGTTTGTTCAATTTAGCTTATAAGGGCTTTTTGGTCAATTTTCACCCTTCTTTTACGACGAAGGACTTTTAAATACTTGTTTGACCCAAAATCCGACCTTTTAACTATAATCTTATTTAGAAACCAATATGTTTCTAAAACATCATAATCATAACTCAATTTATTCGGTTTACCTAAAAGATAACCAAATATTTTATTTTAACCTTGTCTAACTCTTATAGAACTCCAAATTCTACATGATGCGTTGTATCATTATACATACCTGGCTCGGATCGATATACTGACATGTTTCAATACCTTGCCTTAGTGGCTGCTAAGTGATAGCGATGTAAACATCCATGTGCTATTTATTTCCTAAATTCATACAACTCGACAACCCATTAGTCGATATTGTCAAAGGGTGATAATTTCACCTTTTGACCCGTTTGGTCTAAATGACCGATTATATTAGCGAGATATTACCACCTCGTATATATGACTCGCTCCGGTTTACACCGTGCGGTCATTTTACTTATAAATTAATTTCTTAACACTTTTTGGCCTATTATGGCCTACGTCATAATTGTCTTTCAAAACTAACGGTTATGGTCAACGTGTGACCAAATTACCATTTTGCCTTTATTGGTTATTATGATTTACCTTATATGGTAACCATTAAAAGTACATGTTTCATTCGTCATAATATGATCGAATTACCGATTTAACTCATTTTTAGCCATCACTATGGTTTCTTATCATATTTGATTATCTTGTTCCGTACGTCTACACGACGGAACACCATATCTCAGTTAGGTATTTGTCTTTTTCGTAATTAATACGACCAAAGAATATTGTAAAATATATGGTTAGTGTAAGATATACTTACCTTGCATCCGAATTACGCTTTTCCTTCATTCTTGATTCGTTTGACCCGCTTCCTTCCCCAAGCTTTCACCTAGCTTGCCAAGCGTCAAACTATCATTGTAATTGTAAGATGGTTAGGTTAGTCATAATCATTTACGACTATTCCATCCTACGCTTCTTATGTCGAATTTATCATTCGATCATATACTTGGTCGGTTTGACTTTTTAAAGTCAATCGACTTATCAACTTATTCAATGCACATTTGGTTTATTGAATTTCGCTTAGGCATTTCATCCGAACTCTTAACGAAATCAAATTTTACACACTACTACTAGGTAACATGATTTCAAGCATCTATATCACGATCATAACATCAATTCTTTTATATCATACAAAACCCATTTCGTGAGAAGTATGATCTTGTACCCAGATTCATGGTTTAATCAAACACCTTCTATTCGTTATCATGCGTGTTGATTCTAAGCATAGTTATATCATCAATTTCATCATAACATTAAAACCCACTTATCTAAGTGTGTTAATTCATCAAATCCTTCAATTCATAGCATGTTATGTATGATTTTCACTTAGGGTTTCGTTCCTAAGCAAGTATACATCACTAATCTAGCCATAGCTTCTCTAATCCATGCCTAATTCGCAATTAGGATGATTATCAAATTTTACAACTTCACCAAATGTCAAGATTTTACATACCTTATGATCCCCTAGCTTGGGTGATCATTAATATACGTTCGTGCTTCAATCCGGGTCTTGAATTCTCCTTGATTTTGAGCAAATTAGTGAGTCTAGGGTTTGAAGGGAAGAACCCCTTCCCTGCTCTTGTGAAATCGTCGACCATCACACACATAAGTGTGTGTTTTTGGTTTTTAATTTGTTTAATTAAAACATCTTTCTAAACTTACCCTTTTAGTCCCTTTAGTTCCAAGGTTTTATAAAAGGTTTATCTAATTCGTGTTTTCTTTATTGTGCTAAAAACACATAACCAACTAGGTTAATTATTTCCTAGTTATCTTAATGGGTTCGGGGAAATTATAACCCGTTTCATTTCAAGTCCCGTTAACTCGAGCCTTTTATACACTTTATTTTCTCAAAGGCATTTGCTCTCCTTTTTATTTTATTATCAGGCTTATTTATTTAAAAATCCTAATATTCACCGGGTTACTTTTACCCTTAACAGTAATTTACCCGTCTTTTAGTACTAACGTAGTTTAATTACCAAATCCGTTTTCGGGGTGTTACAGTGACGTACCAGGATCTAGCCACCAATCACATTGAACTTATAGTAATATTTCAAATAAAAACTTTCATTTATTAAAATAAGACGTTACAAAACATCATTCATTGTTCAGCGGAAGCATAATACAATAGTTAAGAATTTCATAACCCAAGAGTATAAAACCATTAGACTTGTCTCGTGATTCCATGTATCTCGACCCATGACCACTCCAGCATCCCAGACAGCAAGTCCCAATGATATATACCTATTGATGAAACACGGAATCACCGCCGGGATGATTGGACCGCTTTCTCTGTGAGGGTGAAGAATCACACCTTGTTCTTCCTCTTGAACCTAGATCTGCAATGGAGAAGACAAGAAAGTGGAGCTGTAGAGATAACCGGTAGGGGAAAGAATCCCCTGTTTCCAGTAACAAAAGTGTGGCGGCTCCATATTTTGTGCCCTAATAATGAGGTGAACACCTCTTTATATAGGAGATATGGGCCTCCCCTAACCTCAATGGGCCAGGTCCAGTTAGGGGTTATCTCTACAAGCCCACAACCTAGTGTGGTGTAAACTACAACGCGCTAGGATTCGCGGGTTAGTACGCAATAATAATAAATATTATAATAAAAGGCGATAAGTAACGGATATGTCCGGTCATTCGGGTTGGGTCTAATACCATACCCCATCATGTCCCCCAGTCTGGTGCTGCTCCCGCGTGCAAGCGTGGGAGGAGTACTAGACTTGTTAGGAGTGCACGGAAGTAAAGATTGAGTTTTAGGCTTACCTGTCGCCCGAGTGTGGGAAAGTTGCTGACTATGCTTGTTGCGTCTGTCTTCAGCTGTGAGTAGAGATAATGGAACAGTGAATATCCAACGATTGTTCATCGTGGAAATTGGTTGGGTAAACCCGGCGCATGCTGATTGGTTGCAGTCAGTTGCCATTTGTACTGGCGCATTACCATGAGCTTGTTAAGGTTGCGCGTACGTGGTTAGGTCTTGTGCACGAGTCTTGGAACTGGCTGAGTTTTGACGGTTGAGTGTGGTTAGGGCCCAACGTGCGTATGACTGATGTAGCATTCGGGACCATACCCCTTCATGTCCCCCTAGTCCAGTGTCGCTCCCATGCGCGAATGGCAAGTGGGTGGAATTCTGGACTAGATGAGTGTCTTCCCTTCGGATGATTTTTGAGTGTGGCCATCTTTAGCGGTGCGCACACAGTCGTGTGGCTACTGTAAAATATTCACCCTTTGGTGTGACTTCTGTTGGTTAACGCAAGGTGCGCGCGTGTTTAACCTTATGGAATACGTATACTTGGTGTTTAAATCTTTGTAAACTGTTGTCTACAATATTTGCACGTGTTAATCCACTTTGAGTCAGGTTATCGCGAATGAGAATTGGCATAAAGTTGCGTCAGGATAATGAAGTGGAAACCCGAGCCTGCGCTAATCCTCCGTTGTGCCACAACAACAATGTGGTGTGAAGTAAGGAGATGTGGTTTGTCTTGAAGATTGTAGGTGTAAACGAAACTTTATTTTAGCCAATGTGTTTTTGCGTATACCCAAAGTGGTGTGTGCATTTGTAGCACAGTTTACGTTTTGTAAGCGTTTTCATATATGGCTAAGCATGCGCGCGCGGGTAACATACACACTCGTATGTAAAGGTAGCAGGGCCGCATGGAGATTAGCATGCTTGCATGTGTAGCAGCAAGCTCGCCTGGAGACTGGCGTGCTCATATCTAAAGGAGCATGCGCGTATAGCGACTTGCATACTCGTATATAGAGCAACAGTCTCACACGGAGACTGGCGTGATTATATGTCAAAGGAGCATGCGCGTATAGCGACCTACGTGCTCATGTGTGGAGTGTCAGGCTCGCATGGAAACTGAGATGATCGTATGTAGAACACCAGACTCGTATGGAGACCGACGTGCTGGTATGTAAAAGAGCTTGCGCGCATGGCGACTTACGTGCTCATAAGTAACGGAGCATGCGCACGTGGCGACTTACGTGCTCGTATGTAAAAGAGCATGCGCGTATGGTGACTTACGTGCTCGTATGTAGAGGAGCATGCGCGCATGTGTGCTCGCTTGTAAGTAAAGGAGCATGCGCGCGTGGTGACTTACGTGCTCGTATGTAAAAGAGCATGCACGTATGGCAACTTACGTGCTCGTATGTAGAGGAGCATGCGCGTATGGCGCATGTGTGCTCGCTCGTAAGTAAAGGAGCATGCGGGTATGGCGACTTACGTGCTCGTATGTTGAAGAGCATGCGCGTATGGCGCATGTGTGCTCGCTCGTAAGTAAAGGAGCATGCGCGCGTGGCGACTTACGTGCTCGTATGTAAAAGAGCATGCGCGTATGGCGACTTACGTGCTCGTATGTAGAGGAGCATGCGCGTATGGCGCATGTGTGCTCGTAAGTAATGGAGCATGCGCGTATGGCGACTTACGTGCTCGTATGTAGAGCAGAAGGCTCGCATGGAGGCTGAGATGCTCGTATGTAGGGCAACAGACTCGTATGGAGACCGGCGTGCTCGTATGTAAATGAGCATGCGCGTATGGCGACTTACGTGCTCGTATATTGTTTGTCCTGCAAACAAGTCAACAAGGTAAATTATAATAAAGGATTTGATATATGAAAGCATTGTACCGAAACCTTGTTCTTAGGAGGAGTTCGTTCTATGCATCCAAACTCCGTAATATGTGAAAGCAATTTTGACCTTCCAACTTTATGTTACACCATGCTAGTCTCTCTTTATTGCTGCTAAACAACTGTTAGTAGCATTGTACCAAAATATTGATTGCAGATAAGCAATTTGTGTATAATATTTAGACATACATCATATAACGTGTATGTCGCGTAATTGTTTAAACCGAAGGCCCGGACTCATGTATGTACGGGTAGCAATAAAATCTTATTTTTTTGCTTTTTATTCGTCACAGACCCAATGACTACACCCACAAATAAAGCGAAAACCTCTAATTGTTGGTTTACGCATGCATCCCAAGATTAATAACGCCATTTATAGCTTTTAGACCATTTTTATTTTGATCGTTATCTTTTGGGATGGTGGGTTCACCCCTATACATTGAAATAAATATTTGCAGAGATGACCTATACTTTCATGTCCACCAAAGACATGGTTGTCGAGTAATAATTTTTATGAAGCTGCCTTGGGTGCGCGCGCTCAACTGGTCAAGGACGAAGCCCCGCCGGGATAAGTTGGGGTTTACCCGCGCAGAGGGGGCTCTTCCTACTATTGTCTTTCCGGCGCAGGTGGGGTTCACCCGCGCGGTAAAGCTTGTCCGTTAGAGGCAGTAGTTTACTCGCATAGCGTAGCTTTCCCGCGTGACGAAGTATGCTCGTGCAATGGAGTATGCTCGTGCAATGGAGGTTACCCGTGCGGCGGAGTATGCTCGTGCAACGGAGTTTACCCGCGCAGCGAAGTATGCTCATGCAATAGAGTTTACCAGCGCGGCGGAATATGCAAACAGAGAAGGAGCTTGTCCACCATATATAGGGACGGAAGTGGCTGCGCGACTGCCGGTGGGCTTAAAACTCTGGTAATACAGAGAAAACTGTGAACCCGGTTGCGCCAAAGCGGAGTTCGTATGCGCCGACTGGTCAAAGCAATTGTGATGTAGTGTACATATTTTCTTCAATTTAAAAATCCAGGCCCACTTGCCAAAAAACATCTAATTCACTTGGAATGTGTAGTTATAAGTGATACAGATGGATACTTTGTAAGATGTGTTGAGCATCATAGGATCCAACGAATTCATTAAAGGTAGTCAATATTGAAGTTAACTCAAACCTCAAGGAGTAGACTTGGAAAATATACAAGCATGTAGACTAAAGCACGTGCAACAAAGTTTGAAAAATAATAATATACCATAGCTTTGAAGCTTTAATCTATTATATATCATATTAATATTCGCATAAAGTAATCTGTTGCAGCTTTGAAGCTTTAGTCTATTCTCTATCATACCAAGTTCTAGATATCGACAAAGAAATGGGTTGCGCGATAGTGGACAAGCTCTCCAGCGGCCCGTGCCTCACACACCGACGAGCCTCGTGGTGAATCACATCGCCTCAGAAGAACAAGTCCTGTGTTGGTAGGTTGCGCGTCAACCGGAATTCATACCCGAGTTCCAAACCCACGCGCCAACAGGTCACGCGGAGGTTGGGCATGCTTGCTTTGCAGCGGAGGTTTCCGGCGTGCGCGGAGGCCGGTGTGTGAGTCCGTCTTGCGCGGGGTATATAAAAACTTCCGCCGGAATTGACAGGTTAGAAAAAATCCCCATCAGAGAAGTGCACCCGCTAGACTTGGAAAACAGAGTATGTCCACGCGCACGATGGTGGCTAAGTAAGCGTGCGCGACAGAGGTCGCCTGGTGTGTGCGCAAATGACAGAGTGTATGTCCGTTATGTGCAGTGGCTTCTTTACCACACCATTTTCAGGGTGAGGTGTGGGAAAATGACCGTGTAAAATGACAACTACAATTCATTTACATAAAAATGACGTGGAGGGTGACACTGTCGTTTTGAAAGATATGAGCATGTGCCAGCCTGGACACAGCTGTAAAGGTTTCCGAAAGTTGTCATATGCCAGTCACTTTAATTTTGTTTTTTAATACTCTAAAAAAAAGCAACCCAGCTGAATGAATTCGTTGTATCAAAACAAGGTGGAATTTCATTAATTGTTATCTTGTGAGCTCATTCATGTCAAAAAAATAGTAAATTAATAACCAGCATGAGCATTTAAGATTTTTGAGGTGACGCAGAGAATTTTGCAAGTTGTTTTTGTTTCCCTCATTTTGTTTCTCGTAAAAGCCACTTCCAACAGAAAGAGGATATTTTCCAAAGGAAAAAGAACATTTCAAGATAGTGTTGTCTTACCTTGGTTGTGACGAGAGTTGGGAAAACCTTGTACAAAACCAGATCTGCACCCCATTGCTCCTAACATCGAGTGGCGAATTCAAGCAAATGTAGATCTGAAGGCTTCTAGATCCTTTAATTCCACAAAAAGCCTTAATGAACTTGGATCTGAAGAGTTTTTCAAGCAGAAATTGTGTATGGATCTTATGAAAAACCCAGATCTAGAATGTTTGCTAGAGAAAAGCAACAAGAGAAAAGTAACCCAGATCTATGGGGTTTCTCCATTCGAAGATCGAGAGTGTGACTAAAGAATACAGATTTGAAGATCTGAGGATAGAATGAGATGTGATCAACAAATGTATATCATATACTCGGTGGGAGCCAATGATGAAACACGGAATCACCGCCGGGATGATTGGACCGCTTTCTCTGTGAGGGTGAAGAATCACACCTTGTTCTTCCTCTTGAACCTAGATCTGCAATGGAGAAGACAAGAAAGTGGAGCTGTAGAGATGACCGGTAGGGGAAAGAATCCCCTGTTTCCAGTAACAAAAGTGTGGCGGCTCCATATTTTGTGCCCTAATAATGAGGTGAACACCTCTTTATATAGGAGATATGGGCCTCCCCTAACCTCAATGGGCCAGGCCCAGTTAGGGGTTATCTCTACAAGCCCACAACCTAGTGTAGTGTAAACTACAACGCGCTAGGCTTCGCGGGTTAGTACGCAATAATAATAAATATTATAATAAAAGGCGATAAGTAACGGATATGTCCGGTCATTCGGGTTGGGTCTAATACCATACCCCATCACCTATAGACCTGCAAGCATGCAGAAAAGTGTATCAGACAACGCTGGTGAGTTCACAGTTTTGTTTACCAAAAATCGTGTTACAAGTTTAACTGCCAAAAGTTTAGTTTAGTTCAGTTCATAAGGAATATCAAAAAACAATGTTGATAATAACTTGATACCGCATATGGCTCCATATTATTTTGCCATTTCCCCAATGCCCCTATCAAAGCATTGGGCATGACTTAAGGTAATTAGTTCACGCCCGTCCTCCCCGGTACGGTGTGAGGGTGCCAAACCTAATAGCGCTATCAACTAAATACCCCGTTGCCTCCCCCGCAACTAATTCGATAGATGATGGGACTTAAGGTGATAGGAGTGAGTGTATTATCCAACATTCCGGTTTAACATTCCAGTCAAACCCATTACCCAATATTCCTCCCCAGAATATTTACCAAATGTCCCTTCCCGGGACGCATGCTTGAAAAAGAGCAGTGAACTCACCTTAGATTTGCTCGGTAAGACTAGTTACTTGATTACAATGGGCCAACCAAATCCTAATACGGTTACCAATAGGAATCAGTTTCACATTCAAGTAGTTCACACATTATCACACATAAGCTAACAATCTGTACACATAGTCATATTTCATGTTCCATAATTCACATACAATTCTCATCCAGTGATGCATATTCAGGTCCACAACTCAACAACATGTAACAGTTCAACTATGGTTCATTAAGTGTGTGATTTGACACAAACATGGCCGACCCAATCATGCAATGTGTGACTAAGGTCAACGTGTGCGATTCGTTGCGTGTTCGTGGGCTGGTATCCCGTGTGCGACCCAACACCACCGGCCCACTAAACCCAAAGTCCAATGACTTGTGCGACTACATCAGAGTTGTGCGATTGGATGCTCTTGTGCGATTGGACCCATGTTGTGCGATCGATGTGCGGCCCAAGCACTTGTGCGACTGACCTAGCCAACCGTTTCCCCTTATTTCCCGTAAACATAATTTCCATTTATTCCAAAACAGTTACAAGATCAAATTGGTTACAAGTTCAAACTTTCTAGAACCCTAATCATCGACCAACAATTACATCATGTCCATCATCATCATCATCATCATTATTAGTAATATATTTCATTATCAACATATTAATCAAGAGTATGGATCTAATTCACTTCTGGATTCGCATCAAACAACATAATTTTCATCAGCAACTAATCATCAATTACCATTTATTCATTACTAACAATTCTTATCATATAACAGTTTCATATGATCATTAATAGGTCGATCATGTAAGCAATCCGTAAACATTATTCCAAATCCAAAACGTAACTAAATCTGGATCTCGACATCATTACTACTCGTACTAGCCTGAACATGTATTGTGCCCTAGGCCTTCGATCATGCTTATGTTTAATTTCATATCATTCATTACCTAACATCTTTGATTACACATACTGTTCATGATCTAGCCCATCAAGTTATTTACGTGATCTTATATACAAGCCAACATAATTCACACATAATTCAAATAACAAAGAATGCAACTCAACATAATAGAGAACGTACTAACCAAGGAAGCGTAGAATGTAGGCTAGATCGGACGAGGAAGGCTCCGGTGGTGAGTAAGGCTGCCGTCGACACCAAGAGGAGAGGAAAAGAGTGTTAGGGTTTTGTTATCTCCTTGTGTAATTAGCCTCAAATGCTAACCCACCCCTCATTTAATCACGTTGGGCTTGTGGGGAAATTCTGGATCGGTTTGGGCTTAACATGGGTGGGCCGAGAGTGAGAGAACACTGAAGCGATGGAATGTGCGATCCTAGAGAGGTGTGCGGCCCCATGCATTGCGTGGCTAAATGTTTCAAGCACTAATAATTCGTAACCATTAGATAAAACCAATCACCTCATAAACTTCATAACACATACAATGAATCATGACAAAAGGAAGTAGCACTAAGAAAGAAACATCTGAAAACACAAGTTGTCACATAATGGCCTTATGAAGCTCCACCCCTATCACCACCGCCACCAAATCTGCCGCCACCACCAAATCTGCCGCCACCACCAAATCCGCCACACCACAGCTTCAATCTAGCTCGTGACCTAACCACCACACCACCGTTAACTGTCACCATCACCGTCGCAACTCCATTTCTTCGGCACCGATCACCTCAATGGCCCGTTCATTCTTCATCCTCTACTCACTTTCCCGCCGACGGATTTCCAATCAACTCATAAGTCTGTTCTTCATACCCACCGCTTTAGCTATAACCACCTCTCTCTTCATTCATCTCTACATTTCTTCAACCTTTATTCTATTCACTTCTCATCCTCACCGTCCATCTCAATCTCGTCATCATTTTCTTCAAAACTCAGATGGGGTTTCGTCTAAAGTGAAGAATCTTCAGACCCAATTTAAAGTTAAAAGTGTGAAGAAGAAAATTAGTCAAAGACAAACTCTATTTATTATTTTTTTTCTAAATAAATGGGTAAAATGACTTAAGTACCCTCATGTGCCTTGCACATGATAAACTTAACTGAATTTTTTTAACTAGAAAAGAGGTAATGGACGTAGGGTGTAATGAGTTTTCCAAATAAAGGATTTTGACTGTAATTATTGAAATTAAAGACTATACACTACAATTCGATACAAATATAAAAGACGAAAAGTGTAATTTACCATAAATATAAATTAAGAAAAAAGTACTTAGGTACAATTTGCATATTCCTAATTTGGTTTGATTTTTGATTTGGGTTGTAAAATTTTGAAAATCGAATAAACCAAATAAACTATAAACCGAATGGATGAACAACGATAAAAGGTTGAAGTTATTGCAAAAATTATGGAAGTCGTGTAACTATTTAAGCGGTGGACCTAAAATTAGTCAAAAAATAAAATAAAATAAAAGGCATCAATATCATTCTCACTAGGGCTGCAAACGAACCAAACAAACACGAACAAGGCCTTGTTCGTGTTTGTTTGTTAAAGAAAATAGGTGTTCACGTACTGTTCACGAACACTTACCGAACGAGTTTTTTTGTTTGTGTTTGTTTGTTAACGATATGAACATGTTCGTGTTTGTTTGTTAACGATATGAACATGTTCGTGTTTGTTTGTGAATTTTAGGTGTTAGACAAATGCGAATGCAAACGAACACAAACGAACGTTCATGAACGCAATCGAACACAAACAAACGTTCATGAACACTAATGAACGTAAACGAATACAAACAAGCATTCGTTAACAAAAACTCACACAAATCTTTCTTCATAAACATGGCGTAGATCTCCCCAATATATACTAACCAATTATCCAAACATAATTGACATAAAATTGATACACAAAATTACCATAAAATAATGTTTCAAAAATATATAATTTTAAAACTTGAAGTCTTCATTTAATCCAAACCAAAATAAACTGAAAGTCTTCATTTAATCCAACCAAAATAAACTCGAGCTCGTTGAACAATAATCAAGTAAGCTCAACACGTACGACATCATCATTTTCCTACAATATTAAAGAGAATAAGCATCATTCATAACCAAGCAAATAATAAAGATGATAGAATAAGAATATTTTTAAATAATATATCAGTGCTAATTTTGATGTGTTAAGTAAAAATTAATTCTTAATATCCCTAATAAACTAACAAACAAACGAACCCAAACAAACATAAACGAACACGTTACCGAACGTTCACGAACATAAATGAACGAACGCGGTATTTGTTCATGTTCGTTTGTTTAACTAAACGAACGAAATTTCTTGTTCGTGTTCGTTCATTTATTAAACAAACGAACACAAACGAACTTCCCGCCGAACGGTTCACAAACTGTTTGGCAAACGTTTGGTTCATTTGCAGCCCTAATTCTCACCGTTTATTGCAAAAGAAAAAAGAAAAATAAATAAATCAGACGACTTCCTCTCTCGATCTCTCTTATTCGCATTTTTCCCCTTTCGCAGAAACCCTAAATCGGAGCTCTGAGATCGACGAAATGTTGCGAGTCGCCGGGAGAAGATGCTCTTCATGGTGGTCGTCTACTCCGGCTTCATCCGCCATCATCTCTCGCAATTCAATCACCGGATGCGGCGTCGTTTCAACGTCCGATGATTCCAGATCCGTTTCCGATTCAAATCCATCTTACCTCAATTCCATGTTTCTTCAACATATCAGAGGTCACTTGTTTAAACGCTTTTAATTATGTAGTAATTAGATATCGATTCATTTGAATTCATTTGCTGTTTACGGATGCGTGTAGCGAATTTGGATTTTGTTGACAGTTAATTGATATTTACACGGTTCTAGAACGTGTTATTTGTTCACCTGGTAATTAGTTTTAGATAATTTAGCTGTAGATATTGATGATTTAGATTCCTTTGCGTTTGGGGAATTCTATGGATTATTGCGATTTTTTTCACGTATATTTTCTGTGCGGGGATTGTTTTTGTTTCTCTGTTTTTAAAGTTTTGAGTGGCCTATGAAGATGTAAAAAGGCTGAAAGAAGTTGATACGTGTCAAACATTTCTTTTGTTTTGCTATTTATATTTCTTTGTGACTTTTGTGTTTATATCAAGCTACACGTTAGCATATTTAGGCTTGATTAAGAAGTTCAGTTTCCAATTGTTTAAAGAAGCACCGATAACGTATATTCTATCTAAAGTATTAGCACACATCCGTATATTTTTTCCAAACTTTTGAGACTTAGTATTTTTGGCAAATTTTAATGCGGTCGTGCGGCATGGTATGCCGTTTCTTATAAATTGTTTGGTTGATTATTTTATTTACAAACACAGATTGCTGTCAACAATATACTGCGTAAATAACTATGCGTGATTCAATATACTTCATGACATGGATGATCATGGTTGCCTGATCCATTTAACAAAGCAGACACTGTTAAGATGTATGTGTATCATAGTCGGTATAAATTTTGACATTCTATGTCAGCTGAACAGTACGTGGTTGGCTGTTTCAGCACAAATATTGTGAGGAAATAATCAAACCATTTTTATATGATTGGTGTTGTACTTTACAATCTGCAGCCAATGAGTGGTTAATGCAGTCGTTTTTCTTCTCATTTTTTGATCACATTCATTAGCAATGTCCTCATTCCTTAGTTCCATGGATGGTCATGGTTGCCTGATCCATTTTTTTTATTTATTTATGTCATAACTCATAAGAACAAGGAGCATGGTGTATGTTTTTTGTAGTCTTAGCTGTATGTTAAAAAAACTAATGGTAACTATACAGCTGTTACAAAATTGCCTGGCTGGACAGGTTGAGTAATAACAACTTGTTGATTTTACTAATGAAAAAAAGTTGAGTGCTCTATGTTAAGTTGTTTCTTAATTTTTTATTTGGGTGTTGACTACTTGACTTTCATGTTATGGCTACAGGTCTTTCTACTGGTTCAGTTGCTCCAACAAACGACCTAGGTTTTCAAGTCCCAGCTACCGTTGCCGCCATTCAGAACCCAACATCCAAAATCACTTACGATGAGTACAATCATGAACGATATCCACCCGGTGACCCCAGCAAACGTGCATTTGCATACTTTGTGTTAACCGGTGGCCGGTTCGTTTATGCATCACTTATCCGTCTCTTGGTACTCAAGTTTGTTCTAAGCATGTCTGCTAGTAAAGACGTTCTTGCCCTTGCTTCCCTCGAAGTTGACCTCACAAGCATCGAGCCCGGGACCACGGTCACAGTCAAGTGGCGTGGGAAACCAGTTTTCATCAGGCGTAGAACCGAAGACGACATCAACTTAGCCAACAGTGTTGATGTGAACTCTCTTAGGGACCCACAGGAGGATGCGGTTAGGGTTAAAGACCCAGAGTGGCTCATAGTTGTTGGGGTATGTACCCATCTGGGTTGCATCCCGTTGCCGAATGCAGGTGACTTTGGTGGTTGGTTCTGCCCGTGCCATGGGTCTCACTATGACATATCTGGAAGAATCCGGAAGGGTCCGGCTCCTTACAATCTTGAGGTGCCTACTTATAGCTTCTTGGGTGACAATAAGTTGCTGATAGGGTGAGAATGCTATAAGCAAGGGTTAGTATAAAGAGTGCTGCAAGAAAGCATGACTATTGGTTTAATTTTTGTTATACATTTTCTTTGAATTTGTATCAGAATTTTGTATGTGCTGCCACTGAGTTTTGAATAAGGCAGCATAAGGTATTTTATGTGTTGGGAATAACTGATATTGTTGTGATTCTCAATGATTCCAGGACTGGTTTCTTCCGCAAGCTAATATCCTCTATAACACACAATTGACACGTATCGTGTTAAAAGAGTTTGACTCCAGGCTAGCCAACTTTGAAAACTTGCACATTGTTGAATTGTAAATTTGTATTTCGACAAGGTTACGAAAAATATACCATTAACAAATTTGAAGATGTAAATACCAACATTTTGTAAACCAAGTTTGAAAATTAAAACTTTTCAAGCTCTTTCTCTTGATGTATGTACGGATCAAGCTAAACTAAATTCAAGTAGAGAAGTATAAGAATCGTAATCATAAATAAGCTAAGGGGCTGTTTGGTAGCCTCTTAATGACCATTCAGATGTTACATCTTAATGATTTAAAACCTCTGAATGAATAAGAGGTAACCTCAAGTCTGAATGGTTAAGAGGTAACCTCTGAATGGTAAATCATCACATGTCACATTCTTCTACCTTCTCAGTGGTAAAATTCTTAATGGTTCCATTAAGAGGTAGCCTCTTAATGACCATTCAGAGGATACCAAACAGCCCCTAAGCCAAACACTTTTTAAAAAACAACTTATTTGACTTATTGGTTTTTCCCACTCCATAAGCTAATCCAAACACATTTTTTAAAAACTCATTTTTAAAAAGTCATAAGTCAATAAGTCCTTTTCCCAAAAGTCATTTTCCCAAAAGTCTTTTTTAACTTAAATAAGCTTAGCCAAACATGCCCTCAAATACACTGATCAAAGAATGAGACGCTTTAGAGTTGTGATGAATAGTAATATGATTTTTTAATATTTGTTTAATGTTTAATTTTTTTAATAATTTTTTTTTCGTATTTTAATTTGATTTTCTCTAATAACTTGCGAATATTAACATATTTAAAACTCTAACTCCACAACTATAGTTTCTTTCCACATTCTGATATAAATTTATTGAAAATAGACATAGTTTTATTGTCGTACCACAACAAATCGAACAACATTGGTATTTGTACATGTATTCATTTCAGGTTTTCTGTTTGATAACAGATCCTGTGCTACTACCGTAGTGAACCGAACAACAACGGTAGCGGTACTCGCATTTATTTTTATTGTTTTTACTTTCATTAAACTGGCACCGTATCGCTACCATACCGTACTGAACATCGGTACCGGTACCTGTATTCATTTTTGTGGTTTCCGGTTTTGATACTTTTCCATTTATCCAACTCTATCGCAGACAATAAATGTATATCGGTACCAGGACCGTGACGATCTGAACTGATGGATATCGTTTGAACAACATCGATGCTGGTGTTTGTTTTTATCGTATTCGGTCGATGTAAAACACATATTAATTTCTATACTGAGTGTTTGTATTGTGCCGGTATTGTAACAAACCGATATCGATCGAATGTTCGCAGTAACGTACTCCCGCAACGCGCGGCCAAATATAATAGTTATATACAAGTGTATGTCTTTTTTGAACCAACAACCTTTTACACCTAAATAGCATCACCTTGCAAGGGTTAAAACTCGCATAACTTTTATGGGAGGCAAACACATATCACTAGGTCATGGATATATTCAATTGTATGTGATTCTTGCATTTATCTTATGTGCTTAATTTTTTGTATATTAAACAAGTCGAATGGCTGTCAATGGGTTGATGGTCCATTGACAAAGACAATGCCTTTAAACATCTTGGGGGAGAGGTCTTGGGTTCAAGTCCCACAAACAATAAGAGTAAAGAAATTTGCCGATAAAAAAAAAACAAGTTGAATGGTTGTCAATGGGTTGATGGTCCATTGACAAAGACAATGTCTTTAAACACCTTGGGGAGAGAGGTCTTGGGTTCAAGTCCCACAGACAATAAGAGTAAAGAAATTTGCCGATTAAAAAAAAAACAAGTTGAATGGCTCTTTATAGTGATGGGTTCAAAACGGACCACCGCATATTTATGAGCTATTTGATTCCCTGGTGTAAACATGTACAATAAGAATTTATAGGATTAGAATCAAATTCAAAGTGAAAAAATAAATAAGAAAGGATAAGAAGGATTTTAGTCTATTCATCTTAGATTTTGAGGGTTAACATTAGTTTTAGGTAAAAGAAAATGGTGGAAGTGAGGAAATAATACATTTATTGACTTTCTCTTTCCACATACAAGGCATATGTCAATTTCCCCCTCAATTCAAAACGTTCATAACTTCTTCATATAATATTTAAAAAAATCATCGTAATTCCGAACGTTTTTTTAATCTTTATTATAAGTATGATATTGCTATATAAAATAAAATAAATTTTACTGGGTTTTCTTTGTATTGTGTTAAAAGTTCTGGTCATTGTGTATTTCAACTAGGTTTTGGTCATTACTTTTTAACTAGGGTTTTTTTTGCATTGTGTTATTATCAAAACTTATAACACAATATTAATTTGGGTTATGTCCATTGTGTTTTCATCAATACATATAACACGATAAAGATGGTGTTATATTTGGATTTTCTATACATTGTGTTATAAGTTCTGATCATTGTGTTTAGTCTGTTATCCATTGTGTTTTAATATGTTGTCTATTTTGTTTTATTTGTTGTCCATAAATTACAGAAAAAAAAATTCTCAACTTATAATCAATAGTATTTTGTATCTTTAAATTTGATATTTTGATTCGTTATGCTTCAAGATTATACTTAAGAACCCGAAAATATTCTTTACAGAAGCACACATTGGTGGCTTAACGCATCTTAGAAACCCATGATTAGATATATGTTATAAATCAGATAGACGTAAAGTTGGACAAATCAAACAAGCAATCTTAAGTTAGGAACTTATTCTTTCAACACACGTATATAAAATTTAATCAACGGCATGAATTTATCAATATCCAAGATGTTTAAATAATAAATGCTGGTAGTCCACATGAACACATCATCATTTTTTGGCCCAAACTAATTATAGAGAAAAGAGATGAAATGACAAAATATGCGATGCATGATATAGTTTGAAAATTAGCATATCTCCTGATGAAAGGATTTATCCATTGCAAATGTGTATGTCAGCTGAAACATTTTTGTAATAAATAAACTTTAGAGATAAGGGTATAGAAACTTATACTGAAGGCTAATATTGAATATGAATATGATAAGAAGAGGCGTGATGTACTTCAGTGTTTTAATATGATATGTACTTAAAAAGTGTCATATTTGTTGGTGAAAGTGATCCCATGTAGGTAGAGTGACATATGCCCCTTGCATACAAAATCCGTATTCAACGGGATTCAAGCCTTTGACTTCAAGGAGAGTGACATCTTAACTTCATTGATTTTCCAATTAAATCCAACCACAGTAATATCATAATTTCTATAAATTAAAAAAAGGATAAATAAAAAATAATATAATTGTTGATGATGGTTTTCTTTATTTCCCATTTTTCGTTGGATTTAAATAATTGGTCAAATTGGTACTCGCTTGAATGGAAGAAATTGTACATTTATACATGATTTTAACGTTTTGTTTTCGAGTTTCATTTAACGAAGGTAAATGATTTGGAAGGATGTAAAAAAATCGTGTTTTAAAGTTTTTTTAAGAAAGAAAATGGAGGGAAATAGAATGAAAACTTATGTATTTTTTCCTTCATTTTAATTTTTTCCAAATTGAAAAGATATGGAAGAAAATTATTTTTAATATATAAAATCTTTACTTTTTTTTCATTTACTTCTAACTCAGAAACATGGTAGTTTATTAAAATTTTCTTTCCTACTATTTTTCTTTTCTCTCTTTAATTCATTTTCTCATCTTTACCTTCATTTATTAAACTCGGAAATGAACATAATCATCATCATCTTACAAAAAGCGTATGATAATCACGATTTTTTCTAGGTTCAAATATAGTTTTTGAGTTAAATGTCTGGTTAGTCCCTGTGGTTTGTCATTTTTACATTCTTTGTCCCAATGCTTCAATAATTACAGAGTAGGTCTCGGTGGTTGTAATTTTTAAACTTGGGTGGTTCTTATCACTAAACTTTGTTAGATTTCAAAGTTAAGTATATGTAAAATTAATATATTACCCCTAAACAATTAAAAAAATAAAAAATATATGTCACACCCCGATATTTTCACGTATTACCGGTGGGCCCGATGGGGAGTATCGTGACGTAGTTGATATCATCTTAGTCAAATAATCACAGTTCAATGCACAACGGAAGTCTAAAGTAAAATTATTACAAACCAATTCGAAAGTAATATAAGTATTACAAACGGATTGTAAAAGGATCCACAGACGGATAAAAAAAACAAAAGAAGATAATTGTTCAACAGATTTTTAAGCATCTAAAGCTTGCAAGACTCTTTATTGATACTAGGAGTAGCCAACCCATTTCGCTTAGTACCCGCACTTAACCTTTTTAGAAAATACGTCAGTTTACACTAGTAAATACAATTAACTGACTCTTTTGAAAAGTGTTTATAAAATTGATTTAAATGCACAAGGCACAAATAATCTTTTATAACTTGGGATAATTATTTAAAAATAATCTTGTAAAAGAATTATATGTTTGTTATACGTTCAGTAGCCCGGGTTAAATACCGGGTTAAAGATTAATAGACACACCACATAATATAACCCACGGCGAGTTATTCTCGAACAAGCAGGTATATCATTTTACATACGCACCGGCAGGTGTATGCCTACACCCCCGTGCTTAAGTCGTTGCCATTTCAATGAATGAGCCGATGATATCCAGAACATGGTCATTAACCTCCCAAAGGCTTAAAACAAACAAAACAGATTAAACGGGTTATCTTAATGTTTTAACCATTATTCGATTAAAGATTCAATACCCGACCAAGTGGTATTTATATATACCATACCCTAAGCCCGTATAAGGGAAAATAAGTTAAAAGTATTTACCTGAGCAAAATACAAATTTATCTCAGCCGTATAACAATTCAGCAAGTGCAAATATCTTTTACTGGGCTCCTAAATCTGAAACGAAGGTTTTAATAACCTATTAGATTCCTAACGGGTCTTACTTAAGTTTAAACTTAGACCGGTTAGTTTTAAAGAAAAGGTTTACGATTCAAAACGCAAGATTAAGCGAAGACCGGATTAGAATGTGATTTAGACCCGACAAGTATGAAGACTTGTATAATACGGGTAAACTAAACACATTCTGGATTTTGAGTTAAAAATGATAAGGTTTGACCCGTTTCGGTCAATTTATGCAAACTAGTCACATAAACCGCACCGAACGCGAAAAATGCATAACGGGTAACCAAATGAGTCATGAACAAGTTCCCTAAGTTAATATGCTTAAAATGTGTTATGATATCAGTAGGATACCTTCCATTATGCCCAAAACGAATTTAAAATCAATTTAAGCCTCGTAGGGGTATTTTGGTCATTTTAAAGATTATAAAAAAGATTAAATATTAATCTAAGGTTCTGGTCTAAAATGATCAGTAAAAATATTTATTTTTGCAAGTCATAACAGTAAGATATTGTATATAAGTGAAATTTATCATTTATGACCAAACTATGCACTGTAGGGGCATTTTGGTAATTTCACATAAGCTTTAAGGGTCAATTCTGGAAATCTGAGTTTAAAAATTTTACTTACTGTTAAATTATCAAAATTTACTTATAACATCAGTAGGTAATGGGTCTTAAATGTTAAACATAGTTTTAACCCATACTATGTGTTTAAATCGCGTAAAAAGTCGGTTTTAGACGATTTTCAGGTTATATAAGGAAAGCTGAGAATTTTATCAGTCCAGAAGGCTTAAAATATTTTATTTAACAAATGAACTCAATAGAAAAAGATTTGGTATCAAAATGTTATGTAAAACTCATTTTATTAGTAAAAAGGGTATAACCGTCAATTATCGAATCAAAGCAAGAACCCTATGTTATGATCAGTTTAAAAATAAATAAAAATCTCCAAAAATATCAAAATATTATATTACATCAGTGGGTAAAAGGTTTGGTGTCAAAATTTGGGTTTAAATAGGTTTTATGCCAAAAATGCCGTTTAATTAATAAAAAGGCTTCAATTTACGATATCGAGCATAACTCCTAATTTAGACCTCAAACTGATGTCAAATTTTTAGGACATGTTCATAAATAAGTAATAAAGGTTTTTGTCCTCTCACATTTTCAAAAATCTCGTTTTAATATCAAAAGGGCATAATGGTCAACAATTAAGCATTTTAACGGAAACATGCAAATGATTCGGATCACAAAGGAACCACATTGTATAACTTCAGTGGGTTATACTAACATGTAATATGGTCCTAATGGAACCCTAAGGCATATATAAACTAAGCTAAATCGGGTCAGAACTGAAAGTCAAAGCAAAAGTCTCCTTTTGCGACTTTCGGTTCCGAACCTAGCCTAAACTCAGAATTGTGGGGTTGAACATGCCTAGACATGTTCTTACATTATTTACCAAGTTATTTTAGTGTTTAAACATGTTCCATAACCTCTGCATTGCAAGTTATGAATTTATTTGCAAAAATAGCTTCTGTTGACTTTTTAATATTATGTTTGACCCGTCAATTGACCAAGTTAGAGTGAGAATCAGTAAGTGCCCTTTTAATGGTTTATTACCTACATAATTACCAACTCATAGCCACTTTCAATTCGAATCATGTCTAGACCATTAGTAATTAATCACTAAGTCAAAGCTTAATTACAACAACTTTGACTTTTGGTCATTAAACTAATAAAACTTGAACTTAAGGAGCTAAGAACACTTACAATGGTCTTTAGCACGATTATGAAACTGAGGATAACTTCTTAGAACTCCAGGGGACTCCAGGGAATGAGTTTGAATGAGAAATTTGAGAGTGCAAATGAACAAGTGCAACAGCAAGTGCTTATATAGCCAATTCTACTTCACAAGATCACTCCACATGCCCCTATAAATGATTCCTGATGATTCCAGGTGTCCCCTATGCATGAAAATTTGTTGGCTCAGTCCCTGGAATCGAAAACAAGCTTTCTAAGGCTGTGGAACAGGCTGAACTTGCAGCTGTCCACATCTGTCTGTTACTGGCACTTTCACGAGGCCCGCGTAAGCCTAGGTCTTGGCTTACGCGGCCCGCGGTGTCACACCCCGAATTTCCACGTGTTACCGGTGGGCCCGGTAGGGGAGTATCATGACGTGGTTGGCAACATAATAGTCAAACAACACAATATTTAAATGCACAGCGGAAGCAAAGTATAGGTTCATTTCAACCAAACGATATTGTAATATTAAGTATCACAAGTAGTTGAATATAAATCCACAGGTAGAACAAAATAAAAAGAAACAGTGTTCAATAGTCTATGACATCCAAGCTTGTGAGACTTATTGTGGATGCTAGGAGACAAGCCAGCCTATTACGCATAGTACCTGCACTTAACCTTTTTAAGAAAAATACGTCAGTTTACACTGGTAAATACAATCAACCGACTCATTTTGAAAAGAGTTTAAGAAAATGCATTTAAGGCACAAGGCACAAATAATATTTTATAACTTGGGTTACTTATTTAATATATAAACTTGTAAAGGATTTACATGTTCCTTATGCGTTCAGTAGCCCGGATCGAGCCGGGTTAAAGATCAATAAACACACCACTTTATTTATGAGACACTGACAGGTGTACGCCTACACCTGAGTGCTAAGGTCGTGGCCATTTCGTAAAATGATGCCAGGGATATCCGGGACACGGTCATTAACCCCCAAAGGCTTTAAGTAAACAAAACAATTTAAACGAAACATCTCAATACTTTAATCATCATACCATTAAAGATTCAATGTCCGACCAAGCGGTATTTTATATACCGTACCCCAAGCCCGTATAGGGAAATAAGTTAAAAGTATTTACCTGAGCAAGTAAAATTCAAAATCAGCGAGTGCAAGTATCTTTTACTGGTTCTCCTAATCTGGAACGAAGGTTTATAATAACCTATTAGAATCCTAACGGGTCTTTAGTTAAGCTTAAGCTTAGACCGGTTAGTTTTAAAGATACGGTTCGTACGCACGATTAAGCGAAGACCGGATAGAATGTGATTTAGACCCGACAAGTTTGAAGACTTGCTTAATATGGGTATGTTATACACATTCTGGATTTTGAGATAAAACCGATAAGGTTTGACCCGTTTCGGCTAATTTATGTAAACTAGTTACATAAACCGAACCGAACGCGTATGAAGCGTAACGGGTAACCAAAAGAGTCCTAAACAGGTTTCCTAAGTTAACATGCCTTAAACATGTCGTGATATCAGTAGGATACCTTCCGTTATGCCCAAAACGAGTTTAATCGTATATTAAGCCCCGTAGGGGTATTTTGGACATTTTAAAGATTATAAAAGGAATTAATTTATCTCCTGTGATCCGGGTCTGATTAAATCAGTAAAATGGTTTATTTTAACAGGTTATAACATTTGGTTATAAGTCTTATATGCCAAAATAGTTTTAAATCCTAACTATGCGTATAATACGCGTATAAAGCCGTTTTAAGCGACGTACGGGTTAAAATAGGATTCTGAGTTTCCTGATCAGTTAAACAGGTTCAAAACACTTCATTTAATATTTAAAATCAGTAGCAATTGGATTGGCATCAAAAGGATTTGTAAAACTCATTTTATGGCAGAAAAGGGTATATTCGGTATTAACCGAATTAAGGCACTAATCCTAGCTTATGATCAGTTTAAAAATAATTAAAAATCTTCAAAAATCCCAAAATATTATATTACATCAGTGGGTAAAAGGTTTGGTGTCAAAATTTTGGTTTAGATAGGCTTTACGCTAATGACGCCATTTAATCACTAAGAAGCGTTCTAATTACGTCATTAAGCATAACTCCTAATCTAGACCTCCAACTGATGTGAAATTTTAGAGACATGATTAATAATCAGTAACTAAGATTATTTTACTTTCATATTTCCAAAATTCTTGTTTTATGGACATAAGGGCATTATGGTCAAAGTTTAGGCGATTAACGGAAACGTCGGACAAATAAGGATTTATGTGATATAAACGCAGAGGGTTATGCACACATGTAACTAGGTCCTAATGGAACTTTAAGGCATGTCTAAACCTATCTAAACCGGGTCAGAACTGAGGTCAAAGCAAAAGTCAAACTTTTGCGTCTTTCGGCTCCGAATCGGTCTTAAACAGAAAGTTGTCGAATCAAACAAGCTTAGACAAGTTATTATACTTATTTTCAAGTTATATGAATGATAAAACATATTACACGCCTTCTGTATCGTTAATTACACGATTAATGATTCTGTTGACTTTTTCGGACAACGTTTGACTCGACAAACGACCTAGTTAAGATGGGAATCAATGAGTGCCCTTATAGGGATTTAATACCTATATAAATACCAACTTATAACAACTTTCATTTTGCCTAATCGCTGGACCATTTGTGTTTAATCGATAAGTCAAACCGTAGTTACGACGGTTTGACTTCTAGGCTATAAACTAATAAAAACTTAATTAAGAAGGGTCAAGAGTACTTACACTTGTCTAATGGATGATTAGGAAGTCTTGTATCAGCTCTTGTGCTCCTCAAAATGACCAGAAGTGAATGCAAGATGAATGATCAAAGTTGCAAAGAATGTGGGTCTTTTTATGGTGTTCAAACACACTTGGATTATCAACACATAAGTCTAGGAATGTTACCATATCATCAACAAGTGTCCTACCAGCTAAAAACCACCTTAGGGCAGCCCAAGGTATCAAGGAATGGCATTTGAGTCGGTTAAGGAACATGCAGGACACCTGCACATGTATTCTGATCAGACAAGGCAGTCGCGTAGCGCGACTGCCGGGGTGTTTCATGCTCGCGCTACGCGAGCGTGTAGATGACCAGCTCAACAAGTTTCAATCATTTGCATTTCAGTCCCTGATCCTTATAAACATCGCTTTCACTTGGTTTCTTGCATTAAGGGGCTTTAATATTGACATATAGGGGCTTTAAGACTTATACCCACTTTGTGAAGCCCTTGGTCACTTTGTGTTTACCCGAAAAGTCATGAATTTCAACGTTGACGCTTCTAACCCCTCGTACACGAATTTTATCATAACTTTCTCATACGGTAACGAATCTTGGTGAAATTTTTATCACACATTCCAGTGAGCATAATTAATCGTTACAAAGCTTCGGGTTGGTCAAAAGGTCACTCAGAGGTATAACTTAAACATGTTGACACATTTAACCCCTGTAGTTTGTAATCTCTCACTTTCTTTCACAAATCGCTTCGTATGATCCATGACCCATTCATTTAAGGTATAAACGTCATGTAGGGTTATTGTACAACATAATTATTCACTGTTGACATTCAAAACCCGTATATTCACATACTTTCTAAGTTTGTCAACTTTAGTCCTTCAAGAATATTCCTACACACGTTCAACTTATGACACGTGTCAACACCTTATAGGATGTGAATTTTCGAGGTGTTACATCCTCACCCCCTTAAAAGAAATCTCGACCTCGAGATTTACTGAAACAAATAAGGGTACTTTTCTTTCATCGTGGACTCAACTTCCCACGTATACTAGGGACCTCTACGGGCATCCCATTTGACCTTTACAATCGGTACATATTTCCTTCGAAGCTTCTTAACCCGTCGATCCTCGATCGACAATGGTTTTTCCATGAATTTCAAGCTCTCATCTATATGCACATCTGTATGGGGTATGACCAGTGATTCGTCAGCGAAACACTTCTTCAGATTGCAGATGTGAAACACATTGTGAATACTACTGAGCTCTTCAGGTAAGTTTAACTTATAGGCAACTGACCCGACACGTTCGATAACCTCGAAAGGTCCTATGTATCTCGGGCTTAGCTTACCTTTCTTACCAAATCGCATCACCCCCTTCCAGGGTGACACTTTAAGTAGGACTTTGTCACCTACTTCGAAGTGAAAATCCTTACGACTTGGATCAGCGTAACTCTTCTGCCTATCCCGGGCAGCTTTGAGACGGTCTCGAATCTGAACAATCTTGTCCGTCGTCTCGAACACTATCTCTGGTCCAGACAATTGGACATCTCCAACTTCCGCCCAACACACGGGCGATCTACACTTTCTACCATATAATGCCTCGAAAGGCGCAGCCTTTATGCTGGTGTGGTAGCTATTGTTGTAGGAGAACTCAATTAATGGTAAGTTCTTATCCCAACTACCACCCAAATCGATCGCACATGCGCGTAGCATGTCTTCCAACGTTTGAATAGTACGCTCACTTTGACCGTCAGTCTGTGGATGGTAAGCCGTACTAAAGTTCAAACGTGTGCCCAAAGATTGTTGGAAGCTTTTCCAAAAATGTGACGTGTATCTAGTATCTCGGTCAGAGATAATAGACACAGGTATGCCATGTAAGGCTACAATCTTATCAACGTACAACTAGGCTAACATGTCGGAGTTGTAAGTCTCCTTGATGGGTAAGAAATGAGCTGACTTAGTCAGTCTATCAACTATCACCCAGATGGTGTCATTTCCTTTCCTTGTCTTGGGTAACTTGGTGATAAAATCCATAGTTACCATTTCCCACTTCCAAGTAGGAAGTTCAGGTTGTTGTAGCAAACCTGACGGTTTTTGATGTTCTGCCTTGACTTGCGCACACGTCAAGCATTTAGCTACATAGGTAGCTACAGACTTCTTCAAGCCTATCCACCAATAGTTTGCCCTTAGATCCTGGTACATTTTATCAGCTCCAGGATGAACATAATATTTAGAGCTGTGGACTTCCTGGAGGATAACATCTCGGAGTCCTCCATAAATTGGAACCCATATCCGTCCATTCAATCTAAGAATTCCATCCTTGCTAAGTGTTAACTGCTCCTCAGTTACCCCTAGCTTTTCTTTAGGATAGTTAGCTTCCAACACAGCTTCCTTCTGTGCAGCTAACAACCTTTCAATCAAATTGTTCTTTATTTCCATCCGCTTGGTATTAATTCGGATGGGTTTCACCTTCTCCTTTCTACTCAAGGCATCGGCGACTACATTCGCCTTGCCGGGATGGTATCTTATTTCACAATCGTAATTGTTCAGAGTTTCCATCCAACGGCGTTGCCTCATGTTCAAGTCCTTCTGGTTGAACAGATGTTGAAGGCTCTTGTGATCAGAATAAATCACACATTTGATTCCATATAAGTAGTGCCTCCACAGTTTTAGTGCGAATACAACGGCACCCAACTCCAAGTCATGGGTGGTGTAATTCTTTCCGTGCACCTTTAACTGGCGTGAAGCATAGGCAATGACTTTGCCTTTTTGCACAAGCACACATCCCATCCCGGTGTGTGATGCATCACAATAAACTACAAACTCCTCTATTCCATCAGGCAATGTCAGTACTGGAGCACTGCTCAACTTTTGTTTCAGAATAGCGAAGGATTCCTGCTGTTTAGGACCCCAATCAAACTTAATCTTCTTACGTGTCAGGGAAGTCAGGGGTGCAGCAATCCTTGAGAAGTTTTCAATGAATCGCCTATAGTATCCTGCCAAACCTAGGAAGCTACGTATTTCTGTAGGCGTCTTTGGCTCATGCCAATTCATGACAGCTTCAACTTTAGCAGGATCTGCTTGGATACCACGCTCACTAACAACATGTCCAAAAATTGGACTTCCCGAAGCCAGAATTCACACTTCGAGAATTTGGCATAGAGCTTTTCTTTATGAAGTAGTTCCAAAATGCAGTGAAGATGCTTCTCATGGTCAGCTTGGTTCTTTGAGTAGATGAGAATGTCGTCGATGAAGACGATGACGAATTTATCTAAATGCGGCTTGCAAACGCGATTCATGAGATCCATGAACGCGGCCGGTGCATTAGTGAGCCCAAAAGGCATCACTAAGAACTCGTAATGACCATAACGAGTCCTAAATGCTGTTTTGTGTACGTCTTCATCTCTAACCTTCAATTGATGGTAGCCGGACCTCAAGTCAATCTTCGAGAAGAAACTTGCCCCTTGAAGTTGATCGAACAGATCATCGATTCTGGGCAAAGGATACCGGTTCTTGATAGTGACCTTATTAAGCTCGCGGTAGTCGATGCACAGACGCATCGATCCATCCTTCTTTTTGACAAATAAAACTGGTGCTCCCCAAGGGGACGAACTAGGTTTGATGAAACCTTTGGCTAGCAAATCATCTAGCTGCGTTCTCAATTCCTTCATCTCTGTTGGTGCCAACCTATAAGGCACCCTTGCAACTGGTGCTGATCCAGGAATAATGTCAATTCTGAATTCTACCTGCCTATCTGGTGGCAAACCAGGTAATTCTTCAGGAAATACTTCAGGGTATTCAGAAATGACGGGGATATCCCAAATCTTGGGCTTCGGCTCGTCAATTATCACTTGTGCCATGTAGATGACACAACCCTTCTTCAAACACTTAGAGTCTTTGAGTATAGACATTTTCTCGGGCAGCCCATACTGGGTATCTCCCTGGATAGTAAGTGATTCACCAGACGGAGTCTTGATCATCACTTGCTTCTTATTGCAAATAATCTGGGCCTGGTTATGAGATAACCAGTCCATACCCAAAACTATGTCAAAACCGGTTAGTTTTAAAGGAAGTAGGGACAAAGGAAAAGAGTGGTTCTTAATGGATATGAAACACCCATCTAATAAGGTTGAGGCGGTTTCTAAAGTGCCATCAGCTAGTTCCACCTCATACTTCACACTTAAAGTCTTAACAGGTAATTTCAACAATTCACAAAACTTATTATCTACGAACGACTTATCAGCGCCTGAATCAAATAACACTCTCGCATAAACATCATTTACGAGAAAGGTACCTGTTATCACATTGTCGTCCTTGACGGCTTCCTTAGCATCCATCCTGAAGACCCTAGCATTGGTCTTCTTAGTCTCTTTGGGCTTCTTGGCGTATTTTGGGCAATTACTCTTGATGTGCCCCTTTTCATTGCAACCGTAGCAGGTCGCATCCTTTATCTTTTTGCAATCCAAGGTTTTGTGTTCCTTGGACTTGCACAACCCACATGCAAAAGCTTTCGATTGTGAATTCGAATTTGATTCATACCTGCACTTCCCAAAGTGCTGCCTCTTGCAGATTTTACATCTGGGGTTTTCACCCGACTGCTGACCATCCTTCTTAAATCCTGACCCCTTCTTATAGTCATTGTTTCCCTTCTGCTTCTTGTCTGAACGTCGTGAGTTGTCATCCTCACGCTTCCTCTTTTCGGTATCAGTGTTCCTCTGCGACCTCAGCCTGACAGCATCCAAGGTAAGGGACAACGATATGTCCGCTACTGACCGAAAAGTGGTTGGTCTGGAGGCCTTCACACTTGCTTTGATCTCCGGGGCCAAACCCCCGGTAAAACGAGCTATACGTTTAGGCTCCGGAGTTACCAAATATGGAACCAACCTTGACAAAGTGTTGAAACTAGTAAGGTAGGCCTGACAGTCTAGGTTTCTCATGACCAGCGACAAAAAGTCAGATTCAATTCTCTCAACCTCGTGTTGAGGGCAGAAATTTTCCTTGATCAATGCAATGAACTCTTCCCAGGTCATATTGTACAACGGAATTTTCCCCGTAGCTTGGATCAAAGATCTCCACCAAGCTAATGCTTCTCCCTTGAAAGACTGTGAGACAAACTTCACAATATCCCTATTATGGCAACCACTGATATCCACTACAGTATCCATCTCGTCCAACCAAGTCATGCAATCAACAGCTCCTTTTTCCCCAGTGAAGTCCCTGGGTTTGCACGAAACGAAGTACTTATAGGTGCAACCCCTATTACGGGGTTCTTGATCCTGTATGACTCTTTGGGATGGAACACTCCTTCGGTTTGACGAGTGGTGAGAATTACTGTTGTGGGCAGTGTGGGTCCTGGAGGGTGTTCTAGAGTGTGGTGCAGATTGGGTCCTTGCATGGGTACCACCTGATTCATGGAGCTGTCTGTCCATAGCTCGATTAACGGCATTATCTATCATTGCCTGTAATTCTGCACCCGCTACATTTACTCGGGCATTATCATGCACTATCCCTGGGTGACTGTTGACCTCGTTTGAGTCTGCCATGTAGCTTGAACTGTAACATATCGACAATAATTTATTGGTGAGTTTATTATAGAATTGTCTTTTATGGCAATTTTATTAACCGTGGTAACATAGACCATATATGGTTAATTTATTACTCACATTTATTTAGGATTTCTAATATAATTTATCCTAATTATAAAATAATAACAGTTTTATTAGCACATATGGCCTAGTCAAAGGGACAATTTAGATTATAAGCTATGATTTCAGAAAATCAAAGCATGAAGGTTTGAACAAAATTCATTACCTTTATCAGACAGGGTCACAGACTAATACTGTCTTTTGTCTCATATGAAAATGAGAAGGGCCCGTAGGCATTCCATTACCAATGGATGGTAAAAAGAACTGATCATATCTATTAATGATTTAACCCATGATTCAGAGATCATTTAATTGGGTTTGGAATCTTTGAAAAGATCCATATATAATCATAACATGTGTGTTTTTAATGAATCAAGTCTGCCAGGAGTGTTAACATGTTTTCAGATGTTAACAGGGATTTGAATCTTTTAAACGAGTTTTACCATCTGGGCCAGGTCTTAAAATGACATGCAGGCTAGGTTATACTTTTAAGATCCTTAATTAAAAATAACATAGGCAGATAGATTTTTAAAAGGAATGATTCAACTTTATTTATTTCATATATAATTTAATTATGCATAACATAGCAAAGATGAAATTTATAAACTTACATTCCATTAAAAACTAAAAGTAATACATTTTGCCCTAAACGAGACTTTTCACAGAAACACTTGCCCACGCAGGAGCTATACTGGCAATACAAGTCCTCGCAGAGACTGTTTGCTAAAATAAGTGTCCACGCAGGGACTAATAAAGACAAGTCCACGTAGGGACTACATACACACATAAATAAATGTCCACGTAGGGACTTGATTTAAACAAGGAAATACGATAATACATATTGGGATTTAACGATCCCGTTTCTTCTTTCCTTTCAGCAAATTTGCCAAACCACTCATGAATCCCTCATTCTTCTTACGCTCTCTCTGGAGGTCTCGCTCAACCCTGCCCAGTCTTTGACGGAGATCCTCCTGCTCTGGTGGAGAAAACCGTGGTGGCTGATACTGTGGCGGCGGCTGAGCAGGTACTTGATACCCTCGAGCTGGGTTTCCCATTCCCCAAGGGGTTCCATATGGTCCCTCAGGGTTTTGGGCATAGTAATTTGATGCCACTTGGTAAGGATCCTCTGCATAGTTATAGTTATGGTATGATGGCGGTCCGTATGGGTTGTAAGCTGCCGGAGCAGTATAAGCAGGGATAGGGTTGCCAAAACCCATTGGTGACGGTACCACAGGTGCCGAATTCACCTCTGATACTGGAACTGAAGGTCCACCCCCTTGTGGTTCTTCATATAGTGGCGGGTAGTGGCTGCCACTAGAGTGTTGAGGGGAGTTGAGACGAAAATCCACTTCTCGTGCTGATATCCGTGCGCCAGTCCTCCTACGTCTTGGTGGTTCTGGAGGTGCTAAATGAACTGGCGGCGGTGGTGGCGGTGGCGTGTCTGCCACGAAACGTGGATCCCCAGAGGGATCTTGCTGCTGCTGTTGCGGCTGCTGATGAGGCGATGAGTGTTCAGATGGTGTATAGTACCACTCACACCGTTCGAACCGTGCCATGTGACTATCCGGACCTTGGTATGGTGTTCCGTGAAAAGACGAACCATCTGAGATCACAAAAGGATGGTTCAAGGATCCGGTTGAAGCCTCGACGGGATCTGTGTCCTCGTCCATATCTTGATCACCAGAAAAGTGATCCTCTGGTCCTAGTGGGTTAAAGCCCACGTGTTCTGGTAGGTACTCTGCTGGGTTAAACTGGCCCTGAAAGACAGGAGTAGGATCACGGAAGGAATCTTGCGATGAGGATCGCTGTAACGGTATGTATGAAGGTTGCGGGTTGTTGGGCTCATTCTCAGACAGAGGCCCAAAGGAGTGATGATATGGAGGCGTGGAGCTATGTGACGTGGATTGTCTGGCAGGCTCCTCATAGATCCTCCAAGGTTCTCGCGGGTCTATACTCCTTGTAGCAGAAGGAGTTCGCCGGCCTGAAGGCCCGGCCTCGTGGTTGTTAGGGGCGCTGATCGGCGCCTTTCCTCGATCTCCTCGCCTGAATCTTGGCGGCATTGCTAAACCTGTTAATATAAACAAGGTAATAACAAGGAAAAATAAAGGACACAATTTAAATTAAAATAAAAACATTTTGGATTATTCCTAAGTTCTTTGTCTAGACTCGAAGATTTAGGAATGTGCAATTGTGTAACTGAGATTAAACACAAAAGACTAGTGTTTAATTCACTCAGTGTTGGCTCTGATACCAACCTGTCACACCCCGAATTTCCACGTGTTACCGGTGGGCCCGGTAGGGGAGTATCATGACGTGGTTGGCAACATAATAGTCAAACAACACAATATTTAAATGCACAGCGGAAGCAAAGTATAGGTTCATTTCAACCAAACGATATTGTAATATTAAGTATCACAAGTAGTTGAATATAAATCCACAGGTAGAACAAAATAAAAAGAAACAGTGTTCAACAGTCTATGACATCCAAGCTTGCGAGACTTATTGTGGATGCTAGGAGACAAGCCAGCCTATTACGCGTAGTACCTGCACTTAACCTTTTTAAGAAAAATACGTCAGTTTACACTGGTAAATACAATCAACCGACTCATTTTGAAAAGAGTTTAAGAAAATGCATTTAAGGCACAAGGCACAAATAATATTTTATAACTTGGGTTACTTATTTAATATATAAACTTGTAAAGGATTTACATGTTCCTTATGCGTTCAGTAGCCCGGATCGAGCCGGGTTAAAGATCAATAAACACACCACTTTATTTATGAGACACTGACAGGTGTACGCCTACACCTGAGTGCTAAGGTCGTGGCCATTTCGTAAAATGATGCCAGGGATATCCGGGACACAGTCATTAACCCCCAAAGGCTTTAAGTAAACAAAACAATTTAAACGAAACATCTCAATACTTTAATCATCATACCATTAAAGATTCAATGTCCGACCAAACGGTATTTTATATACCGTACCCCAAGCCCGTATAGGGAAATAAGTTAAAAGTATTTACCTGAGCAAGTAAAATTCAAAATCAGCGAGTGCAAGTATCTTTTACTGGTTCTCCTAATCTGGAACGAAGGTTTATAATAACCTATTAGAATCCTAACGGGTCTTTAGTTAAGCTTAAGCTTAGACCGGTTAGTTTTAAAGATACGGTTCGTACGCACGATTAAGCAAAGACCGGATAGAATGTGATTTAGACCCGAAAAGTTTGAAGACTTGCTTAATATGGGTATGTTATACACATTCTGGATTTTGAAATAAAACCGATAAGGTTTGACCCGTTTCGGCTAATTTATGTAAACTAGTTACATAAACCGAACCGAACGCGTATGAAGCGTAACGGGTAACCAAAAGAGTCCTAAAAAGGTTTCCTAAGTTAACATGCCTTAAACATGTCGTGATATCAGTAGGATACCTTCCGTTATGCCCAAAACGAGTTTAATCGTATATTAAGCCCCGTAGGGGTATTTTGGTCATTTTAAAGATTATAAAAGGAATTAATTTATCTCCTGTGATCCGGGTCTGATTAAATCAGTAAAATGGTTTATTTTAACAGGTTATAACATTTGGTTATAAGTCTTATATGCCAAAATAGTTTTAAATCCTAACTATGCGTATAATACGCGTATAAAGCCGTTTTAAGCGACGTACGAGTTAAAATAGGATTCTGAGTTTCCTGATCAGTTAAACAGGTTCAAAACACTCCATTTAATATTTAAAATCAGTAGCAATTGGATTGGCATCAAAAGGATTTGTAAAACTCATTTTATGGCCGAAAAGGGTATATTCGGTATTAACCGAATTAAGGCACTAATCCTAGCTTATGATCAGTTTAAAAATAATTAAAAATCTTCAAAAATCCCAAAATATTATATTACATCAGTGGGTAAAAGGTTTGGTGTCAAAAATTTGGTTTAGATAGGCTTTACGCTAATGACGCCATTTAATCACTAAGAAGCGTTCTAATTACGTCATTAAGCATAACTCCTAATCTAGACCTCCAACTGATGTGAAATTTTAGAGACATGATTAATAATCAGTAACTAAGATTATTTTACTTTCATATTTCCAAAATTCTTGTTTTATGGACATAAGGGCATTATGGTCAAAGTTTAGGCGATTAACGGAAACGTCGGACAAATAAGGATTTATGTGATATAAACGCAGAGGGTTATACACACATGTAACTAGGTCCTAATGGAACTTTAAGGCATGTCTAAACCTATCTAAACCAGGTCAGAACTGAGGTCAAAGAAAAAGTCAAACTTTTGCGTCTTTCGGCTCTGAATCGGTCTTAAACAGAAAGTTGTCGAATCAAACAAGCTTAGACAAGTTATTATACTTATTTTCAAGTTATATGAATGATAAAACATATTACACGCCTTCTGTATCATTAATTACACGATTAATGATTCTGTTGACTTTTTCGGACAACGTTTGACTCGACAAACGACCTAGTTAAGATGGGAATAAGTGAGTGCCCTTATAGGGATTTAATACCTATATAAATACCAACTTATAACAACTTTCATTTTGCCTAATCGCTGGACCATTTGTGTTTAATCGATAAGTCAAACCGTAGTTACGACGGTTTGACTTCTCGGCTATAAACTAATAAAAACTTAATTAAGAAGGGTCAAGAGTACTTACACTTGTCTGATGGATGATTAGGAAGTCTTGTATCAGCTCTTGTGCTCCTCAAAATGACCAGAAGTGAATGCAAGATGAATGATCAAAGTTGCAAAGAATGTGGGTCTTTTTATGGTGTTCAAACACACTTGGATTATCAACACATAAGTCTAGGAATGTTACCATATCATCAACAAGTGTCCTACCAGCTAAAAACCACCTTAGGGCAGCCCAAGGTATCAAGGAATGGCATTTGAGTCGGTTAAGGAACATGCAGGACACCTGCACATGTATTCTGATCAGACAAGGCAGTCGCGTAGCGCGACTGCCGGGGTGTTTCATGCTCGCGCTACGCGAGCGTGTAGATGACCAGCTCAACAAGTTTCAATCATTTGCATTTCAGTCCCTGATCCTTATAAACATCGCTTTCACTTGGTTTCTTGCATTAAGGGGCTTTAATATTGACATATAGGGGCTTTAAGACTTATACCCACTTTGTGAAGCCCTTGGTCACTTTGTGTTTACCCGAAAAGTCATGAATTTCAACGTTGACGCTTCTAACCCCTCGTACACGAATTTTATCATAACTTTCTCATACGGTAACGAATCTTGGTGAAATTTTTATCACACATTCCAGTGAGCATAATTAATCGTTACAAAGCTTCGGGTTGGTCAAAAGGTCACTCAGAGGTATAACTTAAACATGTTGACACATTTAACCCATGTAGTTTGTAATCTCTCACTTTCTTTCACAAATCGCTTCGTATGATCCATGACCCATTCATTTAAGGTATAAACGTCATGTAGGGTTATTGTACAACATAATTATTCACTGTTGACATTCAAAACCCGTATATTCACATACTTTCCAAGTTTGTCAACTTTAGTCCTTCAAGAATATTCCTACACACGTTCAACTTATGACACGTGTCAACACCTTATAGGACGTGAATTTTCGAGGTGTTACATGCGGGGATCTTGTAAACTGGGAAAAATCTTTTAAACTTTGCATTTTTGGTCCCTGGTCCATTCAAACTTTATTTAAGTTCTATTTATTGCATTTTGGACCCCCATAGTTTTTAAGGACCTTGGGTCATAAACTAACTCCGTTAAGCTCCCGGTTAGTTGAACGATCACCCGAAAAGTCTTGTTTTCATCAAAACTCCACAAAATAAATACCCAATATTCTTGAGAACCAAACATTAAATTATTTACAATGTTTTAGGGTTCGTTAAAGGTCACTCAGAGGTAACTTTAACATGTTAACACTTTTAACCCCTATGTTTCGTAAGATCCTTATTTTAAACACAAACGACTTCTAATGTTCGATAAATTATTCATTAAAGAATACGAACGTCGTATGAGATCAATCAGAGGCATAAGAATGGCATGTTGACACATTGGATCCTTTTACTAACATATTTACATTGTTTGACAACTTTAATCCCTCATAAACAATTCCTTACACGTTTAAAGTCTATGACACGTGTCTTTATTATATTGGTCATGATTTTACGAGGTGTTACAATATAAAGAAGAGGCGCACATTACTCATCTTTTTCGTCACCCCCTCTCTCTCCCTTTAAAAAACTCAGCCACCACGACCTCCTCCTTCACAACCTACAACCACCACCTCCTCCGCCATCTCAAATCTCCAATCAAAATCATTGCAACTATGTAACTTAACTTATTATAATTAGAATATTACACATAGACACCCATGGAACTACTCTCTCATTGCAAAAGTTTAGTTAGGCATGTCATTGGATAAAGATGTTTTACTATTGACCAAATGCCAAATGATAAAAAAAACCCATAATAGATTAAAAAACACATTGTGAACCTGTATATATGTTAAAAATATGATTTCTGGTAATGGGCAAAAAGGTAAATATAGATCAAAATTTCCCACAAAGGAATGTTGCAACTTTTCGGACAATACAAATTGAAAACAGAGTAAGCAGTTTATGCAATTGGGGGGGGGGGGGATTGTCTTTTATATGATATTGTTCCTCTATGTTTCTTTGCACCATCAAACATTGATTTTAATTATAAACACAAATGCCTAATCCACTTGCTTCTCCTACACTCGACACTAAGAACTAGAAGTTCATAATAGTTAAAGAAAAGGATGATAGAAGCCACACTAAGAACTAGAAGTTCCTCTATGTTTCTAAATCATCCATAACACACAATCTCAATTTCAATTTCAAATTCAATTTGTAGATCTTGGAAAAACAAGTGCTGACAATAGCAAAAGCTGTAGAAGAAAAAATCTACGATGAAATCGCAACCCTAGAAAAGCTAGATTTGGACGATATTGAGGTGCTGAGAGAACATAGGCTGCAACAGATGAAGAAAATGGCGGAGAAACGAAGGTGGTGGTGGTGGAGGTGGTTGCAGGTTGTTAAGGAGGAGGTGGTGGTGCTGGCAGAGTTTTTGAAAGGGAGAGAGAGGGGGTGATGAAAAAGATGAGTAGTGGGTCCTATCTCGTTTATATATTTTTATATTTTTTTAATTGTTCAAGGGTAATATAGTAATTTTACACATACTTAACTGAGAAATCTAACAAAGGCTAGTGATAAGGACTATTCGAGTTTAAAAATTACAACCACCAGGACAACTCTGTAATTATTGAAGCATTGAGACCAAATCTGCAAAAATGACAAATCACAAAGACCAACCAGACATTTAACTAATGGTTTTTCACAGGTTTTATCCCTTTAATCCTTTCGCCAAGACCATGAAGTTAATCAAACTTAACGTCCTCATCTAAACACTAAAAACTTAATTAACGTAATCCAAATCACCAAACCCCATCTAACCTCCCCACCTTTAACATAACAGGGTTGGTGAAATAGCAAAACCAAAACCCCCGTATATACATCCATCTCGCCTTTCTTCAGATCTCACTCGTACACAAAACAAAACTCCACCAACTTCCATCAATGGCTTCCATCTCCAACTTTTCTTCACCTGCAACACCTCTAAACTCTTCCCCTATTCTCCCACCACCACCCACCACCATCACCCTCCTTCGTTTTCCGTCAAAACTTCCACTTTTTTCCCACCGGTTGCCCCTTTGCTCCACTGCACCTCTAGCTGCTTCTTTGGTGTAAGTCTTTTTATTAATCCCCTAATTTTTTGTTTATTATTTTTCATCATTGATTCTCTGTTTTTTGCTTTTTATCACCTTTTGACATCTTTTTCAAATTTTGTCTTGTGATGTTGAATCTTGATCAAAGTTATTTATATGGGGTGGTTTAAATATTGATTATTTAACATTCATGGCCTAAAAGGTTCAATCTTTTTTGTGGGTTTTTTATTTCACATGTTCTTTTTAGGGGGTTTTAGTTAGTATTAGCAATTTAGCTTTTTTTTTTCTTTTTTTTTTCTGGGATGCATGTGATTGGTAGTCTGTTGACTTTGTTCGTTTGTTTTTATTTTGCTTATATATTTGAAAGATTTGCATACTTTTTGCTGACATGATTTTCTTTTTGAAAGCGTGAAATGTAGCCAAAATGGTGGAAATGGAAGCTATGTTAAGAGAACAACACTTCATGATCTTTATGAGAAACAAGGGCAGAGTCCATGGTATGATAACCTATGCCGCCCTGTTACCGATCTTCTTCCCCTGATTGAAAGTGGTGTGAGAGGTGTTACAAGCAACCCGGCGGTAATTATACTTATAGTTTGTGCAAATTTATGTTTTTGTGATGTAAAATTCTCAGTTTATGATGATTCTAAATTTCTAATGAGATGTTCTATATGTGATTACAGATTTTTCAGAAAGCAATATCTACCTCAAATGCTTACAATGACCAATTCAGGTATTCTCTTGGTTTTTTAAATAATAATAATTTGATAGATACATTTTGGAGCAAGATCCAAACACTAGGCTCGTAAAGAAACCGAACGTTCAGTGAACCGTTTGTGGCTGGAAGTTTGTTAATAAACAAACTTGAACAAATTGTTTGGTTCATAGAATTGAACGGGAAAACATAAACACATATCTGTTCGTTTATTCTTGTTCTTGAACGTTCAGTTATATACGTGCAATTATGTTCGTTCGATTACGTTCGTTTGTTTGTTTATGTTCGTTTACGTATTCATTTAAATTTATTTATTAGATATTAGTGATAGTAATTGGCCCGTCATTTACACATGCTTTAGTTTATGTTAAAGTTTGAAGCTTTTATATGACTTAAGTTTTGAATCATCTCGTGATATTTAGACTTTAGTTTGGGTATGGTTGCTTACTTTTTAAATATTGTTATTGCTGAATCATGTTATTATAAATCCAAAGTTTGAATACTATATTTACTATCCTGCAAAAATTCCATAATTTAGCTGTGTTTTGCACTTATTTGACACTTGATGATGTAATCACAGGGAACTTGTACAGGGAGGGAAAGACATTGAAAGTGCATATTGGGAACTTGTAGTGAAAGATATCCAAGATGCTTGCAGACTGTTTGAGCCAATTTATGACGAAACAGATGGCGGAGATGGTTATGTTTCTGTTGAGGTTTCACCTCGGCTTGCTGATGATACCCAAGGGACTGTTGATGCTGCAAAATGGTTGCATAAAGTGGTTGATCGCCCAAATGTTTACATTAAAATCCCTGCAACTGCAGCTTGTGTTCCTTCTGTTAAAGAAGTTATTTCTTTGGGAATAAGTGTTAATGTAACTGTAAGTTGATTCTATACATTCTTGGTTTGTTTAAAGATTATGTTTATGTTTATTTGATTATTTAGGGGTCAGATAATTGGTCTATAGATGATTTAACTAAATGATTATAAAGATGCACATATTCTTTAGGTGGTGCTTGGATTCGCCTTATGGAACTAAATACCTTTTATGACTTGAAGTCACAATAATCAATTTTTAAAGCTGGATAAACAAATTATGTTTCAACTGTTTTCTTGGTCCAATAAGTAGTTTCTTAGTAGCCACAACAAAATTATCCAAGGGTAAAATTAATTACCAATTTATCTATTTTTAAACTTATCTTTAGAGAGTAATTACCAATTTATCTATTTTTAAACTTGTCTTTAGAGAGTTTTACTTCCATTTGCACGCCACCTCGTTTTTTCTCTAACTAACTTTACTTTTTGGTCATTTTAACTATTAACTGCTTAAATGATCAGAATTTTCCAAAAAATCAAGATGTCTTCAAACAACAGAACCCATCGTCCCCCCACTTGTGGCCTAGTGGTAGGAGGTTTGGGTTTTCCAATGGATACTCAAGTTCAATTCCTACTTGTGTCATACTGGGGTGGATATAGGCAATAAAGGATTTCGACTAGGCCTTGGGTGAGGTTGTCAGTTCGATTCCCGAGCCCAACCGGGTTTTCGTCCCGCCGTGTCTTACGCAAGAGAGTTCTGCTCTTGTGGTGGCACAACGACTGTCAAGTGGCAGCCGGCGGTATGGTTTCCCGGAGGAACACCCAAAAAAGCCAAACTTTGAAGCCAGCGTGGGCCCGGTTAAGACAACATAGTCTGTCCAGAGTGGGGCAATGCATGAAGTTCACCGTTCAAAAAAAAAAAAGAAGCCCATACAAAAAGTATCTTCTACAGTCCGTTATATTGTTATATTTCAACTGGTTCTTTGATTCCGATTATTTAGCATCACATAATCACTCTCAAAATGCGCATCCAAACACCCCTTTAGTAATGGCTAATCATTACCACCACTATTATATGCATAAGTTCTTATGCTGAAGACTTGTTAATCATATGTTTTGACTCGATGACACATAGTCTTACATGACACTTTAAACTTGTTTTACTTGCTAACTCTTTTTTTACATGCTTCATCACAGCTCATATTTTCTCTGTCTAGATACGAGGCAGTTATTGATGCTTATTTAGATGGGTTAGAGGCTTCAGGTCTTGATGACCTATCCAGGGTTACTAGTGTTGCTTCTTTCTTTGTTAGTCGAGTAGACACACTTGTCGACGGTATGCTTGAGAATGTTGGAACACCAGAGGCACTTAACCTTCGAGGCAAGGTAAAAAAATATCAACTAGCAAAGTAAAGAAATAATTTTTTTACTTTCGATTGTTTGTTTTTTCACCGTATGGTTAAATTTTACAGGCTGCAAATGCTCAAGCAGCTCTAGCTTTCCAGCTTTACCAAAAGAAATTCTCGGGCCCAAGATGGGAGGCCCTTGTGAAAAAAGGAGCTAAGAAGCAACGGTTGCTATGGGCTTCAACCAGTGTCAAGAATCCAGCCTACCCTGACACCCTTTATGTAGCCCCACTTGTTGGGCCCGACACGGTGAGCCCTTATGAACCACTTCTTGTAAGATGGTCGGTCACCAGGTGGTGGTACTGGTAGAGGTCACAATTTTGACCCATTTATATTGGTCATGTTTTACCTCTAATAGCTCAAACTGGTAAAATGAAAAATAAAACAACTTAAAAAGGGATACTCGTTGAACGGGTCAAAAGTTGGTCAAAGTGTATTTATTAATCCAAGATGCATCATAAAATCAGTTGATTCAATTTTTTTTTGTTCTTACTAAAGCAATACAATTCTTATGGCCACAGTAGAAAAATTAATTATTTGTAGATAGTTCATAAATTTTGGGCAAAAAGTTTTGGGTCCACCTGATTTGATGGGTTTGTGTTAATCATCTTGGTTTTAGACTAGGGGTGTAAACGAGCCGAGTTGAGCCCAAGCCCGACTAGGTTCGAGCTCGGCTCGTCATGCTTCTAATCGTTTATGAAGCTCGAGCTCGGCTCGGTTCGTGCCCACTATTTGAGATCGAGCTCGGCTCAAAAGTAAAACCCAAGAGTTCGAGTTCAGCTCGGCTCGAGGTAATTTGAGAACAGTTTTAAACGAGCTAAAGGCTCGGCTCGAGCTCGCTTCGATAGCTTAAACGAGCCACTGCTCGGCTTGCTAGTGTTTAATAGTTAGTATAATATGTATATAAAATAATTCAAAATTTGTATGAATTCGTGCTCGGGCTCGATAACTAAATGAGTCATATTTCAGGCTCGAGCTCGGTAAGGCTCGGCTCGTTCGAGCTTTTTACTGATCCGATCCCGAGTAGCTCTCGAGCCGCTCCACCTTGTTTACACCCCTAATTTTGACCCATTTACTATAAATGGGTTTCGGGTTTGGTTCATCTTGTGTCTAACCTGTTCGGTATTAAAAATATATATAAGCCAGACCTGCTTTGGCCCATCACCTAACCTATGCTCAGTGGCGGACCCAGAATTTTTTTTTTGGGGGGTGCGGATGAGGTGTTCAACCATATTTTCAAGGGGTGCGGTCGGGTTTTTTTGCCAAAAATATACACTATTTTTTTTTTTTCAAGGGGTGCGGCCGCCCACCCTGGCCAAAGGCTAGGTCCGCCCATGCCTGTGCTACCGAATGTTAATGAGTTTGGGTTAATCTTGTTGTTTAGGTTTCAACCATGCCTGATCAAGCCCTGCAAGCATTTATTGACCATGGTACAGTTGGAAGGACGATCGATTCAAATGTACCAGAGGCCGAAGGAATCTACAGTGCTCTAGAGAAGTTAGGGATCGATTGGAGTTATGTCGGATCCCGACTGGAGGATGAAGGGGTAGTTTCTTTCAAGAAAAGCTTTGACAGCCTGCTTGATAGCTTGCAAGAGAAGGCTAATTCTATGAAACTAGTCAACCTGTAAACCTCAATATGTGTTTCTTTCTAGTATTTGTTATCCGCTAATAGATTGAATAAATAACAAAGAGTGGTTGTGTAAGTGAATGAAAGATTGTGTAATGAGAGAGTTCTGTTGTTAAGTGAGTGGTTTCGGGTTTTCTATTAGTCACATGTTCTGATTGTGTGGTGCTTCTTGCTCACTATTTCTGTCCATTTGTTTTCCATGATGCGTAAAACTAAGACGAACATACATGAACAACCATCTTCAACCGTTTGACCAGCGGAAGATGAATACTTGAGGCTTTGTATGGTAAAAAAACGAGGGAGCTCTTTGAGTCACGGGCTGAATCGAGTTGGAGACAAGCCGGGTCAAGTCTGGCTTGGGTGGAGATGTCTAGTCGGCTTAGCTCAGCTCGTTTTATTATTGAGATGTCTTGTGAAATCTGATAACTTAGTGAAAGGGATGAAAGAGATGAAGAGACTTTATACTTTATATATATAAATCTAATAAATAATTAAATCTTTATCTTTAAAATTACTAAAATATACTTCTAATTACATGTAAAATTACTGAAATACCTTTACTTTTAACCGAGAGCAAACTGGCAATAAAATGGAAACCTCTAGGAGGAAAGTGGCAGTTTTTAAACTATTGGGGCAAAAACATTAAAATGATCAAACCACAGAGAACAAAAACGAAGTTAACACTAAAAAATTGGCTTTTGAGGTTCTTTAATAAGTAAACAGACAAAATGGTCCCTAAGGTTTAGTCACTTTTGTCACTTTAGTTCAACTATTAGGGCAAAAACATTAAAATGATCAAACCACAGAGAGTAAAAACGAAGTTAACTCTAAAAAATTGGCTTTTGATGTCTTTAAAGAGTAAACTGCCAAAATGGTCCCTAAGGTTTGGTCATTTTTGCCACTTTAGTTGAAAACTCAAACCTTTTAAATTTGGGTCCCTGTAGTTTCAATTTTGTTACCATTTTCATCCAAAAGCAAAATCTGGTCAGATTTTTCAGTTAACATCCAACTTTTTTGTCCTTTTTTCTCCCTTTTAATGAAGGCAAAATGGTCATATTTTTTAAATTTATTATAATAAAATGTTAAAAGACCATTTTGCCCTTTATTAGGGAAAAGACAGAAAAGCTGGATGTTAACTGAAAAATTTTACCAGATTTTGATTTTTGATGAAAATGACAACAAAATTGAAACCACATGGACCCAGATTTAAAAGACTTGAGCTTTGGACTAATGTGTTAAAAGTGAACAAACCATGGTGACCATTTTGACAGTTTACTCTTCTTTAAATTACTTTATTTTGGAAAGCTGCTGTGAAATTTTGTTTAACTACCATACTAGCTTTGAATTACTTAATGTTTCGGAAACATTATTTGTTTACCAACATATTAATTTGACTTTGTATTATAAGAGTTGAAGTTTTGTTTTAATTGCCCTAAATATAAGTATATTTGCAGTATTGATGATGTGAATAATGATGTTTGTAATTATAAGAACGATAACAGTTGTAGCTTTGTAAAGTTGAAGCATTGATATGTTTTGTTAGGCTATGGGGTGTGGGAGTGTCTAATGACTTTTACAAACGAAAAAAGCACAACTTATAAACAACACCACCATGGCACCATTTACCTTTTTTTTGGAGCTTGAGAGATGGTTCAAGATTGTAAGCTCCTGAAAATAATATCCGAATTGGTTGGTCTGCCAGCCCACCCTGGAAACCCATAACTAGAATCATCATATAATCCAAATGAATAAAAGACACAAAATAAACAAGGAATCATGATATAATCCAAATGAATAAAGACACAAAATAAACAAGGAAATTGAAGTTAGGGCCAACAAAGGTATAAACCGACTCCATGAATTTGTCGATATCCATGATGTTTTTAATGACTACCGGTAATTCGCATGAACACACTACCATTTTCACCCCAAGTATGAGATATAGGAAAGTGAAACAAATTAAAAAAAAAAAAAAAAAGAACAATTGGTTGGTTAAGAGATGCTTGCCGAACTAGAGAGAGAAAAGACAAATACATAATGTGAATGTGTTCTAATCAATTACATATGTGCATACAACATGAACCATTTTCGTCATAGATTTTTTTTAGTGATGATTTCAAAGATTTCTTAGAAACCACCAAGTAATAAATAATATGCATAAGGCCACTGGGGGTGGCAGCGTTAAACTTCCGTGATAGCCTTTATCACGCGTGGAAAAAACAAGATTCCCACCGCCAGTCATTTGTTCAACGAGTGATAGTAGCCACGTGATGGATTTCAGTTATTTTTTTTCACGCGTGAAAAATATGGATGTGAGGGGGTGTGGGGGTTTATTGTTAGGTGTTGTGAGTGATGACCATTGCCACTAAAAAAAGATGTGAGTGATAGATTAGTGGCCGATGACATGGCAGGAGTTGATTGGATGCTTGTGAGTGAAAGAATTATATCACTAGTGACCACCCCACCCCTAAGTTATTGATACAAGATATAAGTACATGCAAAGAAACATATAGTATCCAATAGAAGATATAACTACTTGTAAACAAACTATAATATTCTTGTTAAAAACAAACCCAAGCTTGAATATGATAAGAGTAACAAGATATTCAATTTTTAGTATTATTAAATTTAGAAAAATTATCAATATGGAAATTGGAAATATAGGTATTATTTTTGTTTCTGAAAAAGATTTATACGAAGGTACACTACAAGAAAACGTGGCAAGAGTGGCGACAAAATATATAACAAAATAAAGAACAAATTCAACATAAAACAAACAATGCTAATCGATTTGGAGTAGAACTTGGTGAAATCGAAGATAAGGAGCTGATTCGGGGGTTGAACCGTGAGGGAGATGAAGAGTTCTGTGAAACACTTTTAGGGGCGACAGTCGTCGCTGCTAATACTCTATGTGTTGCCGCTATTGCCTAGGTTAAACCCCACCCGTTGGATCAAGATAAGAAATGAGTGACTATTGATACCAATTTCTTGTAGTGGTAACCATATATGGGAAATGGGATCTACACTCGCTTCTTTGTTCTTTATTATGTGACATTTTTTAGTGCTACGTCAACACACTCTTTCATCTTTCACGTCATCAAATAACCGAGAAAATATTACAAATAATATTTATCTTTTATTTTTTAAAACAAATAATATTACAAGACTAGAACCTAAAAAAAAAGTATCCGAATTTGCGAGTTACCTCTCATTGTTATAAGAAAATGTTGTATACGCGTGCAACAATCTGAAAAAACGAAATGGCCTCATTAACGAATGCATGATTATGTGAGTCACCAAGAATAGAGGCTGAAGTTAACTATAAAAAGTTGATTAATTTAATAATAAAAATTAACAAAATCACATTTAAGCTTGGTTTTCATCGTAAGGTGACGGGTTTGGTGAAATATATACATGTCACATGTACAAAAAAATATACACAAAACTCCATCAATGGCTTCCATCTCCTATCTTTCTTCTCGTGCCACACCTCTACACTCTTCCCCTTTTCTTCACCCACCACCCACCACCGCGCTCCTTCTGCGTTTTCCGTCAAAAACCGCACCTCTAGCCACCTCCTTACTGTAAGTCTTCTTCCCCATTTTGCTAATCTATGTGTCTTGTTTTATTATTTCATAAATATTGATCATATACATTTTTATTAGCATGGTAAGAAAACTGATCTGTATTTACATAATCTACCCTCAACTACACTAACTTACAATATGATCTAATAATCATCAAACATCCATTATGATTTGACCAGTTTGGATGTCTAACGGCGTGAAATGCGCACTTTTTGCTTACTTGATTAGTTTTTAAAAGTGTGAAATGTAGCCAAAATGGAAGTCATGTTAAGAGAACAACTCTTCATGATCTTTATGAGAAGCAAGGGCAGAGTCCATGGTATGATAACTTATGCCGCCCTGTTACCGATCTTCTTCCCCTTATTGAAAGTGGCGTGAGAGGTGTTACAAGCAACCCAACGGTAAATAAGCTTTTATTTTGTGCTACTGTTTTTTTGATGCAAAATTCCCTATTTATGATAATTCTAATGACATGTTCTATATATATTTGATTGCAGATATTTCAGAAAGCTATATCTACCTCAACTGCTTACAATGACCAGTTCATGTATTACTTCTGATTATCTTATTTTGATTATTTAGTATTACATTTACATAATCATTTGCTTTGGTATTACTGAAAAAAGCTCCACAATTTAGCGCTTATTCGACAATTGATGATGTAATCACAGGGAACTTGTACAGGGAGGGAAAGACATTGAAAGCGCATACTGGGAACTTGTAGTGAAAGATATTCAAGATGCTTGCAGACTGTTTGAGCCTATTTACGATGACACAGATGGCGGTGATGGTTATGTTTCTGTTGAGGTTTCACCCTGGCTTGCTGATGATACCCAAGGGACTGTTGATGCTGCAAAATGGTTGCATAAAGTGGTTGATCGCCCAAATGTTCTCATCAAAATTCCTGCAACTACAGCCTGTGTTCCTTCGATTAAAGAAGTTATTTCTTTCGGAATAAGTGTTAATGTAACTGTAAGTTGATTCGTTACACACTTGGTTTGTTTATATATTTTGTTTCGATTAATAGATGCACATATATTTACATGCCACTTTAAGCCATATCATATATTTGGACTCGCAATGTATCGTTTTGCATCCTTTTTTAAACTTTATTTTTACTAATTCTTTTATTTATTTTTCATGATCTATCACAGCTCATATTTTCTCTATCTCGATATGAGGCAGTTATTGATGCTTATTTAGATGGGTTAGAGGCTTCGGGTCTTGATGACCTATCTAGGATTGCAAGTGTTGCTTCTTTTTATGTTAGTCGAGTAGACACGCTTGTCGACAGTACGCTTGAGAAAATTGGCACACCAGAGGCACTTGAACTTCGAGGCAAGGTAAAAAACTATCAACTGTAAAAGTAAAGAAATAAAATTTTTACCTTTAAAATAAAACTTCTGTTTTTTCACCACACGGTTAATTTTACAGGCTGCAAATGCTCAAGCGGCTCTAGCATTCCAGCTTTACCAAAAGAAATTCTCGGGCCCAAGATGGGAGGCCCTGGTGAAAAAAGGAGCTAAGAAGCAGCGGTTGCTATGGGCTTCAACCAACGTCAAGAACCCATCCTACCCTGACACCCTTTACGTAGCCCCACTTGTTGGGCCCGACACGGTGAGCCATATGAACCACTTGGTGTAAGATGCTCACCGGTAGAGGTGGCAATTTTGACTTATTTATTCTGGTCACGTTTTCCCTCAACTAGGTCAAACAGGCAAAACGGGTAAAAACTAGCTTAAAAGAAACACGTTACACAGGTAAAAAGTATACCAATGTATTTATCAATGCATGAAACATCACAAAACCATCTAATCCAGAAAAAAAAAGATTCTTGAAATAATACAATTTTTGTTGCCATGGTAGACAAATTAATTATTTAAAGATAGATCATATTCGTAACCTTGTTTTGACACGTTACCTAGCGGCCACCATATGCTAATGGGTTGTGTTACTCTTCTTGTTTTTAGATGTGACAATTTTGACCCTGATATGTATAAAAATACTTGTTTGAGCCGGCCCATTACCTAACCAGCCCGACTTCAATTCCCATCTTGCCACCTGTACCTAGCGGTGACACCAAACGTTAACGGATTGGCATTAATCTTGTTGTTTAGGTGTCAACCATGCCTGATGAAGCACTGCAAGCATTTATCGACCATGGTACAGTTGGAAGGACGATCGATTCAAATGTATCAGAGGCTGAAGGAATTTACAGTGCATTAGAGAAACTGGGGGTCGACTGGAGTTATGTTGGGTCCCGGCTGGAGGTTGAAGGATTAGTCTCTTTCAAGACAAGCTTTGACAGCCTGCTTGATAACTTGCAAGAGAAGGCTAATTCTAAGATATTAGTCAGCATGTAAACCTCAATATTTGTTTCCAGAATTTGATCTGCATCAACAGACTTGTGTGTAATGGAAGTTATTTGGTGAAATGATGAGTGGTTTTCCCTTATCTTTACATGTTATGTTTGTGTGGTGGTTTTTGATATTTTTTTATGAAATGATGAGTGGTTCTTACCTTTCTAACATGTTACAGGTTAAAATTGTTCCGATCCAACTTGATGGGTCGGAAATTACGTCCAATAGTATCGACACTGAAATTTAGTTAAAATCAAAAGTAGGGGTGTAAACAAGGTTGAGCTCGAGAGCTACTTGGATCGGATCAATAAAAAATTTGAACGATCAGAGTGTTAACGAGCTCAAACCCCAGCTCAAGCTTTGCGTACAAAGCTTCTTTAGGCTCTGAGCCTAAACGAGCCCAAAGAAATTTTATATTATTTTTCTTATATATAATATACATACTATTTAGCATTGGCGAACCGAGCTCTAGCCAAGCTTTGGCTTTTTAAACTATCGAAGCTAGATCGAGCTGAACTTTTAGCTCATCTAAAGTTGTTCTCAAATTACCTCGAACCCAGTGGCGGATCTAGAAAATTACTTAAGGGGCAACGTTTCAAATTTTTTTTTTAACGTACTTCATACAATGTAAACGAAACAACGATAGTAGCGCGGTAATAAATAAATTTAAACACGTACCTAAATTAGTTCTCCTCTTCGGTTTTTGAAAGCTTGAAACCGGGCCATGACATCCTCTTCTTTTACTTTACAAAAACTTTCTTTTTCGACCGCACAAATTAGAGCGTTGTTCAAATATTCATCACCCATCCGATTGCGTAAATCCGTCTTGATAAGCTTCATTTTAGAAAAACATCTTTCAACGGTTGCGGTTGCAACCGGTAAAACCAGTGCTAGCTTCAATGTTCGATAAACCAAAGGAAAAGTTTCATTTTTTCCGGTTTCCACCATTACACGAGCAAGGTCACTCAATCCAGTTAAATTTGCAAATTTATCATCTTCCTTTAAAGTGTGAAAAAATGTCGAAAGATCACCCGTAAGAACCCCTCTTTCTTCTTTATTAAAGTCATTCGGATACATTTCAGAAAACTTCACTATCTTTGATATGTCAAATTTAGCAAACGAATTACAAGGATTTAAACCCGACATATTTTCTATCAAACTAGTTGAGACCTCACTAAATCGGCTTCCAAGTTCTTGAAGTTGCATATCCAAAACCGTATTAAAAACCTCAACTTCAAAATGATGTCGGTTAGTAATGACATACTTTCGGTTTCTTTTATTACCATAACTTTCCGCCATATCTAACATCTTAATGTTGTTTTTTTCACAAAAAGATGTTATGTTTGCCAACATCTTTTCAAACCCATTTTGTCTTAAATGATTCAAAGCTCGTTTTGTCCCGCTTATCAAATGAGATGCTTCTAACAAGTCTTGACTCTTTTTTTGAAGATGTTTTGATAGAGCATTTGTGAGGCCTAAGATATCGTTCAACAAGTGTATGTAAAACACAAATTCAAGACTCTCAAAATATGATAGAATACCTGACGCATTGGATCGTTGTTGAAAGGTCTCTCCATCTTGTTTAATAAAAGTAAGTACCTCAACAACTTCCGGAAATAATTTCAACAAACTTATGATGGTTCTATGATGAGAACCCCATCGTGTGTCTCCGGGTCGGGCAAGGGAAACCTCTTGGTTTAATCATTTTCTTGTGTTAATTTCACCCGCTAGAATTTCGTTTTCCACTCTCTCTTTTTTTGCCTCCAACATCATATCTTTTCTTTTGCAAGAAGCACCAACCGTATTAACAACCATGCCAAGAGTTTCGTAAAATTCTTTAACACCATCATGCTTTTTTGCTACAGCCACAATCACTAACTGAAGTTGATGAGCAAAGCAATGTATGTAATGTGCCGATGGATTGTCTTTCAGAATTAAAGCTTTTAATCCATTAAACTCTCCCCGCATGTTGCTTGCACCATCATAACCTTGACCCCTGATCTGTTTAAACAAAAACAAACAATAAAATACAATGATACGACATATAATCTTTATTATAGTTTATGTAATGAAATTATGAAACATATAACTTACTTGATCTATGCTTAAATGGTTATCGGCTAATAAAGACACAATGGCTTCTTTAAGAGTTAAAGAATCTGTATTCCTCACATGAGCAACTCCAATTAAACTCTCTTTAACAACTCCGACCTTATCGACAAATCTCACAACTACGGCCATTTGTTCCTTTAAAGACACGTCGCTAGACTCATCTACTAACAACCCAAAGACATCGTCTTTAATTTCTTCACAAATCATTTTGATTACTTCTTTCGCATAGCAATCGACAATCTCTTTTTGAATCGATGGAGCTGTCAACTTATTATTCTTCTTGGCCTTCCCTAAAGTGTACTTACCAATATCCGGGTTGTTCACACTAATCAACTTTAAAACCGAAAGAAATATACCTTTATAAAGAGACTTTTCAGATTCGTCATGACCACGAAACGGTAAACTATTTTCTAAACAAAATCCAGCACTACGAACAGACCCCATTAATCGATACCGATTTCCAATCCTTTTTTCCTTGTTACGCCTTTTTTCATTCGCATCATAGGATCGCTTTTGGTTCAAGAGATTTTCACATTTTTGCGCCGCCTTATTATGTATACTATTAACTAACCCAACATGTTCTTTTAAGACACCCGGTTTACTCCAATTACAAAAGCCTCCACTTACAAAAGTCTCTCTTCCACCTTTTTTCATCTTTCAACTTCCAAATTCCCTAATTTTATAAGACAAATAAAATTAAACAGTAAGCCCTAAATCAATTTCACATAAACCCTAAAAGCTATAACAAATTAACAATTGCACATAACAGTCATAACTATAAAATTAAACAATAAGCCCTAAATCAATTCACCGAATGTCTGAACTAGTCAATTATGATCAAAATCAATCACAAAATTAGTCAATTAACAGTCACTCAAATCATTCTAACAAAACAGATAAACTCAAATTACCTGATCTCTTCCTCGACTTCCAGAACACCGGAGCAGAAGACTGAAGACACCGGAACAAATCCTTCAATGGAGTGGCGGAATGGAACGGCGGTGGCAAAGGGCGGACGAATGGACGATGATGGACTAGAGTGGCTCCTGCGAGTGCGCTGCTTCTCTTTTTTTCTTCGGTCCTGCACTCCTGCTCCTGCTACGCTGCTACTTCTTTCATTTTTGGGCTTTTTCTTTGTAGAAATATTGGATTATTGGATATGGGGTTGGGACTTGGGCTATGATAATTGGGCTTTATAAGTATTGGGTAATTAGTTAGGTAGAATAAAAATTTTTGAGCTTACAAAAGGGGTAACATAAAATTTATTAAGGGGTAACGAAATCCGAAAAACGCAAAAAAAAAAAATAAAAAAATTTACACTATCGCGGCCGAGCCAAGGGGCAACGCAGGCTACCCCTTGACATAGGGTATGTCCGCCCCTGCTCGAACCAAACTCAAGCTCTTGAGTTACTTTCGAGCCGAGCTCGAGCCTAGTCGGGTTCGTTTCAGCTCGTTTACACCCCTAATCAAAACCAAATGCCATAATGTATATGTTTCAATTGGTACCGATATGGTACAGTACCATGAAAAGTCGTAAAACCAATACCATACCGCATAGACCGATCCCGAAATTTAGTTAAAACCAATTACGAATAGTGTACCTTGTATATGCGGTCAATACCGGTGTTTGGTACGAAATTTTTATCCCTAAACCAAACATATACGAATTTTGGTTATATATATTGTTTTTAAACAAAATTCACATTGGTTATATATATTTTTGAGTTAAATGTCATTATAGTCCCTGTGGTTTGGGTTTTTCCCAGTTTAATCCAAAGATTTCATTTTTTCGCCTGTGGGTCTAAAAAGGTTTCGTTGTTGCCATTTTAGTCCACTGTGTTAACTTCATCTATTTTTTGCTAATGAGAAGGACAATTTGGTCATTTTATATGGCCAAATTGCCCTTCTAGTTAACATAATTACATATAAAATGACCGAATTGTCTTTCTCGTTAACAGAAAAAATTGATGAAATTATCCCAGTGGACTAAAATGATAACGGTGAAACCTTTTTAGACCAGACGAAAAATAAAACGTTTGGATTAAACTATCAAAATGAGACGAACCATGTGAACCAACTAAAATGGCATTAACTCTATATTTTTTTTGAGTAAAATGCACGAATAGTCCCTATGGTTTGGTGAAATTTCACCTTTAGTCCCCAACTTTTCAAAATTACACTCTTAGTCCTTGTGGTTTGACAACTTGTTACTCAGATAGTCCCCAAAGTGGATGAAGGTTACTCGGATAGTCCCTGTGGTTTGACAAGTTGTTACTCGGATAGTCCCTATGGTTTGACAAGTTGTTACTCGGATAGTCCTTGTCATTTCACACCCACTTACCCAGAAAAACTAACATCCATCCGCTTTGGGGACTATCCGAGTAACAACTTGTCAAACCACAGGGACTAAGAATGTAATTTTGAAAAGTTGAGGACTAAAGGTGAAATTTCACCAAACCACAGGGACTATCCGTGCATTTTACTCTTTTTTTTTTTTTAACAAAATTCACTTAATCGTTCGAACTCCTTGGTGGAGTGTGGTCAAGCCTTTATGACCCTTTGAGAAAATGAATGGTGGGAGAGAAGGGATAGGATGGTAAATTGGTTAAAGCCGTTATCTTTCTCGAACACCCTTCAATTCAATCTACTCCTTCCTTGTCTGTCTATGAACTGTACCGGAAAATTGTCGTTGCAGAAGCTGCAAGTAGTTCGCTAATAAATGGTGTTGGGTCTTCCAATTCCCTCCTTCACCCCTTCTTTTTCATCGGTAATCTTACTTCAATATTTTTGCAAAATATAAATATTGTAAACCTAAAGTGGGTTCATCATCTGATTCTACAGCAATGGATACACAAGCAAACTAAATCATCTAGAATTCTACAATCTACTCATGTATCGTCTTCTTTATCTGGTTGGTTACTTGGATTCAGTATTTTAGATTATGGGTTTATGTATTGCAGTTTTGATAATTGCTTGATGCAGATGGAAGGGATGTGTTAGAAGATGATAAATCGGTTAAAATCGATAGAAGAAAATGGTTGGTGACATCTGTGGGGTTATTAGCAGTGACATTGGGGAATAATAATATTGGAGATGGAGTTGCTATGGCATCTGATTTTGCTGAAAGTAATCTTCTTTTTCCTTTTATTAAGTGAAAAGTTTGGTGTCTGCATTGTCGTTTTATAATATTTGGATGCGAATTCGTGTTAGATTGTATATGTGTTGTGTTTGAAGCAATGTGTAAGGTTGTGGTTAACATGATATCAAATTCTATGGTCAAAAAAATGGACATAAAATGGCACTTTCCCCTATTTTACTACCTCTTAGTTGTCGTCGGGTTCTTTGAAATACTATGAATTAAAGTTCTTTCAAAATATCTGTCAAGATTTAGGTAATCAGGATCCGGAATCCTCAGTTCAGGTTATCAGATTCTAGTGTTTAGGTATAAGGAAATTGGTTATGATTATCTGATTCTTTAACAATCATTTTGTGTGTAAATCTGAATTTGTCAAATGCCCAAAGCCCCAAACACCAGAATTGATTATCACAACTTTAAACAACAGAAACGCGTTAAAGCATCATCCCTTGCAGCTCATTTTGTTATCTAAAATCTCATTTATTCAGTATCACATGATCACTTTCAACTTTTAAGACAATCAAAATTGGGTATACTTTTGAATGGGTGCGAGCGAGTCTACAAAATGATTGTAGCTTTTACATGGGGGAGAACGTTTTTTATTATTATTTTTAGAAAATGAGTACGTATTTCTATTTGCAGTGCCGGCCTTAAAGGGAAAGGATTATGGGAAAACAAAGATGAAGTATCCTGATTATGCTGAGACAAGCTCAGGACTCCAATATAAGGTTGTTTCAGTAATTTCCTTTTATTTGGCACATGTTTTGCTCTTTTTTTTTTCTTAAATTCAAAAACTCAAAATATGCAGGATTTGCGAGCAGGAAATGGTATAATGCCAAAGAAGGGAGACACTGTAGTGGTATGCCAGTCTTTCTATACGTCCCTACTTGTGTAAACGATTTTAAAATGTCAACACAAGTAAAAGAAAATAATAAATATCGGAATAAAAGAAAAGTAAAACTTGTGAAGAAAGTTTTGATGAAGTGAATGCATTAGGTTGATTGGGATGGCTACACAATTGGATATTATGGGCGAATATTTGAAGCTAGAAACAAGACCAAGGGTGGTTCTTTTGAGGTATGTATATTTTGCATTATAAACGTGCAATATTCGATAGTAGACTTGCGTTTACTGTTATACTACTTTGCAGGGAGATGACAAGTCCTTTTACAGATTCCAATTAGGTTCCCATGAGGTAATACCAGCTTTTGAGGAAGCTGTTGCAGGCATGTCTTTAGGTGGCATTAGAAGGTAACATATCAACTTACGATGTGAATTTATCTACACAAAGTTTTGTTTCTAGTCTAACGAAACTTTATGACGACAATTTGTTTCATACATTTTAACCAATTTGTTTAGGATCATCGTGCCCCCGGATCTTGGATATCCAGATAATGATTACAACAAGAGTGGTCCAAAACCTACAACATTTTCGGTAACATGTTATCTTTCTTTATTCCTGCTTCATGTAATAACTTGACATATATAATAACTTGATGTAAAAGGGTTCAAATGAGAAGAAATTTTTGTAAGAATAGAAATAATAAGTTTTAGACCAATAGAAATGTCTCATTTAATATGTGTAGTTAAAGTTATTCTAAGGGCATATAGGTAAATTTACAATTTTAATTAAATTATTGTATTCTCCTAAATTAGCTAACTAATTGAACTCGTAACTCATTTTTAAATTATATTTTTTCAAGACAACCTAATTTATTGTGAAGGACAATTTTCGATACGTGTAAGATAAAGTTCGATATATGTAGGATATGTTTTAGTGACTTATTAGCTTATTGACTTTTTAAAAAGTTAAAAGGTGTTTGGCATGAAATTATTATGTGATGGGAAATGTCAATAAGGGTGTTAGGAGTGGTTAAACACTTGAGAGTGGCAAACTAAAAAATCGACCAATCAGAGTGCGCCACGTCAATCATTGAAAAGTGTTTAAACTTTGGTGAAAAGTGTTGGCAATGGTTTAGACATTTGGTGAAGTGGTAAACTTAAAAAAAAGGAAAAAGGTGTGATTGGTTGAGATTGGAATGGACCCCACCCCACACTACCCTCTCTCTCTCCTTCCTCCCTTCCCCGCGTCGGCATGCCCTCCCCGCACCACACCCCTCACCGCCTCGGCAAAGGGTTGGCGGCGGTGTTTGCCGCACCCTTTGCCGATACCACTCCTAACACCCTAAGTAACTCTATTGTGCCTTATTAACTTTTTCAAAAAGTCATAAGTTGTTTTGAAAAGCTAAGCCAAACATGGGATGTATAATAAATTTCGATATACGTAGGATATATATTTTGAAATGTGTAGGATTGAGTGTTTTTTCCTAATTAATGAGAGAGAATAATTAATGGGATGAGTTATTGTTCACCATTATGCCTTTCTCACAATCTCATATTAAGTTTCTTCTCAAATGATATTTCCCTAACTTGACAAACATATCTAATAATTTGAACATGAGAAACATATCTAATAATTCGAACATAAACATTTTCCACAGGGTCAAAGGGCACTGAGTTTTGTTCTGAAGAACCAAGGATTGATCGACAAAACACTTTTATTTGACATCGAGCTTTTAAACATTATACCCAACAACTAAAGAACCTTGGTTTCTTTTATACAATTGATGTATTACAATACAATACAATCTTTTGTTCACATATTCAATTGTTCATGGAATTGTTTTGCACAACATAATCAATTACCATAACTTTCTAACATGGTTGTAAAACAAGGTTTCCAAGGCCGAGTACTCTCCGAGTAGTCGCTACAAGGTAGGCTGCCGAGGCGACTTTCTTCGACTCCGCCTAATTACTCGGAGTCGGTCAAACGCGGTCAACCTTGGCCAGAATTGGATCTAGTAGGTCAACTCGGGCCTAGTTTGACTTAAATAATAATAAAACATAATTTCTATGCCCATCATATTAAGGAATGAATATCATTTTCACATATTTTGTTATAAATATTAGTAAATTTATGTTATTTGACATATATTTAATCTCCAAAAAGTAATTTCTTTATAATTTAACATGTCCGAGTACTCCCCTAGTACTCTCCGCCTAGACCGAGTACTCTCAACTCCCTGGTCGACCGACTAGGGAGCGCCTAGCGACTTTTGCAACCATGACTTTCTTTATTCCTGCTGCATATAATAACTTGACATACACAGGGGTGTTCAAAAAAACCCAGATCCTTTAGTTTGAAATATAGTAAAAAGTAGTAAAAGAAATTGTAAATAATAGGATTTATAAATGTTTTTTGTTTTCAATGTTTGGAAATTTGGAAAATCGAATAAACGTTTAGTTTTAATCTATGTACAAATTGGATTTTTTGATCTTTTTTTTTATAAATTCGGATATCCATTTAAATGTGCGAATCCGTATCCGAAATTTCGGATATTAATAATTATATTCACTATCCGAAATTTTCGAATATCCAAAAACCGAATAATTCGATCTTGAATACCCCTAGACATGCATATCTAATAATTCGAACGTTTACATTTTCCACAGGGTCAAAGGGCACTGAGTTTTGTTCTGAAAAACCAAGGATTCATCGACAAAACACTTTTGTTCGACATCGAGCTTTTAAACATTATACCCAACAACTGAAGGAACCTTGATTTCTTTCTTTCATGTAATTGATGTATTACATTATAAAGATCACAACTTTTTACCTCTGTTTTTCTGTTTACATTCATGTAGTTGTTTTAACTGTTTTGCAAAAATAACCAATTCATTAAACATTCGCGTAAACAAAGGTACCAAAACTTCGAATTCTAAACGACACAAAAATCAATTGAAGAAGATTAACATCAACAGTTCAACACCCTTAGCACACCACAAGCAGGGGAAAGAAAGCAAGAAAACGAGCGCTAAACCTATGAACACTGTAACACTTTTCGCTTATAACGAACCATAACTTTCCCTTTGACACCAACCACCATAGCGTTCCAATCCGTCTCGGGAAATGGAGAAACCAATTCCAGCTCGAAGTTTCTCAACAAATGGCTCCAAATCGCTTTAATTTGGAGATACGCAAACGGTTCTCCTAAACAACCATGTCTTCCACCGCCGAAAGAAATGTACGAAAACGCCCCTGCTGCTTTATCTTCTTCTCTACCAGGACCATATCTATCTGGGTCATATGTGTCTGGATCTTTGAACACGTGTGGCAGTCGGTTGGCGAATGCAGGTGACGTTGCAACAATGTGTCCTTTAGGAATGTCATAATCCTTCCCTTCTTTTGTAGTCACAGTGAAATCACTGTGCGAGCTGCGCAACAACATGATTAGTGGAGGGTGAAGTCTCAGCGCTTCTTTTATACATCTGTATAAGACATTCATTTCCGACAAAATATCATGATCGACGTTATCGCCATGTTTGTTCACGAGGTCTTTTTGCTCATTAATCACAGCAGCCATGTGTTTCGGGTTGCAGAGTAGGTATGCTCCAGTCCACGTGGAGGTTATAGAACTTGTGTGCTGTCCGGCAAACAGGGCGGCAATGAGAAGTCCGGTGACCTCAGATTCAGTGGTGGGACGGCCGTTTTTGTATTTGGAATCTATAAAGCATTGCAGCATGTCGTTTTCGCATTTGCCGCTTTGTTTACGGGAGTTTATGATGGTGGCAAAGATGTCGGCTAGCTTCTTGCGAGCCTGATCGCGGCGGCGGTGGGCGGGGATCGGGAGGTATGGGAATATGACACTGATGGGTTGCATGCCGTTATCAAGATCATGGAAAAGAGCTGACACGTCATCAAACAGCTTGTTGCGGACTTCGTCGCCCAGTAGACATCCACTGGCTGTAAGAATGATTAACCTTTCTAGTTCTTGTTTTAGATCCACTTCACCACTATCACCCCATTTGGAGAAATATTCCTGCATGTCCCAAATCATAATATGATGAAACTAATGATCATAAAGATACTGCTTAATGATAGTGATTATGTGATGCATAATAAGAGTCCTCATATACAAACACCACCTATAATTAGTGTACACCACCTTTCTGATTATTCTGACCTATAATAATCAGAATATACACACAACTAGGTCTGCGAATGAACATGAGTTAGACCTTGTTCATGTTCGTTCGTTAAGGAAATAAATGTGTTCACAAACTGTTCTTGAACACTTACCGTACGAGATCTTATGTTCGTGTTCGTTCATTAAGGAAATGAGCATGTTCTTAAATTTTAGATAATGAACACAAATGACCGTTCATGAACACAAACAATATTCTAGAACACAAACAAACATATATTAAATCTTAATAAAATCGGCATTCATCACAATCATTACTTAGATCCAACCAATTTATTAAAATGTGTGTAATATACAATACACTAATACTCATTAAATATTTTATTAGTGAGAATTTTGACGTATTTGAATAAGATATATAAACTTTAAAACATCAATGAACTATCGAACATAACCGAACATGTTCACGAACATAAATGAACGAATACAGTCTATACTCATGTTCGTTCATTTAACTAAACCAACATAATTTCTTGTCCATGTTCGTTCATTCATTAGACAACGAACGAACACAACCGAACTTCTTGAGTGTTCGCTAAAAGTTCGGTTCATTTACAGCCCTACACACAATTGCAATAACCACAAAGCAGAATCTAGTCATCCAAACACACACACACACACAAAAAAACAGTAAAAAAATAAAAAAATAAAAAAATAAAAAAACAAGAAAAGTACCTTGGCTTCAAACACCATCTGATCCACATACCCTTTAAGCTTATTAACCCTAAGAGCCTCAGTAAAAAACCTAAACTGCTCCTGCCTAACCGAATAATCCACATCAAAGACAACCCCAGGTCCAAAAGTAGGCACATTAAACTGATACACCTCCTGCTGACTCAGATCCGATTCAGAAGCCTTAAAGAAATGGGCTGAAACCTCCGGCCCAATCAAGAACGTAATGTTCTTGTTCAACAGATTGAGTGTGAACACACTCCCCAATTTAGGGTACTCTTGTCTCAGCATAACAATTGGGCCTTTCAAGAACCGGAAAAGCCCACCAAAAATCGGCCATGCGTTGACCACCGGCGGCAGACGTTTACGGGATCTGGGGATTAAGAAAGTGGCGATGATTTTAGCGGCGATGAGTGTGGCGATTAGGAGGGTGATGACGTTGAGGAGTTTGGGATCTAAATCCATATTTGGGACCTGCAATTAGAGAGAGAGAGAGAGAGTGAAGCCTGAGGGGAGAGAGTGAGTGAGGTTCGTGAGTGTTAAAAAGGGAGGTTTGAGGAGGTTTCTATGGGCTTGAAAACAGTTGATCCAGATTCACTAATCACATGTAATTTGTATCCACGACATTCCAGGTTGTTTTCTTTTGGACTTTTGCTCCGGTCTTTGTGTGGTGCTATAAACATGATGAGTGTGTGTGAGTAGTAACGCTGTAAACGAATTGAACGTTCAGCGAACAGCTCATAAACAGTTTGGGGGGAAGTTTGATTATGTTCGTTCGATTAGCTAAATGAATGAACACGAACAAATTTTTTTGTTAGGATAGCTTAGCGAACGAACACGAACACGAACACAGGTCTTGTTCGTTCGACTGCGTTCGTGAACGTTCGGTAATATGTTCAGTTACGTTCGTTCATGTTCGTTTGATTATATTAAAAAAATAATAAACCTCTAATCTAAACATATTGAAAACTTGAAACCCTAGTTAGCTAAAATTTGGACATTCTAAGACATTTTTGGGGATAATTATATATAAGTTAGTTAAACTTGATTCATTATTTTGTGGTGTAATAGACTTCTTGTGTTTTGATTTATCATTTGATGGTTGTATTAATTACTTATATCCAATGTTTAAGGATAACAATGTTTTTATTTTTATTATTTTCAAGTTAAATGTTCGTTTGCGTTCGTTTTTATTTGCTTGCGTTCGTTTGTGTTCGAGGCCAGTGTTCACGAACTATTCGAGAACAACTGAATTTCCTTAACTAACGAACACGAACATAAACTTATGTTCCGTATGCGTTTGTGAACAGTTCGCGAACATGTTAAAATCCTTAACGAACGAACACGAACATGGCCTTGTTCGTGTTCGTTCGATTCGTTTACATCCCGAGTAGGGATGAAAATATGAAATATATACCGATACTATGACATTTTCTACTTATGCTGAAATTTAACTAAAGCTAAAAGTAGACGTTGTATTATATATGTTTGGTTCGTGGTTTGTACTAGTATTGACTATTGTACGATACCACTAAAAGTCCTGAGTCAATACTGACCCGTATAGTAGTGATACCGAGATTAAGTTAAATTCAAAATTGAATAGCGAATACCTTACCGTGTATGTTTGGTGAGTATTGGTATTCGGTACAAAATTTCTCGTACCCTACTCAATGAGTCAATGATATCCCACTATAATGTTATTACCGGTTATTAACTAATTTTCAAACAAAACGATCTTATATGATACATAAATTCAAATAACGTTCAATAAAACACATCGTATGTTGAAAAAATGGTGAAAGTCCAAAATCCGACAAAGATTGTACTGCATGTCGGATCGGTTCAATTATGGCGGTATGAAAACTTTGGTAACCATAACTGACCTGCTACTTTTAGTTTTTAAAAAGACAATTAACCAATCCACCAGTTTTTTATTAGGTTAATGTTGTTCAGTTTTGTCAATTAATTTGGTTACGGGTAAGTAAATTCGGTTTTATGTAGACTCCTAAATAGAGTTGGGTATAAAGTGATGGTTAACTTACCTTTGTCCCAAAATTTAAACCAATTTTAAATTTTAAATGGATATACTTAATAAAAAAAACAGATTATTTTATTTGGAATCTGGGTTCGACAATTATATAAAACCATGTTCGTGCAATTCTCGTGACCTCTCTACTTGAGTGATTATATATGATATTTTGATGAATAAAAATTAAAACAATGATCATAAGATGAAAATAATCAAACACTTGATAATAAAAAATGAAGTAACTTACATGGATGGTCCATATGGTTTATCAAAAATTTAGATTTGGTCCCTACATTTTCAAAAGTACGCGAACGGTCCCTATAGTTTGCATTTTGTAACACATTTAGTGCCCAACTCTTTCCAAAAGTACATGGATGGTCGTTGTGGTTTGCACTTTGTAACACACTTAGTCCTTAACGTGAACGTGCTGAAACCTTTAGATTTATTGGCTAGGGACTAAATGCGTTACAAAGTGCAAACCACATGAACCATCCGTACTTTACTCTAAACAAATGTGAAGGGTTTGGTGAGGTCTGCCATGACTTGTGGTATCAACAGTAGCATTATTTCATTTTACACCAAAACAAATAAGAACACATCAAAGAGGATGTAGAACACAATCTATTAATCATCACACATGATAACAACACATCCAGTTGAAAACATAGATGCCATAAGATTAGACAAACATGGTTCAGTACAACCCTGTAAAAACTTGAATTTGCATTATTAACCTGCTATAACTGTAACCTCTTTACTTTATAGCCGAACGACTACGGGCTCTCACAAAACTCCATCACCTGAAAAAGAAAAAAAATAATAATAAAATAAGGCAACGATATATCTGCAAAACAGCGATTAAGTATTACTGCAGTACCTTGCCACACATTGGACACGTGTCGCTTCTTTCCATCCATTCGTATATACAACCAAGGTGAAAATGATGAGAGCATTGTGTCACTATTTTAGGATTCTCCAAAGTATACTCTGCATTTTTCATAAGTTTGTTATACAAAACAATTTACCATCTAACAAGTGATGAAAGTTATATTAAAGAATTTACCATCAAGACATGTAGGGCAGACATCTTCGTTATCCGAAGATTGCTCATAAAGTAGCCCTTCTGAGGCTTTGACTTTCAAAGATTTCTCTAAAGATTCTAAATTACCACTTTTGGAATCTTCATCTGTAGAATCAATACCCGATTTTCTCTTTGCAAATTCCATTCCGGATTGTGAATCTTCTTGAAAATGAGTCATTGATTTCTCGCGTCTGGAAACTAGCCCACGTGGCAAATGCGAGAACCTATGGTCGGAATCATAAGGCATGGGTCTAGTAGCCGAATGATTTTCAACGTTTAAAGACGTTGGTAGTGACAAACCAACAGCCGAAGATGAAGCAGTTCCTTGAATTGGTGAGGATACAGGTAGTCCCTCAATTCTTTGAAAAAATGCACCGTACTGTATATTGTACAATAGCCAATTTAATAATCATTAGTCATACAACAACTGAGCTGGATTATATTAAAATGAAACAGACGATCATCGAATTTCTATGATGAGTAATATATATAGTATTGGTTAAGCTGCACATAATAGAAACGGATTGTACCTTTTTCCCGCTTTCAGCAATCAACTTCTAATTACACACAAAGGGTAAAACTACTTGCAATCTATTACTGACCTTAGCAACCAATCTCAGTTCAACTGAATTTACATGTAACTTGATGATGTGGCACTGATTGATGTCTTGCCCACATTAGACACCACATATGCAAAAATTGCTTAATTAAAAAATAAATTTACTTACAATTTAAAAAAATGGTTTTCTTTACAAAAAAAATTTATAGATAAATGGTAAATGTGGTAGGCGTCACATTAGATGTCATGGGACATACACATATACTATAATGACAAATAAAAGACTAGATTAAGTATTTTTGGAAAATCAGCAAAAAATATTACCTCTGCGTACGAAACTAGCTATTTTTGAACATTTCATCTGTTGCTGCAAGTGGTAATATAATGTAAACTGGTTGCTAAACTAGTAATAAAATGTAAGTTGGTTTCTATTTTGCACATAATTGAATGTTGGTAGCTAAATCTCAGAAAAAATGTAAAGTTCGTTTCTATCTACTACGAGTTGACCTTTAGTACTTTCCCTCTCTGAAAAGGATACAAACTTTCAAACTATTTTTTTCTATTACGGTTAAGTGAACAACATTATAAGGTAAGTGGTAAACTGGATGTAGATGTGAAAATGATCATCTTCATCATCTTCCGCCAAAAGAGAAAACAACAGAAAGTTGGTTACCCAAATATTAAAAAAAAAATCTTCTCTACCTGTGTGTGTTCAATACATGAACCAATATAAAATAAAGAACCGTGTGAACCACATAATCAGTTGTAACCATAACAAAGCAACCCCCCCACCAAAGCACAAGATAAAGAATCTGTCACAAATTACATTTTTCTTTCTACAAATTACATTTTTCTTTCTAATAAAAGTAGGTTGAAGCAATGAATGCAGAGATTAAAGCTCTCCTTCGACATCACACATGATGAAGAAAAATAATGCTAAGACCTACAAATCAAATGATAAATTTCTCTTTAAAGAAAACTTTTTTTACGCTATTGACGATCATCATGAAAATTAATACAAAAAGGATTGAAAGGATTAAAAGAGGCCTGTAGAAAGAAAAAAAAGCATTGATCCAAAAGATTTATTCGTAACTACTACATAAAGCACTACATTACATAAACAACCACATATGCCTTTACTTGATGGTAACATACGGTGAGAGAGATAAAGACGCAGTTACACAACCACCTTATGCATCAGTTAAAGCAATGTATACAAGTGTCTATATGGTTTCGCGGTTCTCTACTTAAAACCGGTTTGTATTGAATGCCCTGACCTACCCATAATAAAAACTTTGTACCTTGAAGATACACAATAAAATGACTATCATAAAACTTGAAAAAACTTCACCTTTTTATCCAATAATCCCCATTGTGTAGAACAAGTAGCATAAATAATATAAACCGTGTGCTTACCCCAGTAAACAATTGATGAAAAAAGAATCTCAAGCAAATGCAGTGTCTATATATAGCATTAGTTGGAAACTCTTCAAAATCATCATCACATTGACAGCAGCAAATAGAATCCATCTCTCAATTACTATCAACTCTACACCCTTTTTGTGCAACCAAATAACTTAAAACTGTAAATAAATAAATAAATAATCCGTCAATCATCAAGAATATAATGCAAGAAATAAGCTACTAAAATTACCCAACTGTAAACATGTATCAAAATCCAATTTTACATCCGACCCACATAAAAAAATACAGTTTTGATTCGATACAATTTACTTAAACGGTACATAAGAATGATCAATGAAGGAAATGTAAAGAAAGATTCAAAGGAGATGGTACAACTAACAATTGAAATAATAATATTGACGTTAGGGTTTCAAGTAAAGTTACCGGTGGATCATCGGAAAGGGCCCCCGGAACGATCACCGGCGATTTGGATTGCGGAAAATCTTGAAATAATCAAGAAAGAATAATAATGAATGATATTATTAGTGAGGGAAATTTCTCGAGAAGAATGGGTCGTGTTCTTTTAATCAAACTATAGCTTACTGGTGTAGTTGGGATGCCGACGGTTTTTGTTGGTGAAAATCTTAGGAAAAGACTCTTTTGCCCTTGCTATTATTAAATTAGTTAATTAATTAAATGAAGAATTTTGAGTTTGGAAAAGGAAATGTAATGATTAAATAAAGTAAGGGTGTTAAGACACTTAATTATTATGAAAAGGATATTTAAGGTACTATGACTATGGGGTATGGGGTGGGGGTTTGGGCGTGGGTTGGGTAAAAACGCCCAAGTCATCACCTCGGGTGGGCTTGGGTTTGGGCGTGGCCCCTTGGGCGGACCTTTCAGCCTAGGCGTTGGGCGGGTCTATCAATATGACATGGCGGGCTCTCTGATGCGTGTGAAATGTTATATATATTAGGTGTATATTTTAAGCCCCTTTAACACTTATTTTTAGCCAAGTTTTAAATTTATAAAACATGATATTTTACTAACACTAAACACACATATGGGCAAGTGCACCCATCGTGAGCGTAGTATAGTGTTGACAAGATACCGAGGTCGTCCAAGGACACAAGAGCTTTTAGTACCGGTTTATCCTCAACGTCTAATCAATATAAAAAGTTTAGAAAAATGTTTTAAACTAAGAAAAATAAAAACTAACTAAAAATGCTGAAAAATAAAATAAAAAGAAAAACAGATAGACAAGATGAATCACTTGGTTCCGACTCGTATCTAGTGTAACCTTTGATTATTTCCGCACTTTTGCACTATTTTAAGAGATTATCTTAGTTATTGTAGTAGGTCCCTCTTTTGAAGGTGACGTTACCCTCACCCCAGTAGTTTGAGTCAGTAAGGATACAATCCTAAAATGGTGGATTATTGGAAGATAATTAATTAAGTTATTAATGCAAATTATGGTAGGCCCCTCTTTTGGAGGTGACGTTACCCTCGACTAAGTAGTCTGAGTCAGCGGGGATACAGTCCTAAATAGCCGGGTTATAGTATTAATAGTAGTTAACTTATGAGGGGATCAAAGAGTTTGGACCCCCGCCATCCAATACCGTTAAGTATTGAAGGAGGTCCTACTAAATTTGACCCAGGTCCATTGCAGGACCTCTAAACGCTGAACAATGACAAGACATTTACCAAACCGTTCCCTTAACCCCCGACCAGGTAGCCAACATACCTCCATATAGACCGTGGAGATATGAATGGTGAAAATCTTTTATTTTATATAGACAGTAAAATAATGTCAAGACACCACGGACAAACGATAAGGAAAGATCACCTTCAACATAAGCAACTAGTTATTAAAGTCATTAATACAAAACCAAATAAAATGTGCGAAAAGATTAGAAATAAAAAGTATTACACTAGACACTTTGTCTTCACCAAGTGATGTAAGAGACTTAGGCAAACATGGCCTTGATTGTCAAGAACTCTTACGATCAATCTTGGATCCCGAGACGACTTACACACTCTATGATGGACAATGGATGATGGTGTTATGGTGGTGGTGGGTGGTGGGTGAAGTGTGAGAGAGGTGGTGTGCCAAGGGATGGTTTGAGCTTGAGCCAAGCACTCCTATTTATAGGCTGAACAGAAGCTCGGGCACGGCCCCGTGTCCACATCCTCTCTTTCTTCATTTAATGCAGCTTTGTCTTATTAGTTGACCACGCCCCCGTGTCCGCTGAGCACGACCCCGTGTGCAGAAGAATCTTTGTACTATGGAGATTTGCCTGGATTGTGCGAATCTTATAGTTGACCACGGCCCCGTGTCCGCTGAGCACGGCCCCGTGGTGGGCAATAGAAGCTTCTACCACTTTGTCTTTTCTGCTGACACTTGGGCACGCCCCCGTGCTGGCTGAGCACGGGGCGTGTTCAGTCCTCTGTTGTCTTGTTTTGCTTGGGAAGATGCTGTCGTGGGGTCGGGCATGTCACGTCTTGTTCCTTTTCTTGTATTTATGTTAGATTTTGATGTCTTTTTGCTTCTTTTGTTAATTTGAGCTCATTTAATCCTGAAAATACAAAAGGAAGACAAAAGCACACTTTTTCCAACATTAGTACTAAAAAAGGGTTAGTTTTATGCCACAATTGATGTAATTTATATGTTTCATTTTGCACACATCACTCTCAATGGCCAAAACAACTAGCCGTTGGACTAGCGTTGGCCAACGGCTATTTGTAAATATATATATATATATTTTCACTATAAAACTCACACTTCTATTCTTTTTTTTACCACATCCAACCACAATACACTCCACCTCTTCTATAATTATCTCTATTCTCATTCTACAATACGAAAAATGAATCCTCATAATCGTGGTTTTGACCCGAACAACCCGTGGGCATTCCAAGAAAATCCTAGCCCACCACCCAATCGTCCAATTCATCCTCCATTTTTAATACACTCCAATATGCCTGATATGGCGGGTTATGCATCGTATCTCTCGAATCGTGTGTATACTAACTTCCCTCACACCGACAATTCTATACCTAGCCCGTTTCAACAATCGCCCATCAACCTTTCACAAATGTCCATCAACCTTTCCCAAAACGAAACCGTCCCCGAAACTCAATCCCCCATCGATGCTCCTTCCGCATCCAAACCCATCAAGAAGATAAGTCACAAGAAAAAAACCGAGGCCGAGAAAGCACTTGAAAGCACCAAACGAAAACAACAAAGATGGGTCGTTAATGAATATTTTGTAGCCCTAATTTTAATATTTATGTTTTTTTTTTTGCATTGGCGATGGCTTGGCTTCAACAATCTCAACATCCAACTTTAGGTATTTTTAAATATTTTGTACCCCTAATTTTAATATTTATGTTTTTTTATATAACTTTGTAATATATTAAATTTTGTTTTGATTAAAATAGGAAATTCTCAACATAGAAGCCATTTGTGGGAAGCGATTAGTAAAGCATTCCATGAAGAAATGGAAAGGGAGGTTTATCGTGGAAACGATAGCTTATCCTCGAAGTGGACCGAGACAAGCGGACAACTCACCAAATTTAGTGGTTTTTTACATAAAGCAAAGCAAAACCCAAAAAGTGGTGAAACCGAAGCCGACTTTGTGACAAATGCATTGGTTACATACAAAACGAATGTGGGGAGCGACTTCCGTTTCATGCATTGTTGGGACATTTGTATGTTCCATCCCAAGTGGGCGAATATCCCCAGTGGTTGCGAAACTAACACGTCTTCCAAAAGGTCAAGGACACCCTCGTCCCAAGCCCAATCGGATGCACGAGATCAAGAGTTGGAGGACTTTCTGGATGATTCGCCAAACTGGCCTGAATACGGAAGAGATGCCGCAAAAAAGCGCGCTCAAAAATCAAGATCGGGTACGACATCGCCTTCAGTTAGGAGTTCGGGCTCGCGTAGGGGAGTATATAGCGATCAGTTGGATGACATTGCAAGCAAGTTAGATACATTCAACGTTTTCCAACAACAAAGGGCCGAAATTCGGAAGAATAAAGAAGCTCGGGATGCCCTGAAACAAAGACGAGACGATATGAAATTTCTAGCCCAGCCCATCGATCACCTATCAGGTGAAGAGTTGGAACTAATGTTGGAGACGAGAGAAGAGATAAAGAAAAAAACATTACAAGCATTAGGAATTTTTTTATGTATTTTTGTTTATTTAAAAAACATTATTAAAAAATTTAAATTTTTTGTTTTAAAAAATAGCAGTTGGGCTGGCCACGCCTCAAACCCCCGCCCCACCATACCCTACGGTCTAATTTGTTGAATAATGAAAATAAGGTGTTTATTGGTACAAATTGTTTAAATTTTTGGGATGAAACAAAATAAATAAGTCATGGTTTTTTTAAAGAATACGTTGGTTTAAACCCGTAAATATGTTATCGTATAACAATAATTAACACAAGATTGATGTTATAAGATAACAACGTTAGAGAAACTGTAACAGAAAGATACAGAGAAATGTATGACTTATAAAAGTGTATAGAGTAAACTGCTAAATTCGTCCCTGAGGTTTGACTCAAATTGCTAGATCAGTCCAAAATCAAGTTTTGTTGCTAAAACAGTCCCTGAGCCTAGTTTCTGTTGCTATTTCAGTCCAATAAATTAACACCGTTAGAACCTCCGTTAATGAATGGGTAAAACTGCTAAATTCGTCCCTGAGGTTTGATTCAAGTTGTTAGACCAGTCCAAAATCAAGTTTTTTGAATTTGTTAATTATAAACTTATTTAGGTATATAATTTTTCTAGACTTGCATTAATTTTTTGAATTTGTTAATTATAAACTTATTTAGGTATATAATTTGCAAGTCTAGAAAAATTATTTGTTAGTTATTTTGATTATTATTATTATTATTATCATTAAATGTTTACTAATTATATACTTAAGTATTTAAATAAGATAATACTTAATTTAAATAAAATTAGTTTTAAAAATATAAATGTAGCTTTTTTGAAGAGCGCAATTTAACCGGCCCAGCCTTAAATACTGATTTTATTTTGATGTTGTTATTGTTGTTGTTGTTACCATGTAAATATTTAGTGTTTATTTAAGGATTTAAATAAGACAACAGTTAAATTAAACAATATTTAGTTATGAAAAATACAAACATTATATGTAAATTTAAATATTAAGAAATTAACATAATTTTTATTTATTTTTATTTAAATCATAATATTTAATGTTTAATATTTATCAATTATTTTAATTTAATATTTGTATTATAAAGTTCTTTTATTCATTTTTTCTACTTAATTAAGTGGTTTCGTATTTAATAATACTTATCATTCAGGTGAGATCGGACAACATGTCGTGCCAGAACAAGTCTCATAAAAAGGATTATTTTGGTTTGAGTCAAAATACTTGTTTGACCCGAACCCGTTTTAAATCGTAATACTGGTTTGACCCGAACCCGTTTTTACTCAAACCAAAATAATCCTTTCATAACTAAATATTGTTTAAATTAACTGTTGTCTTATTTAAATCCTTAAATAAATACTAAATATTTACATGGTAACAACAACAACAATAACAACATCAAAATAAAATCAGTATTTAAGGCTGGGCCGGTTAAATTGCGCTCTTCAAAAAAGCTACATTTATATTTTTTAAAACTAATTTTATTTAAATTAAGTATTATCTTATTTAAATACTTAAGTATATAATTAGTAAACATTTAATGATAATAATAATAATAATCAAAATAACTAACAAATAATTTTTCTAGACTTGCAAATTATATACCTAAATAAGTTTATAATCTAAATAAGTTTATAATTAACAAATTCAAAAAATCAATGCAAGTCTAGAAAAATTATATACCTAAATAAGTTTATAATTAACAAATTCAAAAAACTTGATTTTGGACTGATCCAGCAACTTGAATCAAACCTCAGGGACGAATTTAGCAGTTTTACCCATTCATTAACGGAGGTTCTAACGGTGTTAATTTATTGGACTGAAATAGCAACAGAAACTAGGCTCAGGGACTGTTTTAGCAACAAAACTTGATTTTGGACTGATCTAGCAATTTGAGTCAAACCTCAGGGACGAATTTAGCAGTTTACTCAAGTGTATATATGAGGTGCATTTTCTCATCTACATGGACATGGTATATTTATAATATAAGATTGTAACCATTTGATAGAGAAGTTGAATGATACAGTTTATCTAAAACTTTGACAAAGGGTTGTAACCAATAATTTTCCATCACTCCCATGTATAAAGAAACAAGTTGATAAAACTCGTACTTTTTACTATGTTTTCATTTGTTATTGAGCGTTTATATTCTCTTCTACGTTACAGTGAAAAAGCTAAAATTAAAGGGAACGCATGGTGGTGGTATTAATAATAACAAGAACTGGATGAGCAAAGTTTTGTCTATATCAAATCATTAAAGAATCAAGAATGAAGCTTCGAAAGTGATGTTGCTCACAGTGCTTTCATATATTCTAACATATAGCATGTTTCTTGCTTGGAATTTGTTTATTTGTGTTTGGTTTTGCTTGACTATTGGGTCTCCAAGAATATCATGGGGGTGAGTAGGATTGCCTATTAAATTAAAACAGTATATAATTGTAAACCCACAAAAGCACTTTTGAGTTTTGAGTATGTGGTGGAGGAAATGAGTTGCTTTTATATCATATATGGGAGTTCTACTTGTGTGTATGGAATTGAGAAACTTTTATAATAACATTTTTCAGTCTCAAAAATCAATATGAAGTCCTATGATTACAGTTTAACAAACATGCAGAGCACAAAGAGAAAAAAAAAAAAAACGCCACTTTACTTGCCTGAATCCGAAAAACATTAATTGTACAATGTTTCTTAACCTTTTTTTCGTTTATATTCTAATCTCTAGATATACTTCAATCCTGACATATATTGTTGTCTGGATATTAGATACTGGATCAAGGAATATATAATTCCCAACAACCCTAATATCCTTACCTTCACCACATCAGTGATTAACAATGGAGGCAAATTAAGGGGTATCGTAAGCAACGGTACCGAATCGTTCCTCTTTTTGTAACTCCACACAAACTGATTGAACAAGATATGACTCGGGAATGTCAAAATCAACAGCGCCAAATTTTTCACCGCGAATAACCAATTCGGCCCACCGACTTGCATCCCCCAACCGACATTCCCTTGCCAAATCTCTTCCCATATGCTGTAAACCGATGTCAAAATCAAATAACCAGATATCACAATCGTAACAGGGAAATACCTCTGTTTGTCCCCAAAACCCGCAACGAAATCCGAATCTTGATTGAGTAGCAAGAGTATAGGCGCCAAAAGGAATATCGCACGGTTTGACCCGCCTGTGAGATTAACGTTCAATATAAGACATATGGCAAAACACATAATGGTTGCCACGTTGCCGACAGCTGGCATCCATGCACCCTCTGCAGCCATCCGTTTGATTGTAAATGCGGGCACGGTAGACGCCCGACGTTGCTGCATGAACCTCATTTTAGGGAAGGAAGAACTGGAATCGCTGCTTTGACCAGATTGACTATGTCTAATACCACCGCCACCCTTCTCGTTGAATTTTTCCCTCATGAGTGATGCCAGCTCATACTTAATCTCGAGTGCTATAAGCATAAAAATCGCAGCATACAACCCCAGTAAAGACGTTCTTGCACCCTCAACCGCCAGCAAGGCAGTTAGTTTACTGTCTTCCTCACCCAAGTCACCGACCCCACTATCGGCTAGAATCGTCTTGACCCGCACCTGACCCTCTAACAAATACGTGACCGGAAATAGAGCCACCAGTAAAGCAAATACCCACGGTAGAACTTTCGTGCTAGAAGCAGACGGCAGGTGGGTAAAGACCACAAACACAGAGGTGCAAACCGTAGTTGTGACGATAAGGATGTGTAAAACGGTTGCTTGTAGGAAATATTCGGCTGATATGTAAACACCAAGAGCGATTCCCATTGCGATTGAAAAAATCATTCTTAATTCGACAATGTATCTGATGGGAATAATGGAGGTGACTGCTGCAAGTGAGAGAAGAATTGCTGACATAAGCAGCCATGATGGCCATGTAGGCTTTGATGTGATGAAACCATATATTGAGATGTCATCAGATGATTGGCGGGCGGCTTTGATTAGTTCGGAATGGTATGTCCATGACGATGGAACTGGCGGTTGCATGACTATAAAAAGGACGCCTGTTGCTATAACTAGTACCAAGCTTCTTTTAGCAGACTGCATATTAAAAAAAAAAAAGATTAACAAAAAATCAACGTAGGAGTTAAGAACATTAAACAGCATTGAATTTGAAAGAAGCATTAGTTCCGTATATATCCTTCTAAATTTCTTAATATCAATTAAAGAAAGTAGCCAATAACAGAAACTCAAGGTGGCTAATTCTACCCATTCATTTATGGATAAGTTATGACCGACCCTTATGGGTCAAATGGATTTGAAATCGTCGTAAGTGTACTTTTAATGCTTACAGCCTTATAAATTGCTTTATTTAAAAAAGAGTAAAATGTCATTTTGGTCCCTGAGGTTTGGTCAGTTTTGCGACTTTAGTCCAAAGGTTTGTTTTTCCGCATCTGTATCCAAATAGTTTGAGATCTTGCCATTTTCATCCGGCTCGTTAATTCCGTCCATTTTTTCTCTGTTACGTGAGGGATACTTCCATCTTTTTTGTTAACTTAAAGGGCAATTCAGTCTTTTTCAGGGGTATTCGGTCTTTTTACATAAAGTGAAAAAGATCGAATTGCCCTTTAAGTTAACAAAAAAGACAGAAATACCCCTAACTTAACGGAGAAAAATGAATGGAGTTAATGAGCCGGATGAAAATGGCAAGATTTCAAACCTTTGGGATCCAGATGCGAAAAAACAAACCCTTGGACGAAAGTCGCAAAACTGGCCAAACCTCAGGGACGAAAATGGCATTTTACTCTTTGAAAAAAGATAGATGTTATTGTAGTAAAATAGTTTTGTAAACAGTAAATAAAAAACTGCTTCAAACAAATGGACAAAATGGTAAAAAGATGTTTGTGGGTCAACTAGGCTCGTTCATCTTGCCACCTGGACATAAGAAAGTATAGGAAACTTTTATTTACCATGACATGAGAAAAGTGAAGAGCAACAATGGGAACACAAGCCAATCCCATCAAAAGTACACAAACTCCCAAAAGTAACCCTCCAGATGGCGATCTACCATTCCACCATTGCAAAGCTTCAAAGATTGTTTCACGACAAAACCAGACAGACAAAGCAATAACCGCAGCATGCGAATATCCTTGCCATGGTTTCATCTTTGAGGCTGTTCTTGATCGATCCCTGCAAAATTATAATAAGTTTTAAAAAGAGTAAAGTACACGGATGGTCCCTGTGGTTTACCAAAATTTTGGATTAGGTCTCTAGCTTTCCAAATGTACATGGATGGTCCCTATGGTTTGCACTTTATAATGCATTTATTCCCCAGCTTTTTTCAAAAGTACATGGATGGTCCCTGTGGTTTGCACTTTGCAACACATATAGCCTCTAACTTGGACCTGCTAAAACCTTTCGATGTGTTGGCTGGGGACTAAATGCGTTACAAAGTGCAAACCACAGGGACCATCTGTGTACTTTTGAAAAGCTAGGGACCAAATCCAAAATTTTGGTAAACCACAGGGACCATGTGTGTACTTTACTGTTTTCAAAATGTAAAAGAACGTTAAGAGTTTAAAATTATGGAGAATTGAGGTGAAGCAAATACTTGTATAGTAGCAATGGGGGAGAAACGGCCAATAAAAGAATAGCGGATGCCCATAAAGCAGCTTTTGACGTAATAAACAACATGACGAGCTTTGATGAATACAAGCAAGTTAGCACCCAAACGGCTTTTGGTCCAATTCGGTGGTCAACAGAAAGTCTTCTCACAAGAGCCAATCCCACAAAAGTTGTTAGAACAACCATGTAACTTGGGTACATAACCTCATCATCAAAGCTATAGTAATAAATGCCAGAATATGTATAGAAACGATTCTCGATGTGACATAGAAGTAAGGCGTGCCCGATTAAAGCGACTTCGGTTAAATAATGAAGCTTTTGTGGAAGAAGAGCTAAACCGGGAACAGCCATTGCTAATATGACATCAGCAACGATAAATTTACAGAAGGATTTTAATGACATGCCTGCCATCCAGATGTTGAGATCCCAGAAGTTGTGGACAACAAACCATGTCACCATTAAGCTTCCGAGCACAACGAATGCGAAATATGATGAGAGGTTTTTCTTTGTAAAAAAACGAGCCAAGTAGAATCCAGCTACTGCAGGGAGAGGAATGAACTGCAACAGGGTGATTGAAGAACAAAATTAAAACTATACTGTTACAATGACACGTGTATGTTATTCATTAGAATTCTTTTAAAATAAATAAGAATCCAGCAGCTACATTCATATACATAACAAAAAGTCGTCTAAAAGCAACCCAAATAACCACTAAAATAAACAAGTTCTTACATAGTTCATGTTATGCAGAAGAAACATTACAAGTAGCAAAGGGTTCAGATAAAGTATTACACATTATATATAACACAACATATATAGAGTCGGATAACATAAGCCCACAGACATATAGAAGAAAACCATGAAATATATGCTAAGCAAACTGGGAATAACCATACACTGCCTATACCCTTTTCTGAACAAACACTTTTGAAAAATACAAAGTCTTAAACAACCTAATAAAACACCCAAGTCAAGTCATATTGGTATCATCAGACCTGTACAGCAATACTTTGTGTAACGTATAGTCTCCATAAACTTAGAAAGTTCTAAATCGACGTGTTTTAACTTGTTTCAAAAAGTTGCTGAACAAAACTGGGTTTTCAATTTGCTCTTTGTTCTTGGTAACCTAGTTTTAGACACACAAGTAATGTTCATCCACGCACACTCATGTCAACTTTTAGACAAGGAATTAAGCCATCTTTCATGGATTGTTACATATCTCACCATGAGAGTGATATTCAATGTTGAAAAGGAAGTGAAAATGCGAGCTTTATAACCGGTACTCTGGTAGTGAAATGGATAAAAATACTTAATTACTCATTGAGCTCAACAAAGTTTAAATATAAAAACAAAATTGTGAACCTTATATTGGACATTCCTTTAAAGTTTGAAGTCAATATTACATTTTGTTCGGTAGGTAGAATTGACAATTAGCAATCACAATGATAAAATGGTATCAAATCAAAACAGTATAAGGTATTATGGTGACATGTTTTGTGCAACTATCTACAGTCTACACTAAGTATGAGCTTGAAAGAATTAGTATAATCGATAAGAATACACCAACCCTTAAAAAAGGATCTTTAACAAAAGAATCATCTACTGCTTCTAAGAAGTCTATAGTGTTAGAACTTTTAGCCTAGAAAGTAGAAACTAAGCTTCATGAATTGATAATAAGGCTTAACTCTCCAAAACCCATGCGACTCCATCATTCTAGAGTATTTGCTAAAATAAAATAACATGTGTCATGACTAGATTGGTGGAAACAACACACGTATTTTCTATTTTCTTGCAGATGGAACTATCTCCACTTGAAGGCATCACTTGAAATGTAACCGCCATATACGAGAAAAAGTAGTAGCAACTAGCAACGACTAGGACTTGCAATAGAACAAGATAGAAAATACTTGAATAACAATAAACTTCTAGAGCAAAATTTATCTCACATCACTGATAAAAAAACCCAATATATTGTACGACATTATCCTAGGTAACCTAGTTTAAGGCCATGTTTGGCTTAGCTTTTCACAACAACTTACAACTTTTTGGAAAAGTTAATAAGTCACAATGGAGTGACTTATTGACTTTTCCCCTCACATGATAAGTTTATGCCAAACAGCTTTTAACTTTTCAAAAAGTCAATAAGTTAATAAGTCACTAAAATAAGCAATCCCAAACACCCCCTAAGTTGCACTAGAAGAAAACATTAGCATTCTAACTAACTTAGAAACTTGGCTGGGCTATTGCTAGTTTGGCTTCGATTTGTCGGCCATAAATTAAGAAGGGTAAAAAAAGGCTGTTTAGACTTTAGATGATCGACTCACTTAGCCACTTGAATAGTAAACATGTTACAGTCAACTTAATTTAACCAGACTTAAATTCATTAAACCCACTCCACTATATCGCAAATCAATATGGTTGGACAATTATGACTTAACTAACAAATTAGAAGATAACTGGAAGGATTGATGGCTCAGGTATTCAGTTGGAACAATGCACATTAGTGGGTGTGAAAAGGAAGATGACAACAACAAATACAAGTTTATAAGATAAGCCATAACATTTACAACGGAAAACAGCAGTTGATATTAGAGCAATGCAAACACAAGAAATATAACCCTGCAACGTAAACTAAAAATGACATACCAGCACAGGAAATCCCACAACAATTGCTCCAGCAGCGCTCACAAAAACAGTCAAACCAGTGAAAGCCAGTGAACTAGAAGCATCAGTAATCATACTCATTTCATAAGCACCCGCACCAGCAGCCCCTCCTAGCATTGTGACTGTGACCAGAACATAATTCAACGGCCAAGGAACCTGAATGTACCGAGCAAACGAATGGAAAACAACCCTAACCTCCAAGCAAACAACAACAATAACCAACGCAACAGCACCATTCACAACTCGAATACTCCGCAACTGCTGTTCACTCTTCGTAATCCACCAGAGCGCCCCGCGCGTCGACGCATACAACAGAAACAAAAACGGAACAAAAAAGAGCAAAAACAAGTCGCAAACTGTAGAAGCCGACGAAAACAAAATCGCCGAGTGAGACACAATGTGAAACATCAGAGGAAAAAACAACAAATGCAAACTGTGTAAGCAACTCTCGAGCTGGCCAAGAACTAAACTATCGTCCGGAACCTCTCCCCCATGGTAACTAACTTCTTGCTTCATTTTAAACGACGAAACACGCGGAATCGAGTACAACCAGTAAAATACACAATTAAACACCATATAATAATACGAAGCATTCATCATACCAACAGCAGAAACAGTCGCCCAACTAAAAAGCACCGAACCGATAACCGGAGTACACGCAAACAAAATCCGCTCAAAAGCAAGAACAATAGTCGGAAACTCAATCTGAATCCACTTAAACTGTAAAGACGCCCAAACACCTATCAGAAAACTAGCAAACCCACACACACAACAACCTAACAACCCTAAAATCACCGAATTAAAACTGGTAAACAGAGACGAACTAAAACAGAAAACAATCTGTGCAGATATGATCGTAAACCAAACCGCAAAGAACGAACCGGATTTAAAGTTCAACGAGTCGAGAACATACGCAACCATAAGCCCTAGGGTTAGAGCGGCAACAACTGGAGTGCCGCCGAGGTCGAGGAGGAACGCGGCGGAGGGAACAAGCGCGACGGCGATCCTCGCGTTGTGAGCAAACGACGTCGGATTGAAGCGAGAGTTGTGTTGCGAACGGCGGTTAGTGGTGGTGTTGCCGTTGGGGTAGCTAGGGCTAGGGTTTCGTTTGGGGGAGTAGACATTGTTGAAGTTGGGGGAGTGAGAGGTGTAGGGGCGGTAGGGCGGAGGGTGGAGCTCCGGCGGAAGCATGGTCGCCGGCGAGGGTTTAATCGGAAATGGGATCTGAGTCAGAAAGCGAAAGCCGAAAAGAGTGGTGGGTTTGATCTGAGAGGATTGTGTGACGTGTTTGGGAGAGTTACAGCCGTTGGATTGAGAGATTGTTACATGACTTTAAGACCCATCTTTCAAAATTAATGACCCTTGCATTTGAAACGTATTGCAACGTTGACTATAGTTTTTAATTATATAATAACTAGTCACAATCTCGTCTCGTCTATTATACGGGTTGAATAAATATAATTTTGTATACTAAATAACAAAATAGATACATCTTTTAAAAACTGTGTATTGCACGATTTGAATAAACACATCTTACACGAATAATGTAATCTGTCAACACATTTAGTCATCAAGATGTGTTTTCTAACAAAATGAACTTTGAGTTACTATTTACTTATTTTAACATCTCACTTTATTTTTTATTAAGTTAGAGAGTTGTGTATTACATTGTTTATAACATACTAGGTTAGAACCCCGTGTATTACACGGGTTGAATAAATGTGATTTTATATATTAAATAATAAAAAGTTATATTTTTATGAACCCCGTATATTGTACGGGTTAAATAAATATAATTTTATATATGAAATAATAAAAAAAAAGTTATATCTTTAAAAACCATGTGTATTACACAGATTAAATAAATGTAATTTTGTATACTAAATATTAAAAACGTCGTATCTTTAAAAAAAGCCGTGTATAATCGGTTTGAATAAATCTACCAAATAATAAAAAATTTACATCCTTAAAAACCCCGTATGTTACACGTGTTGAAGAGATCTAAAAAAGACTTATATCTTTAAAAACCATGTGTATTGCACATATTAAATAAATGTAAATTTGTATATTAAATATTAAAAACGTCGTATCTTTAAAAAATCTGTGTATAGTTGGGTCGAAAAATCTACCAAATAATAAAAACATTATATCCTTAAATACTAAAACGTCGTATCTTTAAAAAACTCGTGTATAGTTGGTTCGAAAAATCTACCAAATAATAAAAACATTATATTCTTAAAAACCTCTTGTATTATACGTGTTGAATAAATCTAATTTTACATAGCAAATGATAAAAAAGTTATATCTTTAAAAACTTCGTGTATTACACGGGTTATATAAATGTAACTTTGTATAGTAAATAATAAAAAAAAGTTATATTTTTCAAAACCCCGCATTTTAGACTTGTTGAGTAAATATAATTTTGTATATCTAATAATAAAAGAGTTATATTTTTAAAAAATTAGGATAACATTTAATATTAATTTATTATTTATATATTTAATATAAGATAAGTAGGAAAGAAAGGTATTTGTTTTAAAAATATATTAAATTAACAATTTAGATTTGAGGATAATATTTTATTAAAGTATGATAAGATTTAATATTAATTTATTATTTATCTATTTATTTAGTTAATATAATATTAGTTTGGATTTGAGGATACCTTCAATGAATAACACGTGTCCAAAACTTGGTTTCTTTTATTATACTAGATAGATTACTTTGTTTTTCTATTTATTAATTGGTTAGAGAAACCTACGTATTACCTGATGTTAGATAGTCAGCAAAAAAAAGAAATTTTTAGAAAAAAAATATTAAATATACAAGAGATAAACTGAATATTATGATTTAATATTATTATTTTATTGGAATGTAAAACGGGATAATGAGATTCTTTATTAGAAGTAGGATTCTAAATACACCACATGTATAAAAAATGTATACGTTCTACATGTATTGAATAAATCCTTTTAACGAAACAGTTGATTAAAATAAATATTTTATTTTAATATGTGATTATCAGTTATCCTTGTCCTTATCATCAAAATATAAAAAACAATTAAAACTACAAATTAAATAAAATCTTTATCTTTATAAATATTTAAAACGCTAATATATTTTTTGAGATTTTAATAATTAATATATGATTAAGATAATCAATATATTAATATCAGTTATCTTTGTCTTTTTCACTAAAATCTCTTCTACAAATTTTAAATTTAATCAATATTATCAATATCTGACTTTGCATAATAAATATTTAGAAAATAATTAAGTCCGTCTCATAGAGCGCCATATGTCCCTCATGGTTTCTTTTATTATATAGTATATGATAAATTACACTTTTCGTCCTTTATGTTTGTATCGAATTGCAATGGATAACCTTTAACTTCAATAATTACAGTTACAGTCATTTATTTGGAAAACTCATTACACCTTTCGTCTTTTAACACTAACCAGGTTAAAAATTTTAGTTAAATATGACATGTGCATTGCACATGAGGGCAATTTGCTCATATAATGCATTAAAATACATGTACATTAATCAACATATAATTGGTATTGATCCGGGACATTTATCATCTTCATAAACAAGAACATAATGTTCATTAATCAACATATATGTATTGTTCATTAATCAACATATATGTATATTTCCAGATCTAGGGATTTCATCTTCAAAAAATCAAAAGAACACATCTTCAAATTAATACACTCTACAAAATCAAGAAACAACCAATTTAAGATTCTTTTCTTATGAAATACAAAAAACCCAGGTTCTAAATTTGGGTAAAATACTTTTCAATAACTAGAACGGATTTTAGATCTACAAAATTCCAAGAACAAGAACGGATTTCAGGTCTATGTTTCAAAAAATCAAAAACAAAACACCACCGGCACCGGAGGGTTCCATCATAAACGAATCTGAAATAGAATATGTGAGCTACAACGGAGAACACCACTTACCCCTTATCATGCGCCTTGTTGATTAAGAACTCAACGAACCCTACTCCATCTTCACACGCACCTAACACCAAAAACTAACCCTCATCCACGCCAGGGATTATCTGGGAACGAAATTAAAAAACTTGGGGACTATAGGTGTAATTTTAGAAAGTTAGGGACTAAAGGTGAAAATGGACAAACCACAGGGCCTATCCGAGCATTTTTCTCTAAAACTAGTGAAGAAACTATTAAACAACAGTTTACTAAAAACATAAATTGTAGTTTACTTTGAAAAATTCGTTAGTTTCTAAATAAATTACCTTAACGACTCAAAGGTATATAAGGTGAAGGGGTATGGTCCTAAAAAGCCGCTCAGACCTTCCTTCAGGTCGCGCGCGGGACCATACTCCTTATTCAGCAGGATGTTCACTCTCAGACTCGCGCGGACTACTTCAACAAGGACTGACATCGCGCGAGGTTCAAACAAGAAAGAACATCGATTTCAACACTTAGCATTCTGAATAAGAGCCTTCAGCTCCTATAATCCTGCGCGGGCTAATTACGTGCTATGCAAAGGTCGCGCTGGAGCTATAGCGTAAGGCCACTTCAGAGAAGTACACAAGGTACAAGTGGCAGAAGGACAAGCCAATCAGCGTCCTCCAGGCTGTGCTCTATCATGCCCCACGATCGTCTAACGTGCAGGAGACAGGAAGTACACAAGGACGCCTATGTGGCACCAATCAGGGGGCGGCAACACCTGCCCCATGATCTCCACTAACCTGTTGATGGCAGAAGGACAACAAGGCCGACAACTAAGACACGTGGCTCCAATCAAGGTGTGCCAGCACCAAAAACCTTCTAGAAGACACTAACGGTCGACACCAGTGATACAAAGAGCATATCCTCTATGTTGTCGCCTTCCGGCCCAAGGCCCATCAGCCCATCTCCTCTTACACCTCTCCGGCTATAAATAGAGACCTCAGTTCACAGGTTAAACATTCTATTCCCTCTACTCTCGCTCTTAACACACAATTATCTCCTCGAAGCAGATACTTATTCTCACGCCAGAGTCTGGTTAAGAGGGAAACCCCCATATTCCCCTTTTAATGAGCTAACGGTGTTCTGTTTTGCAGGATTAGCTGAACGATCGGAGCTCAGAAAGTTAAAAGAAGATTAACCATTATGAAAGGAACATAAACCAAACTAATTAACCCTAAAATTAGTTCAGTGTTTCTTCATTGGCGCCCACCGATTTTTTGCAAATCACTTTCATCTTCTTTTTATGAGTTTTCTAAGTTGTTCTTCCTTCGATCATGGCTGGTCAAGGAATCATTCCTGATTTTGGTTTTGGAACAAACTCTAATGCAGCGTTGGGAGAGGACAATCAAAATGTGCAAGTCCAACCTGCTGAAGAAATCGGTGAAATCAAAGTAACCAACACAGGGGGACCCTGCGCGAGCTTCACTCGCATTACTCAGACGGGAACCCCGACAAGTCACGTTGCTGGTCCTTCTAACCCAGCTCCAAATCCAAACATCTCGGCGCTACTGGGGCTACCAGAAGGCGAAACTTTAGCTTCCTGGTACGCCAAACAAATCGCCACCATCAATACTGCGTATCAGGTGATTTTACAAGCAGAACCCTCATTGGTCACCCCTCCGGGTCCAACTCAGGGGGCGCGCCAGAAGCCCCCACAGCAGAACTTTCAAGGCAGAATCAACAGACCTCCCCCTATGAGAAGGCCAAGCGTATATGATACGCGCGACACGTACGGAGAAACAGATGCGTACAGTGATCACCCGTCATACGTGCAGCACAAACGACCAGTTCATAGCCGGTTTGGGTCGCGCAACATGAACAATGAATGGGATAACACTGATCCGAATGATCCCACCTGGCAAGATGACGAAGGTTTGTCAGTTTTCAACAGATTGCCGAGAAACCACGAATCTTACAAGCCAAGGCAGCGCATAGCATACAGCGAAGAAGCAGAACGAGATTTCAGCCTCGCCTACAGGCCAGCTGAAGCTGCTGAGCACTCGAAGTTTATCCCAAAGATTGCTTTGGCACCGCTTTTAAGAGAGAAGCTACCCCCAACAGTGGGAAAGTTCAATGGTTTAACTGATCCTGACGATCATGTCAGAGTATTCATAAGTGTTGGTTGTATGGGAGGATGGAATATGCCAATGTGGAGTCATTTGTTTATCCAGACGTTTACGGGGGCTGCTCGCGCCTAGTTAGACAGCCTTCCGCCTGGAAAAATCAGTTCATGGGTTGATTTCAGAACACAGTTTGTAAACCACTTCAGCCAGCAGAGACGATATCAATAATATACGTCTGAAGTAAAAGATATCTGGCGCAGAGAAAATGAAGATTTGGAAGACTCGTTTTAACAAGGAGTGTCTAGAGATCGGTGGTGTAAGCAAACAACTCATGCGAAGATGGAATGCCCAAAGAATGGGATAAGCTGATGGAAGCCGCAAAAATAGTAGCAAACCGAAGAGTCGCTAGCGGGAGCCAAGAGCTCATAGACCGAAGATCGCTTTTCCAAGAGAAGCTCGTGCGACTACGGCAAGCGCAAGCGCAACAAGAGCAAAAATCATGATTGGAAAGCTGGAAAATCAAGTGGTTATGAGGAAAGATCGCGCTACAAAGAGGATGCGCGGGATACAATTGACAGAATTGGGTACCGAAAGGCAGTCAAGGATGATAACTGAGAAAAGCACTTGACTCCGCTCACAAAGACACCAAAGGAGGTGCTCATGAGGGAGAACCACGATTTCAAGGCTCCAAGGCCTATGACAAACAAGAAGGGGCAAGACCCGAACATGTACTGCGATTTTCACAATGATACAGGTCATCTGACAGATGACTGTATCAGTCTGCGACAAGAGATTGAGAGAGCGCTGAAAAGAGGAAAGTTAAGCCACCTGGTAAAAAACGTGCGCAAGGAAACACGCCAGATCCAGCGCCACGATGAGGGAAACCAAAAGAAGGTCAGGCGCCTGGAAACTCACATGGTCAGCGGACCAAGATACAGCGCAAGAGATAAAGGCAAGTGCCCTTTCGAACCTGCATGGCAAGAGCAACAGGTCATCTTCCCGGTGGTGCGCGGGGATCCACGCGCTACGCGCCCCGTTGTCATCACCGGTATTATTGGTCATTACGAAACAAAATATATATTCATTGATCCAGGAAGTACAGCTGACATCATCTACGAGCAGTGCTTTAATCAGTTTGATGATGAACACAAAGCGAGACTTGAGCCGGTTGATTATCCTCTGTCAGGATTCTGCAACGAAATGGTCTTCCCGTTAGGCCAAATCAGCTTCCCCGTCACATTGTCTGACGGGAAGCATTCAAGAACCACAAATGTCAACTTCATGGTGATGCCTGTCAAATCAAGGAATGATGTTTTAATTGGGAGAGAAACCCAAGGAGAGCTAAACATGGTAACCTCCATACCCCACTCAGCCATCGGGTTCCCAACCGAGACGGGGGTGGCGATTATCTATGCAAAGAAAGAAGTGATGTCAGCAGAGGATGTGCGCCCAGCCAAAGCGGCAAAAATTTCAACGACTGAACCGGAAAAATGGGTTTTAAACCGCAAATACCCAGAGCAAACGGTGACGATAGGCCACGCTATCTCACCAAACATCAGAACGCACCTCAAGCAACTTTTGTTCAGGAACATGGACATTTTCGCCTGAACTCCGACAGACATGACCGGTGTCCCGCGCGACGTCACTTAACACTGTTTGAACACTTATCCTTCCGTCGAGCCAAAAGTTCAAAGAAGGCGTAGCTTAGGGGCGGATAAAACCAAAGCCATGAATGAGCAAGTCTGTGAATTGCTAAAAGCAGGTATACTGAGAGAGGTGCGGTATCAAAATTGGGTTGCAAACCCCGTGATGGTGGAGAAGTCTAATGGAGGATGGAGAATGTGTGTCGATTATACCGATCTCAACAAGGCATGTCCCAAAGATTGCTATTCTTTGCCTGAGATCGACAAAAAGATAGACTCTCTCGCACCGTATAGATGGAAATGTTTTTTTGGATTGCTACAAGGGGTACCAGCAGTGGGGGATTGATATGGTGGGTCCTTTCCCTGAAGCTCCTGGTGCTGTGAAGTTTATAATCGTCGCCGTCGATTATTTCACCAAATGGGTGGAGGCCAAAGCTCTCGCCTCAACTACTGCAATGATGGTGCGCAAGTTTATATGGGAGCACATCATCTGCAGATTCGGCCTCCCACTCAAGATTGTAACCGACAATGGCACCAATTTCGCTTCTGAGGATCTTCAAAAGTGGATGAAAGAAATGAAGATTGAACACACTTTCTCCTCCGTTGCGCACCCTCAGGGCAACGACCAAGTAGAAAGCGTCAACAAAAGCATTGTCGAAGGGATAAAGGCCAGACTGGGCACCAAGAGAAGAGGCTGGGTAGATGAGCTCCCGAGTATCCTCTGGGCTCATCGAACCATGCCGAAAACGAGCACTGGCGAAACCCCCTTCAGCCTAGTTTACGACTCAGAGGCAGTTATCACAGCTGAAATTGGCCTCCCCTCGCCGCGCTTGACAGCGGTCAACACAATCGATAACGAGACAGAACGCCGTTTAGACTTAGACTTGCTAGAAGAGCGACGTGAAATAGCGCGAATTAAATAAGTCAAGTACAAGACGCAACTGGAGAGGTACTACAATGCAAGAGTACGCATTTGTACCTTCACTCTAGGAGAATATGTCTTCAGAGACAATGAAGCTTCAAACACTGAACGCCCTGGAAAGCTAGCACCCAAATGGGAAGGCCCATACTTAATACACGAGGTGCTAGGGAAAGGGGCATACAAGTTGCGCACTTTGGATGGACACATCATCCCGCGCACGTGGAACGCGCAACAATTGCGCAAATGTTACATGTGACTATTCTCGGCCTTACGCCTTTATCAGTTATGTTGGCCACGCGCCCTTGTTACTACTTATGTTGGCTATACGCCCTTTTATTTCAATGATGTATGATTGGCCTAGCGCCTGTTTAAGAGCTACTTAATGAAAGCATTGACTTATGCCTTTTGTTTTTAGCATCACGACTTCTTCATTACAAATGCATGTTAAACTTTTGATTAGCACGAAAACACTCCAGTAAATTACGAGCTCTTGAGTTACGCCTCCAAGGTCCTCCGCGAACACAGCGCGAGACCGGGCAAATACACTCAGATATGAGCCACACTTACGTTTATTCACGCTAACTTAACCAAAGTTTCTAACAATAATGCAATAATTGTAACTCAACAGATTAATGGCAAACATAATGCTATACTCTAAGAAGTGCACCGCGCAATAAGAACATAAGAAATAATAAAACATCATCGATTCATTTCAAAAAGCGCGACTGCGCAACAAGTTACATTCAGTTCTTATAATAAAATTACAAGGCACGAGGCCTATCAACACTAACTACTCATAACCATCACCATCATCATCGCCATCACCATCATCACCGGTTGGTTCTTATTCTTCATCAGAAAACTCTACTGTTTCTGGAGGATCCAGAATAGTCTTGAGCCGTTGACACCAGTCATCGTGCTTCAGCGCCTCTACGACCAAATCCATCACAGGCAGTGATAAATAGTCATAAACCTTTTCAGCGCGGGCCAATGCAGCATCAGCCTGATCGGTCACCGAGCAATGACTAACATCAAACTCCTGTCCTAACACCTCTTCAACATGCTGCGCACACTCTAGATAACCTCCACAGTGACCAACCGCGCGTGAAGCATCTATAAGAGCAGCAACAGCCCCGTAAAGCTCGGAAGCATTCAGGATAGAGTTGGCCATCTACAACAAAGGCAATGGATAAGAAATAGGTTTTAACAAATAAAGCTTAAGTTAAGGAGGATAACCGTATCAGGACTACTCCCCTGCCACGCATCCACTCAGCCTCAGAAGCCAGCTTATCAACGATGCCTTGAACCTCAGAGTAATTGTTTTGCGCTACGTTGAGGGCAAATGTACTCACGTCTCGCGCCTCCTCAGCCTTCTTCTTGGCCTCCTCAGCAGTAGCAGCTTTCACTCTCTCAGCTTCGAGGTCAATCTCTAAGGACTCGCTTTTGTCAGTTTGCTCTTGCAAACGACGTTTCAGCTCTGCAATCTCCACGTCCTTAGCCGCCAGGTCGTTATCCTTACTGGATACCTGCGCTTTGAGCTCAGCCTACAAAGGATAAAACAAGCTTAGATAATTAGACAAGCAAAAGGCATAGAGGGAAAAAGGGTCAACACTGATCGAACCTCAACACGCTCCCTATCGGTTTGCTCATCCTCGGCCTTCCCTTTCAGACCAGCAACTTGAGCCTCAAGATCTGTGATTTTAGAAAGCGCGGCATACATACGTTGATTATCTTTTCACATATTTTCTTCCACTCCGCGCGCTCCTTCGCCAAGAGGTCTTCAGCAGCACGAAGCTTGCCCCTAAAGCCTTCACGGCCCCACTCCTCCGATTTCCTATCGGATTCAAACTTAGCTTTTTCCTCAGCAAACCCAGACTTAGCTTTTTCAAACTCCTTAACTTTCCTCACAAGGCGCTCACGATACTTCTCCCGCTCAGCCCGCTACTTAACCATCGTGCGCCACTCACGCATGATCTGGTGATTGGCGGCGCGAGTATTGGCCTCTCCAACGACATAGGCTTGGTATAGCCCATCGTGAGTTCACGCCCTTTGGCGGTTAACCTCACCAGGAGGGAATGAATTTAGGAACCAGTCACGACACGCACCAAACTCCAAGAAGGTATCCTTCTGCTTTAAACCCTAGGGAGCTTGGTGGGGAGCGTTACCACGCGCCTCCTCCGTATACGTCTTATAATAAATATCGCCCACGGTATCTTTCAGACCGATAGTATGGGGCATGGACCCTCCTGCACCACCAGCCGCACCCGCGCCACCTGCAGCGGTTGTGGCTTCCTTGTGCGCAGTGCCAGCTGACCCCCCCAACAGCAGAAATATCTTGAACTGTTTGGGTGGGGGCATCAACCTGCGCCGGCTTGGTGGGATTAACAACCTCGGGTCCCTTGCCAGTTTCTTTCTTTTTATCATGAAGGGGCTGGTCAAGCCCCGTGACATGGACGACCTCCGGACCCTGCGCTTTTTCATGGACAGTAGCAGCAGGGGCCCCAGTCTTCATAGGATCACCACCAACAGGCTTTTCAAAAGCCTTCTTTTTCTCCTTCTCCTTTTCTTTCTCAACAGTCTTGTCAACAGGCTTCTCAGCGGCCTTCTTCTTCTCCTTCTATGCCTCAGCAGTCTTGAAAGGCTTGATTATAACCTTGGTCTTTTTTTGCGCCGGCTCTTGAGGGTCCTTAAACACAACACCCTTCTTTTCAGGGGTCTTTTTCTTGGCCTCTGCAGAAACCAAGTGTTAAAAAAGTTGGCAACAAGGAGAACAAGAAGGTAGTCAAGAAACTAACCTGGTGAGAATTTGTAGAGAGAGCGCAAACTGCTCTGTTTTCCGATTACTTAGACCTCCCCAGTCTTCTGCGCCACTGAAGCACCAGCAGTTGTCTCCTCTCTACTTCTTTTCCTACTCACTAACTTCTCAGCAGGCTCTTCTTCTTCTTCTTCTTCTTCTTCTTCTTCTTCTTCCTCCTCGTCATCAAGCGCGATGGAAGACGGAGTGGCTCCAGCATCTAGGTTCCGAGAACTCGCGCTCCCCGAGCTTTTTGAACCAGCGGCGCTGGTCTTCTTCTCGCTTATACGCGATAAACCTTCAAGTGAGTCACTGATAATAACGTAATCCTCCAAGTTACTCTGACGAAAGCGTAGAGTACCTTTATCAGCAGCACCGGCAATCGCGCGGCTACTCCCGCCTTTTTGCTGGTCACTTCATCATCGAGTGTAATCACCTTCTTCCTCTTGTTGGGTTTCTTCTTCTTCTCTTCTGAGTCAATCCGTAGGTCGCGCAACACACCTGCAAAGATGTTAGACCATGAACTTAGCTCCCCATTTGAAGACCCTACAGACTCCTCGCTGGAAAGATAAAGAATCTCTTTCCCAGCGGAAGTCATAGCTCGCAAAGGGCTGGGGTTAGGTATATGCGCACCTTTAGTTACGGTAGGCGGATTGGCGAAAGCTCCATCAACAGGGTACATAAAACGTGCCTTGATTGTATCATACCACTACTGCTCCCTGGACCTCAGTGGGCGCACACCCATAGATCCACCAAAGGTGGGGAAAGCAGCTTGATAAAGGCGCGACTCTACATTCAAAATCCACAAATTAAGCGTGCCCAAACCATGAAAGCAAGAAATAATCAAAGAAATAACTAACCTTTATCTTGAAATTTCAACAGTTGCACCTCCACACTATCATGCGGCCATTGGTCACTCATCTGCGCCGCGACTAGAACATTTTCACCAAACACTCGATTTGGGGTGGCAGTAAGCTTCACATACCAATCTTCCTTCTTAGGAATCGCTAGCTCCTCCTTCTCAATAACATCCGGCGCACGGAAGTTCATAGCAATCGGGATAACCTCCTCCCGAATGAAGAAAAAATTCTGTTTCCAGTCATGGAAACTCTTCGATGGGTTCAGAAGGATCTTCTTAGCAGACCCCCGGCTACCAAAGGAGTAAAATCCCATATTTCGGATCAACTGGTAAAATTCCCTGAATCTCTCAACTGTGGGCTCTATGTCATGGGCCCGGCATAAGAACTCGAAGTGTCGCACCCTTATCATACCAGGTGGACTCATATGAGAAACATGAAACCCATAGTAATGAAGGATATGGGCCAAGAACTCCGTCGCCGGCAACCGGAAGTTGCCTTACAAAAAGAAGTCTTCGAACAGGGTGATATACCCCGGCGGTGCATCGGCATCCGTTTGATTATGATCGGGGTATCGTGCGTCCCACTTCGATGGAAACCGGAAACCCCGTGTTATTTGTTCAAATAAACCCAGGCCCCATTTGAGGACTGGGAGGGGACCTTCTTCATGTTGAGGTTCTTCTTCAGCCATGAGGATTTAACAAAATTTTTGACGAATCTTCCGGAAAAAACTTGAATGTTTGAAGATTCGAAGATCTGCACTTGAAGATCTGCTTCTGCTCCGATGAATATTTGAAGATTCTGGGAAGAAATAGAGAGAGAAGAGAAAACAGTAGAAGAGATGGTTACTTTCTCCAAGTCTCATCGACTATATACTCATCGCATTTAATGTGATGAGGAGACGTGCCGGGGTCACCGCGCGTGTATCCAATCAACAACTGCCACGTATTTCGCAATTCCCGGAGTGACGGTTACCACGCGCGCGTGGGCCTCACTTGAGAGTGTGCCCGTAGCATACTTCACTCTGTACCCAACAGGACAGTTACACATCGCGAATACGGACTCCACCTTCTCAAACCAGCGCAAGAGTCCTACAGCCCTTTCAGTCCCACTGAAGGTCTGCGGCTTACAATCCATGAGGGTTTTGAACGTGCAAACAGGTGGATGGTGCAGATTCTGTTGCACCTGTTGACCTATTAATGAAAGAACATAAAGCAAACAAGTAAGACTCAAGCATGCGACACAAGGATAAAGAGTATTTGGTGCACATCGTACCAGCCTGATAAGCCGCTAAGGCTTCAGCCACGCGAGTGTTGATGAGATCGGTTAACTCAGCCTGAGTCATAACAATATGGCCACGTCCACCACCGCGGCCTCCACCACGTCCACCATTACGTCTGCCACGTCCGTTCATGACTCTATATATAAGAAAAGGAAGGATTTAATAGGCAAGTTCAAGTAGGAGTCAAGAATTACTATGATCTCCACAGATTTCTGAGTTCTAACATAATTTCAACTAACAGATCGGAATCCCTTTTTCACACTTGTCAAGTGTCACTGGGACTCACATGCACCCCACATTATTATTATGTGTGCACCCATAATAATAACCCAGTTTGCATGTTTATCTCAGTTCCTCCCAACTCGTGTTAAAAGGTTTCCCCGAATTCAAGCAACACGACATATGACATCACAACATAGAGCATGTAAGTTCAAGAAGAGTCCCACTCTTAAAACACATAACATGGGTTGGTAACATAGAAACTCATACTGTAGTGCCAAGTGGGCATTCGTGTGTGATGTTAATCATAAGCAAACACTAGATATACTATGCAATAGTAAACAAGAGACGAACCTTGCAGTCTGGAGCTGAGTGTCATGGTTGATTTCGGATCAGTTCGGTTATAGTCTGGTTTTATAAAAACGTTTTAAACCAAGTTCACTATAACCAGTGGCTCTGATACCAAACTGTCACACCCCCAAAAATACCACCTAGGGAGTGTCCCTGATAGGCGTGTGACGGACTGACAGTGAGCCACTAATTACATTGAACCCATAAGTTTCAATATGTCAGCGGAAGCAAATAATAAAACAAAAACTAAGTTTATACGAAAATCAAAGTGTAATAGTAAACAAATAATCACATGAGTCTCTTCAGTCGACCCATGACCACTCCTGCTCCTCCAGACAGCAAGTATCCAAAACCACGAAACCTAACGACCTGCGAGCATGCAACAAGTGTATCAAACAAAGCTGGCGAGTTCACAGTTTATGAAAACGTTGGTTACCACGTATTTATTCCAGTTCATTAACAAATGCAAAAGTAATATTGATAAAATCTCTATACTGAATAAGACAGCTCCTGATGTATGTTTTGCCCTTTCCCCAGTGCTCCTATCAAAGCACTGGGCCCGACTGGGTAATTAGTTCACACCCGTCCTCCCCGGTACGGCGTGAGGGTGCCAAACCTAAGTAGCGCTACCAACTAATACCCCGTTACCTCCCCGGTAACAAAAGATGGGACTTAAGAATGATAGGATGAGAATATTATAAAATATATACCAGTTTTTACCCAAAAGACTTATCCCTCCCCGGGATACCCACTGACTGTCCCAACCACCGGGACGCATGCTCAAAAGTAGTGAACTCACCTTAGAGTGCTCGGTAGACTTAACTACTCGTTTAACCAAACAATCAATCAAGTCCTATGATCAATGCACATATAACGGTTAGTATGCATACAAGCTCGGTCCGTGTCACTCCACATTTATTCATCAAACAGTACACATCAGATACAAGTAGTAACATTTGTCATTCCATATACCAACTTATCCAGTTAAGCACAAAGTATAAGAATTCATTACTCAGGTTCGGCTGGATAAACATTCAAGTTCAACATACTGAATAGCTACATGCATGTTACTAAATAAAACATATGTGTGTGTGCTTAATAGGTCTAGAACAGCCCAATGTTACAACCGGTCCAACATTACAACGAAATACCCATGCGGCCCACACTTCACTCGTGTATACTTATGTGTGTGTGTGGCCCATTCAAGGTGCCCATAAACAACCAACCCATTAATTCCCAGCCCAACATTCGTATGAAACCCTTTATAGTGAACCGCATAAACTCGATTAGCTATGCGGCCCACTATTTAATTAAGTTGTATGCAGTCCATTACATATATATATTCTTGTATAACCCTAGAGTCATGCATCACACTATTACCAATAATTAAACTATCCTCACACAAGAACAATATAAACAATCAGCACATTCATTAACTCACATGACAAACATCATCATTTAACATCTTGTCTATTCTGACACATATGTAGGATGCACATGATTTGGTGATATCAAAGTTACAAACACATGGGCCGTCATATTATCCAAACTTATCAAATTAGATATCCACAATTCTATTGGACCCTTAAAGCTAGTTTACATCAAAATTTATTATGGATTTCAAACCTACAAAGTCATCACATCAGATTCATGCAATCGAGGTCACACATATATACACAAACATGATTAACAAAACAAATCAACCAAAAGAAATTACTAACCAGCCACTGATCCGCTAAGATAATGTTACGAGAGAGGGGGGGTCCTTGACCACTGCCGTCGCACAATAGGTGGTTAGGGTTTATTATGGGATGATTGGGGAGTAGGGAAGGAGTTACGTACACATGATGTGCAAATATAGTTAGAATGCAAAACCTATTTCCTTGAGGATGGGTGGGCTCGGTTTGGTTTGGGCCTGTGATACTAGCTAAACATTTCACCTAAGAGACCATGTATGATATCGAGCACTTGTTGGCCAGCCCAAGGGATTACGGCCTAAAGTGAATGCAGATTTAGATTGGGCTCTATTTATATGGGCCTACGGTGAGCAGAAAGTGTCCACAGGCCCGAGGGTCCAAACATGTGAGTGTTAAACAAGTTTGCGGTTCATCTAAACTGGTTTTCAAGGTTAATTAAACGACACGTAATAATGTTTAGCGGTTTTGCGAAAACATACACAGATAAGTAATCTATGGTGCACAAGATGAGTAATTTAACGCAGAACACACGCTGACGATTTGTGGAATTTAAGCAGCACTAACCTTAGAAATACGGGTTGTCACAAAGTAAACCCGATGTTACCATTAGTTTCATTGATCGCACTCGAATGGGCGTATAATCTACCTTTTGGCTCAACCCATTCGCCACCACATTAGCTTTCCCCGGGTGGTAATGTATATCACAATTGAAATCTTTTACAGCTTCTAACCACCGCCTCTGCCTCATGTTTAATTCCTTCTGATTGAAGAAATATTTCAAACTTTTATGGTCAGTAAAGATAGTGCATTTTACCCCATACAAATAATGCCTCCATATCTTTAAGGCAAATACCACCGCCGCCAACTCGAGGTCGTGTGTCGGGTAATTCTTTTCATGAGTCTTTAGTTGTCTCGAGGCATAGGCTATAACCTTGCCTCGTTGCATCAGAACGTACCCAAGACCCGAATGCGATGCATCCGAGTAAACTACCATATCATCAACTCCATCCGGCAGTGTCAATACCGGAGCGTGTGTCAATTTTTCTTTAAGCGTTTGGAACGCCTTCTCTTGGTCTTCGCCCCAAATAAACTTTTCGTCTTTACGGGTTAGTTTAGTTAATGGCGTAGCAATCTTGAAGAAATCTTGTATGAATCTCCTATAATATCCCGCAAGCCCCAAAAAGCTTCTGATTTCCGAAGGATTCTTCGGTGGACTCCATCTTGCCACAGCTTCTATTTTTTTACGGGTCTACTTACACCCCGTTTGCACTAATGATGTGCCCGAGAAACTGCACCTCTCGTAACTAGAAAGCACATTTCGAGAATTTTGCATACAACTTCTCTCTTCTGAGTGTCTCCAACACTTCACGTAAATGGCTTGCATGCTCTGCTTCATTCCTTGAATACACTAAGATATCGTCGATGAACACTATCACCGACTTATCCAACATGGGTTTGCAAACCCGGTTCATGAGGTCCATGAAAGCCGCGGGTGCATTGGTCAACCCAAAGGACATCACGAGGAATTTGTAATGCCCGTACTGTGTACGAAAAGCCGTCTTCGGTACATCTTCCTCCTTGACCTTTAACTGATGATAACCCGACCTAAGGTCAATCTTTGAAAACCAACTCGCGCCTTATAACTGGTCAAATAAGTCATCAATTCTTGGGAGCGGATATCGATTTTTCACCGTGAGTTTATCTAACTCCCGGTAATTGATACACATGCACATGCTCCCATCCTTCTTCTTCAAAAATAGCACCGGTGCGCCCCACGGAGACACACTTGGCCTAATAAACCCCTTGTCGAGCAGGTCTTAGATTTGAGACATCAATTCTAGTAGTTCTGATGGCGCGAGCCAATACAGCGCCTTGGCCACAGGTTTCGCGCCCAGAATCAATTCGATTCCGAACTCTACCTCCCGTTCTGGCGGTATTCCCGGTAGATCTTCCGGAAATACATCAGCATATTCACGTACCACCGGTACGTCTTCAATCTTTGGTGATTCTTTGTCCAGTTCGTTTGCGTATATCATGAACGCTCTACATCCATGCCTCATAAGTTTGTGAGCTTTTAGCATTGAGCACATAACGGGATTGCCCCCTTTTTCGCCATAAATGGTAACGTGTTTTCCACTTGGAGATGTTAATTTTATCTCTTTGCGGAAACATACGACCTTGCGTGATTTCGGGATAACCAATCCATCCCGACCACTACTTGGAATTCTCCCATCGACATTGGGATCAGAACCATTGAGTATTCTTCACCGTCGATACTCATTTTACAATCTTGACACACGTCGCACACAATAAACCTTTTATTGTCACCTATTTCTACTTCTAAAGGCATAGGTAATTTTGTCAGTTCAAATGAAGGATGTCGAATAAATCCATGTGAAATAAAGGATTTATTCGCACCCGTATCAAATAACACATGTGCGGGAATTGAATTTATGGAGAATATACCTGAGACCACATCGGGTTCTACCTTCGCCTCGACTGCGGTTAACTGAAAGGATCTGGCTTTTGCTTTTGGAGTCTCTGTATGTGAATCCTTGTCATCCTTCTTCCCGACTAGCTCTGGGCATTCAGATTTCTTGTGACCCGGCTGGTAGCATTTATAACACACCGACACTTTCCCTGGGCATAATGCAGCCGTGTATCCTGTCTTCCCACATATAGGACACGGCTTATCTTTAAACCAGCACTCACCCTTGTGCCCTTTCCCGCATACCTTACAGCTCGGCGACCCGCTTTTTCCTTCCTGTTTCTTTGACGACTCAGTCGTACGCGCCTTTTTCGTAGGGCTTGGATTAACAACTTGTGCCCTTCTTTCACCTCTCTCTATTTGCTTCTTCAGCTCTATCCCCCTTTCACGAGCAGTATTAATGATTTTAGTGAGAGTTTCGTATTTCGAGGGAGTTATAAACTCCCGATACTCTGCACTTAGCATATTATAGTAATAATACACTTTCTGTTCTTCGGATGTCACCAGCTCATCACAAAATCTCAGTTTGTCGAGAAAGATCCCCGTGATCTTATCGATAGATTCGCCTTGCTGCCTAAGCTGAATGAATTCTTTCTTGATTCGATTGATAACTGCCTTGGGACTGTGGTGTTTAAGGAATGGCACCTTAAACTCATCCCAGGTCATTGCCCTAGCCGCTTCGCTTCCGATTTCCTTTTTCTTGTTATCCCACCAATCCTTTGCTTGACCTCTAAGCTGACCCGTACCATAAGCTACGAAGTCGTTCGTGTCGCAGTGGGTTCTCTCAAACACCCCCTCAATATTGCTTAACCATCGTTGGCATATTATTAGATCCACCTCTCCATTATAAAGTGGTGGTTTACATGCCATAAATTCCTTGTATGAGCAGCCCTTGCGCTCTCCCGAATTTTCTTTAGCTATGTTGGTACTATCCTCTAACTTCTTGATTCTCTCATCAACTACCGATAGTACCGTGTTCTGGATTTTATCAATAAATCCGGATAAGCTATTTTTTATTGCCTTTCCTACTTCCTCGGCAATCACTTCCTTCATTTGCTCGGTGACTATCGGCACAACATTAACATTACCTTCGTCCGTCATCTTTAAAACTGAAATATTTACACCAACCGTTAAACATTTCACTTATAACATGTGATTTATTTACTTTGGTTTAGCCAAGTTCATAACTTGCTTTAACCGTTATTATTTAGTGCACTTTCCGGGTTTGAGTGTGTTAACACGGTCTATCCGTGCACGTCAATTCATACATCCCTTCTATATTTAATAAGTCTACTAAAACAATTAACTCTTACCGCATGTTTGATCAAGCTTGAACCGAACACACCTTGTTAATAACCTTAAGCTCTGATACCAACTTGTAACACTCGTCTAATTTATTTAATATTTTAATATAAAATACGCACTATTAAAAAACAAATGCGTAATTAACAAAAACTTGAAAACTTAGTTAATAGCTAAGTGGTACATTGTCATAAAGTATTAAGATAACCAATTATCTAGTTTTTTTAACAAACATTCCACATTAGTAGTGTTTACAAAACATCATCGTCTAAACATGATTAGATAACGCGGAAGCTACAAAATTTGGTGTTCGGTTCTTGCATCCTTGCTTGATCGGCATCCAGGATGGAATGAGCATTACCTAAGGTCAAAACTGCATCAAATGTTAGTTTTGACAACGTTATATTAAGCATAAACAAGCCCCAACAGCATACGCACGACAAAATAATAAAAATCTTGGTTTTTGGCCTGTCACGCCACGCGCCAAACTCAAGAATGACCTTTGCGTGCCGAGGGTGGCCCCGCGTGTCATGCCAGAATTGAGTTGCCCCATCGCGTGGCGCGGGGGAGTGCGTTTTACAGCAGGTCCAGTTTCTGGACCTGCATATTTGCCCAGCTCCAGATTTTGTTAAAATTCTAACTTTAAACTAGCATAACTTTTCACTCGCTTGTCCGTTTTGGTTGATTCTTTTTCCTATGCGTCCGTAATAAAATTACGGATCTAGTCACATGAATTTCACATAACCGGTTTACGAACAATGGTTCACAAAATCCTAGTTTCGGTTATTCGACCCATTAGCTATGTGTGCATAATACCATTATTCAGTTCTAAGGCATACTAGACATAATTGCCCAAATCCTCGGGCTTGTAAGTCTTGGCGTATTTGCACCATTCCATGGATTTACGCTCACATTAGAATTTCATGCTTGTTTTCTCAAAATTCAAGCATACCGCTTCAAGCAACACTTATAATGGATTTCTATCATTTGACCCGATATCTCGGATTCGTAAAACTTAAATTAGCATAACCAATTCATTGGTGTATGACTATCCAACACTAGCACAATATGAGACTTTCAAGTCTATACACACATGATCGTTTTAAAGGCATAATTTTGACCCGTTTGGTTGTCGAGTGAAAACCATCACTTTAATGACAAGCCAAACCATTTCCAACCATTATTTTGACCCGTTTGATTGTCGAGTGAGTTTTTCCACTTTAATGACACATCAAACGCGTATGTTACACTATGAAACCATTAACACACTAATTCCTAACATTTATGAATAATATCACGGGACTAAAGTCACATACCTTTCAAAGCACCCCCTTCAGTCGCGCGTCACGAGCGGCTTGTCCACTTGACGCTCCGGTTTCCTTTCCTATAGAGTTCAATCACAACCCGTTTAGAACTCTTTTGTTTACATATAACGCATAGTTTGCCATAACTCTACAAACGCGCGTTTTAGCTCAAATTTCCAGTTTTTAATCTTCTTTTAGGCATTTTCACAAACACCTTATGGGCATAATTTCTCATAACCTATCATCAAGTTCATAACTTATTATTTAGCCAAGATTAACATCAATTAGGCAATTTACACAAGTTTTAACATCAACATTTCAGAAATTACTTCATAAAACTCGGATTACACTAGAACAAGAATCATATTCCTAGTGTTTATCAAGTTTCTACAAAACCCATTAATCACCTACAATGGTGATTATCAACCCCACAAGCATCAAGCAAAATTTTAACAAGAAATCATCTAGGTTTTATCCCTAGACATCATATTACTCTAATTTCATATGTACATCACTCATGCAACATCAGATTCGAATTCCTATGTTCATTCAGAAATTTAAATGAGAATTTTCTACAAAATTTACATACCTTATGATCCCTTTCACTGAGGTGATCACTAATCAATGTTCGGATTTTGATTTGGGACAGAATTTGGTCTTCAATTTGATCAAATATCATGAACTAGGGTTTGGAGAATCTCTGATCCCCCCTCTGTGTTTGATCGATCCCAGCACACTCAGATGTGTGTTTTTTTATTTAAAAAATGGTTTTTATTATAATTAGTTTCATTTTTGACACCTTTGGTCCCTCTAATTTCCTTTAGTTCATATTTTGTGTGTTTTAACCCACTTATGAGTTACTACAAGACTTGTAACTAACTGGGTTATTTAGTCCTAGTTAGTTTGTTCTTGTTTATTTAATGCTTTATAATTCTAATATATAGTTTTATATTTTCGGGGTGTTACACTAAGTGCGGACTAGTCAGGATTTCACAAGTTCGGACAAGATACTATCTCACAGGTTCGGACAGGATACTATCTCACAAGTTCGGACAAGATACAATCTCACATATAAGTGCGGACATAGATAGATTTTTAAGTTCGGACCAGAGAATAGTATAAGTGCGGATCAGGTCTTGTGAATTACAAATAATGACAAGTCTGACTTCACACAAGTCATCAGAAAAACAAATACAGATAGCCAAACTTCTAACACTTAAAAATTCGGATAATACCTTGATTGGATTAAAACACAGATCTGAAGCAATCTTGGAAAAGAAGAAAACATCTCAGTCACGAACATCTTCAAAATCTTCAAATTTTCTGCAAAATCTTCACGTCTCCATGATGTTTGGCAAAAACAAACATTAAATCAAGAGCAATGGTGATTCGGAAGGTGGTTAGACCATTCCGAATCAGTAACTGTGCTCTGATACCAATGTGAAAGCACCGGATCGATGACGAACTTCAACATTGCACTTGATTCAAGACATGAAGAACAATCATAAACACAAAAGATAGAAAGATGTAGAAGATAAATCTCTTTATTAACGAATCAGTCATCACAGATTACAACCGAAAGAGCTTTCTCTCACTAACACATAGTCACTCTCTCTCTCTCTAGAAATGTGCACACACTATTGAGGATTTCCTTAGGGTTTGTGAGAGGTTGCACGAAGCTGATCACCCAGATCCATTCTCACTAAGATGAATGAATGTGATGGATAGATGCCCAATTCTAACCTATACACCCATATATATAGGCTGGGGCAAAACCCTAAGTCCTGACAATACATATCCACAAATTCAGACACCATTACACATAATACTGTCCGAATTTAATCACTTAACTCATACTATCCGAATTTAATCAATCACTTTGACTTTGCCTTTGACTTTGTCAAACAGAACTGATAAAGTACAGTTATCCGACGAGAACTGCACTTACAATAGTAAATTGGTTTTTGAAAGATTTTATAAAAATCACTTCCGAAAGACCTATACCTCCAAGACTCTATAATGGAAAAAATGTGGATTGGTTTGACTTGTATATGATTGTACAAAAGAAGGCATGATATGGACAAACATCAATAAACAATGAATGGGCTTGATGCAGCGTGTGAAACAACAATAAAGAATTGATCACGTTGATTCTGAGAATACCCAGGACAATTTTCCCAAACCGCCCAAATTTGGACTGAAACTTGGGCAAGGCCTTTCGGGTCCTTGTCACGATGTGCTTCTCGTATCAAGCTTTGATTTGACTGGTAGAACCCCTAAAATAAAACGGAGACCCGTAGCCAAAGTTATGTCCATTTCGTATATCACCCTTTGTAGCTCGACCATGAGCCTTCATAAATGAAATGACTCGATTTTCCATAGTTGGGCGTGCATCAGGGTTATATTAGCAAAGGCTGAAACTATTCGGACACCTTCGCAGGCTATTTGGACACTCTTGGTTCCCTAGATGCCTCGTATAGTCCTATACGAGGAGTCCAGGTGTTGGGTGTCCAGGGAATGTCAGGCACAAGGTTTAAGAAACCCTAGACGCCTCGTACAAGCCTATATGAGGCGTCCAGGTGTTGGGTGTTTTTTTGGTTGAAAGAAGGGGTGTTTTGATAGTTTTTGGAGGTGTTTTTTTTAGTGAAAATTTTTATGTTTTTAAAAAATGTTTTATTTTTTGCACTATAAAAAATTTTACCGTTTTCAAAATTGGCTCTTTAAATATATTCGCTCGATCATATATTATGTTGTTTTTAACATTTTACTTTTTTAAATATTATTCTTCCGATTAAAATATTATCTCGTTTAAATATTGTTTCCGTATTATATTCAAAACATATATTGTTTTCGTATTATATCAATTTAAGACAACAATCATTAAGTAACCGAATAACTGAAAACAAACGTAAATATGACATATATAAGATAACTTTTGTACATCCATAACAAAAATATATAAGATAAGTTTGTACATCCATAACAAAAATAAAAACTACAACTGGTCTGTGCCTCAGGCTCCGAATCTAGATCTGGCTGTTGCGGTTGCTGTTGCTGGTGTGGTGCTCGAGGTGGTGGAAGCGGTATCGGGGGTAACCCCCCCCCCCCTCTCTCTCTCTCTCTCGTCTATCCCGCTCGGCCTTGAGCCTGAAAAGCTCGGCTCGTATCTCCGGATGTACTGCAGCTCCAGAGGCATGACCTGGAATAACGTGAGTTGGAAACTGAGGCACCACGGGAGGTGGTGGTGGCTGTGGCATCGCTGGACTGTCTAAATTCACCGGAGGGTCTGGCACAAGCACTACAGCAGGTCCTGCACTATCCATAAGCCCCCTACACAGGTTTTAAACCGCTCGCCAATGACGTCAAACCTCTTAATCAGTCCCATCCCCCACAATGTCTGAAAACCCATCCGCATCGGCATGATGGGTGCCCGTAAAGGTGGGTCCTGCTCCGGTACGAGGCCCAATGAACGGGCAATGATTGTCACGTACGCGCCGTCATACAAAAATCCGCGCTCCTGCCGGTGATGGGCGGAGGTGAAATACTGGGCTAGACCATGTGCAAGTGTGCACGGCCTCCTGTACAACAAACAATAAAAGAAAAAAAGATCTGTGGTCGTACACCACTCACGGCTGTAGCCGCAACCTTTAATAGAAGTAGCGAGCATATGGTGCATATACCTGCAGATAGTGTTAACGAAATACAGAAACAGAAATTAATAAACAATACACATAATCACAGTAATTACTATAATAAACGTACGTACATGTACAATGGGTCACCAATATATGAAACCTTCCCCTTCGACTTGTCGTGCTCCCAAGTATCTGCCCCCGCAATCACCTGCCAAAATCGTAAAAGAGTGGGTCTATCAACCACCACTAGCCCCCGTGTATAAACGTCAGTCTCGATCTCCTTCTGCATGTATAAACCGCAATGAACCGCAAACTGTGCTAGCGTCATCGAATGCCAAATGCTAGCAATCCGGAAAGAAACCTCAGGTGGAGGGGGAGGAGCATCTGGCTGTGCAGGCGGCTAGTCTGCCCGAGGAGGGTGAAACGTGAATGTCGATAGGAACTCGACCAGCAGCTCCCTGTAGCTTGGCGTGTGCGCTAACTCAAAAAGACGATGCCGCGGCGAATCCACAGGTATAAACCGACACACTCTAGGCGTCTAACTAATAACATCTATCGCATCCCAGTCGATCGCTGCATGCACTCCAATGTGCATCCTCCTAAGCTTCTTGCAATGACGGGAGGCGAGGGTGCCGTCGATAAACTCTAGATACGGGTGACCCTGCAGCGGATCCACCGGCGGCGGTCGCCTCCGTCGCGGACCCCGCGGCACCGACGGTGCCCCATCCATCTCCATCTCCATCTGAATCTCATCGTCCTCCATAATCAATCTGTAAATAAATATCGTATACGTATAATAATATTAATACTAATAATAATAATAATAAATTACAATAATAATAATAGTAAATAAAATAATAATAATAACCACAATGATAACAATAATACTAATTAAAATAATAATAATAACAACAACAATAACAATAATAATAATAATAATAATAATAAATAAAATAATAATAATAACAACAACAATAATAATAATAATAAAAACAATAATTATAATAATAATAACAATAATAATAATAATATCATTAATAATAATAAATGAAAAAAAATTCACTGCCCCGTCTATGCCTCGTTATATAGAGGTAGACAGGGCATCCTGTTCTACCCATTCATCTTCAACAGCCATGAACAACCTACAAAACCCACCAAATTCTCAAATTCAGGGCAATCCTATGGTCTAAAGATAAAAACAAATCAAGAATACTAAAATACGGGTTTAAATACGTACCAGGGATGCTTCAATCGTCGAAAATACAGTCTGAATACTATCCAAATGAGTATATCCGTATGTGTGCTCGTACGTGTGTGTGTATTGATTTGGGGGTGTTATGTAGGGGCGTCTAGGTTTCCCCTTTTATACGAGGCAAAGACGCCTCGTATAGACCTAGACGATCCGTCTATGGTGGAAGCAAAATTACCATTTTACCCCTGTGTTGCCCCCAGTATATACCTCATTCAGGGGTAAAATGGTAATTAACCATTCCAAAAAGATATTTATGAAATGGTTAATTACCATTTTACCCCTGAATGAGGCCTATACTGGGGGCACTTCAGGGGTAAAATGGTAATTTCCTAAATCCTTTTTTAATTATTCAAAAATAAAAAACACAAAAAGTTGCCGCCCAACATATACGTGGCGTCTAGGTCTGTACGTAGCATCTAGGTTTTAAAATTACCTCCATACCCCTGATTGAGGCCTATACTAGGGGCATTTCAGTGGTGTAATGGTAATTAAATAAAACCCTATTAAAATTCAAATTTTAAACAAATAAATGTTGCCGCTCAATATAGATGACCCGTCTAGCTTTGTACGGGGCGTCTTGGTTTAGTAAAATGACATTTATGCCCCTGATTTATGCTTATACTGAGGGAATATTAGGGTTAAAATGGTCTTTTGAAACAATATAGATGACCCGTCTAGGGCTATACGAGGCATATATTTATCTTTTTTTTTGTAGTTATAAGAAAATGATTGAAATTTATAAAAAAAATCTTATTAAATTGTTTTAATCAATTGTAATTATAAAAAAATGATAGAAATTTATAAAAAAAAAATCTTACTAAATTGTTTTATGCAATTATAATTATGAAAAAAATTATAGAAATTAATACAAAAAATCTTATTAATTACAATAAGAATAATTATCGATACAAAAAATCCTATTAATTACAAAAATCATTCTTCCGTATCACTGTCGACGTAATTAAGACTCGGGTTTGATTTTGATGGCGGATTCATTATCAATGCATACCATTCTAGACGTGGCAAGTACATATCTTCCCATTTTCCTGCATGAGGTCTTCGGTGGTTCAACCATAGTCCGTTTATTGGTGGCACCGGATAATCCCCTTCAAGCTTAACATGTATGAAGTGGTTCTCATTATCATGTGCAAGCGTTATGAATAGTGGTTGTCGATTAGCCGGAGGACTTAATATCGGGAAGAAAGTGGTACTAGCATCGATGCTTAACAGGTGCACCCGGATACCGTACCTTTATGCAATAAGAAGCCCTGCTAAGGGGAAGTCTATCTAGTGATTCGGTGGACAACCGGACACTGAATCCCAAATTAGGCCCTGACGATGCGTGTAAAAATATCCTTCTTCCCATGCTTCAAATATTGGGAACCAGATCGATTCATTCTGATCCATTTCTTAGACAAGGTCTCTTCGAATGTGCCCCCATGAGCGTTCTTCCATACCTAAGCCCACAACCATAGACCGTAACCCACAATGACCGTCCGGCCTCACATCTCGTATGCACGAGACGTGCGGGTGAAACACTGGCGGAAGGGTAGACTTAAACTGTTTGATGATTGCCACGTTCTCGTCCCCAATTATTAACGAAAAACCGTTATCATCTCGTATCTCTTTCTTCTTAGAACTCTTTGAACGGCTTCGGCCCGCTTTGGGTTTTTGAGACCTTATAACCGACTGTTGAGAGGCCTCTGACGGAACGTACGAGCTGTGGCGGGGGTTATCGTATTTACTTTGTCGGGAACCTTCAAAGCACGTGTTTGCATCACCGAAGGAGCTTCTCCTCAATTCTTCGTCTATACGAGCGGCCTCGTCCAACCTTTGTTGTACCTGCTTTGTTGTTGGTCGGCCACGAGTATTTTATTGGACAACCGGTGGTTTCTTGGTAGATTTTTGTGGAGTCAACACCGCTTTAATCTTTGACATCAGGCTTTTTTTTTGAGTTGGGGGGTGCGACTCTAATTGTTATCTAACAATATTTAGCTCTTCGACCACGTCAACGTCATCGTCTATCAATTTACAACGTTGGAAGTTAAGATTCTGCTAGAACACGTCTATGTCTTCAAGTTGAATCGGACGGTCTGCATGGTTAAAAACAATATTGTTTAAGTCACATGATTAACGGACATATATTACACAAGTGTTGTACGTTTAATAATTATTACCTGCACGCAGTGTTGTAGAAGTCGGATTCCAAGGCCGAGTACTCGGTCCTCGGAACCCCTCCGAGGCGACTTCCTCCTAGGCGGACTCAATTAGTTCAAGTGTGGGGGTATTTGATGTGTGTAAAATGCAACATATAAATTACATCAAATGAGGCATAAAACTAACTCTTTTTAAGTACTAATATTGGAAAAAGAGTGTTTTTGCCTTCCTTTTGTATTTTCAGGATTAAATGAGCTCAAAAACACAAAAGAAGCAAAAAGACAGCTAAATCCAACATAAATACAAGGAAAGGAACATAAGTGGACTGCCCGACCCCTCAACGGCATCTTCCAAAGCAAAATAGAGAAGGCAGAAGACTGAACACGCCCCGTGCTCAGCCAGCACGGGGCCGTGCCCAAGAAGCAGCAGAAAAGACAAACCTATAGAAGCTTCTATTGCCCACCACGGGGCCGTGCCCAGTGAACACGGGGGCGTGGCGAAAGTACAGCAGGCGCATTAATTGTAATTGCGAATTACAATTAATGAGGAGAGAGAGTGTCAGACAGGCACGGGGCCGTGCCCAGCCCTCTGTTCAGCCTATAAATAGGAGTGCTTGGTTTCATTTCAACTCATCCCTTGGCACACCACCTCTCTCACACTTCATCCACCACCCACCACCATCACAACACCATCATCCACCACCATCATCCATTGTCCATCGTAGAGTGTGTGAGTCGTCTCGGGATCCAAGATTGATCGTAAGAGTTCTTGACAATCAAGGCCATGTTTGCCTAAGTCTCTTACATCACTTGGTGAAGACAAAGTGTCTAGTATAATACTTTTTATTTCTAATCTTTTGCACTTTTTATTTGGTTTTGTATTAATGACTTTAATAACTAGTTACTTATGTTGAAGGTGATCTTTCCTTATCGTTTGTCCGTGGTGTCTTGGCATTATTTTACTGTCTATATAAAATAAAGGATTTTCACCATTCATATCTCCACGGTCTATATGGAGGTATGTTGGCTACCTGGTCGGGGGTTAAGGGAACGGTTTGGTAAAGGTCTTGCCATTGTTCAGCGTTTAGAGGTCCTGCAATGGACCTGGGTCAAATTTAGTAGGACCTCCTTCAATGCTTCACGGTATTGGATGGCGGGGGTCCAAACTCTTTGATCCCCTCATAAGTTAACTACTATTAATACTATAACCCGGCTATTTAGGACTGTATCCCTGCTGACTCAGACTACTTAGCCGAGGGTAACGTCACCGCCAAAAGCGGGGCCTACCATAATACTGCATTAATAACTTAATTCATTATCTTCCAATAATCCACCCTTTTAGGATTGTATCCTTGCTGACTCAAACTACTGGGGTGAGGGTAATGTCACCTTCAAAAGAGGGGCCTACTACAATAACTAAGATAATCTCTTAATTATGTGCAAAAGTGCGGAAATAATCAAAGGTTATACTAGATACGAGTCGGAACCAAGTGATTCATCTTGTCTATCTGTTTTTACTTTTATTTTATTTTCAGCAATTTAGTTAGTTTTTATTTTTCTTAGTTTAAAAACATTTTTCTAAAACTTTTTATTTTGATTAGACGTTGAGGATAAACCGGTACTAAAAGCTCTTGTGTCCTTGGACGACCTCGGTATCTTACCAACACTATACTACGCTCACGATGGGTGCACTTGCCCATATGTGTGTTTAGTGTTAGTAAAATATCGTGTTTTATAAATTTAAAACTTGGCTAAAAATAAGTGTTAAAAGGGCTTAAAATATACACCTAAAATATACGACACTTCGTACGCATCAAGTTTTTGGCGCCGCTACCGGGGACACAAGGATTTTAAGAAAGTTAGGAATCAACGGCCTAATCATTTTTTATTTTTTATTTTTATTTTTTTAGAATTTTCTTAGTTTTTCAGCTTCCGCAGATCTCAGCACGGGCCGTGCCCGCTGAACACGCCCCCGTGCTAAATCATTGGAACTGGCAATCCTGTTTTACGTCAGGCAGTAAGCTGAACACGGGGCCGTGCTCACCCAACACGCCCCCGTGCCCAAGATTCACTTACTGAAAACAGAACCGTTAGATCCCGGCGGTTGGTAATTTCTGACATAAACATGAGTGATAGTAATTGTTTTTACTTTCGGCACTCTTATGGTACGTGGTGTCAATTATGTGGTGGCAAACATGAAGAAGTAGAATGCTACTTTCTAAATTATAGGCCCCACTACATGGACCCACCGACTTCTTATAACCTTAAGAGGGGCGAAAGTAAAAATAAGCACTATTTCTCCCTCGAATGCGCCCAGCCAGATATTCTAGGGGAAATGCTCCTTGATGAGTTATTTCAACTAGAAAAGCTAATTCTGAATTGGTTAAAAGAGCTTAGGAAGGATTTTATTGATCCACCCCAAGACGATGACCATGAAGAAATGCTGGAACCGCATTCCGACAACCTCGTTGCTCCCGAAAATACCTTCGTACCTAGCAAAGACTTGGACGATAGTCGTCCCTGTGTCGATTGTGCCGTGAAGGACTCTCCATCGACTTCGTTCGGTGCATACATAGACCTGAGCGATTCGGCATACACCTTCTTTAACGAGAGCCCGCGAAAGGGTTGGACTTGTCCACCTAGAATGAAAATAGGAATTACCCTCACCGACAACCTCTTGTGTTCTCGCCTTAGTTTAGGACAATTAAGGTATCTTAGGCACTTTGGGGTTGTTCCAACCAATCAGGAGCCACCCGATACTAGTAAGTTCCTTAAAAACTAGACAACTTCATAAAACAGTCCCTCGACACGGGGCCGTGTCCAGCCGACACGCCCCCGTGTCCACCAAAAGATTCCCTTCTGATCAGTACGACAGAATACGGACAAACTGTGTCAGAACTCCACCTGCACACGGGGCCGTGTCCAGGATGCTGTCGTTTTCTATAAATGCAGCCAAGAATTCTGCACATTTGGACCAACTTGGGACAGAGATTTGAAGGAATCTTCTCTCAACTATCCTAGGTAAGTCTAAAAGAAGGTTCCAACTACCCATCTTGTCCTTTCCTCTTTTAGCCATTTCCTTCTTCTCCATCTTTCTCCAAGAACTACCATTAAAAGTTTGGAATTCTTCCAACTTTGTGGTAAGGATTAATGAGTTTTGTTCAAGGAATCTTGGTAAAAACATGTTATGAAACATTGTTTTAAGTTATTAGTGACTAAAAAGACCCCACAAGTTCAGAAAATAACTTAAAAATCTAAGTTTCCTTGCTCCAAAATTCTGCAGAAAGATGAACACGGGGCCGTGTCCGGTCACTGTTTCATTAAATAAACTATTTTCAGTTTATTTTTCGTAGGATGTCGAGTGAAAACAGCGAAACATCTTCTGTGCATTCGTCAAACAACCGAAGAGGAAGGAGACCCTCCATTGAAGCTACACTTGTGCACTATGTGATAGCATTAAGGGAGGCTCTCGACGAAATGACATCAGTAGAGGAGGTCCTAATCGACCGTATTAACGATCTTACGATGGGACTTGAAAGCAGCTTCCAAGAAATTAACCTCTTGCACCAGAGGTTAAATATTCTTGTAGCACCCCCGATGGAACCAGTCCTCCCTCAACAAGATTGGAACCTGGCACTCGGAATTAACAACCCTACCGGGTGGGAAGACTTTCCGGCGGAACCTCCCGTGGAACACCAATAAGAGATCCCGGTGGAAATCAAAACTCCTCAAACTAATGCCAATGAGCCTTCTTTTCTCCTTCCAAGGGAGGTGGAAGAGTGGCTCGCCGACATATGAGGAGAACCGCACCCGGAAAAAGGAGTTCTAAAAAGGCCTTGTCTAACCAAGATTAGTTACTTCTTGGAAATTTTGCTAATTAAAATAAAGTAGAGGCTAGAACTCCATGGTTTATTATTTCTTTGTTTTATCTAGTTTAATCTTAATTTAGTACTATGTAAGGTCTCTCTATGATTGCAATGAAATGATGGTTTTTAAAGTTTGGATGGTTTTTAATAAATAAAACACACTCATGGTGGTAAGGGATGAAAAGGGGAACGAGAAAAATGACCTCATGCACAAGAACAAGGCAACCCGACAATTCTCTCCATTTCAGAAGGATCAACACGGGCCGTGCCCAACCAACACGGCCCCGTGCTGAACCACCTGCAGAAAAACGCCCAGTTCAGGTAACTGGACACGGGCCGTGTTCACCCAACACGCCCCCGTGTCTAGACTACTGCTTCTCTTGTTTTAATTTTGTTACTGGCACTTGAACACGGGGCCATGCCCGGACAACACGGGGCCGTGTTCAGCGCCCAGTAACACAAAATTTTTGCTTTTTAACACCATTTTACACATCTAATCAACCTAAAAATTTATTTTTGGGACACATTGAGGACAATGTGTAATTTAAGTGTGGGGGGGATGCTAAAACCTTGAATTTTGCAAGTCCTAAATACAAGCCTTACACAAAACTATATTGGAACCACTAATCACCCCAAATTTTTTCAAAAATTTCATTTTTCTTACTTGTCTAGGTTTAACTCGGGAAATTCAAGTTCTCAAAAAGGTTATATTTTTACGAATTTACAACCGATAGCGTAGTGATAAAAAGAACCAACATAAGAAAATTATGAAAAGGCATGACAAACTTAGTTAAAATTTGATTATATATACTTGATCACATAAAACCCATTCCCACAAAAGTGAGTTTTGAGCCTTTATTGAGCATACAAATTTACATCTTTAGACTAAATGCTCATTTTTCGTTTCTTGTGTGAATAGCCGCTTGGTTCTTACAACTCTAGAACTTGCCATGACGATACATTCCCGGTCCTTATCAACTTAAACCCGAGTAAGTAAATGATGGAGGCATTAGGACTAACCCTTTTTATTTCTACACCATTATTTTTCTTTTTTCTTTTACCACCTACCCAAAAATCCCCCTAGTTAGCCCCTTTGAGCCTAAACCTTTTCATTTCATCACCCAAACCAAAAACCCTTTTACCCACCAAAACCTTTTTATTTTTAACCCTTTGTTTTAGTAACAAGTTCGGTTTTTCGTAGGATCGTTCAAAAAAAAATGTGTTGATGATGAAGCAAAAAGAAAATAAACAAACAAGTTCATCAAAAATAACTTTGTTTGAATAAAAGCTTCATCAAAATAAAAAGTTACAAAAATAAAAAGCCTTACGAAAACCGACACTTGTTACGCTTTTCGCCTTTTTTCTACTAACCACTAACCACTATCCCAACCACCTACCTTTAACTCAAGCCTAACCCTTAACCCACAAAGTCCTCTTGATATTTACAAAGGTATAAAAGTTAAAAAGGAGGAGGATTGATTGCTTGGCAAGCTTATGGTAGGAATAAGTTCCATGCCGCTCTCGAGTGATTCACTAAAAATACACCTTCGGCCGAGTGTGAGTGATTTCTCCCGTGAGGTATGTGAACTTGTATATAAATGGAATTTTAAAAAGGAATGTTATGCCCAAATAAGTAATTTCTCCTATGAAACGTTCTAAATAAATCATTACGAATAGGATTGTAAATAGATAAAAATAAAACCCAAAAAGATCTTGGATTCCCAACACTCTACGACAAGCCAAAAACCTTCTCTTCTACCCATTCCATTTGGGAGTGTAAGCCACATATTAAAGAGTTTTGCTTGAGGACAAGCAAAAGTTCAAGTGTGGGGGTATTTGATGTGTGTAAAATGCAACATATAAATTACATCAAATGAGGCATAAAACTAACCCTTTTAAGTACTAATATTGGAAAAAGAGTGTTTTTGCCTTCCTTTTGTATTTTCAGGATTAAATGAGCTCAAAAACACAAAAGAAGCAAAAAGACAGCTAAATCCAACATAAATACAAGGAAAGGAACATAAGTGGACTGCCCGACCCCTCAACGGCATCTTCCAAAGCAAAATAGAGAAGGCAGAAGACTGAACACGCCCCGTGCTCAGCCAGCACGGGGCCGTGCCCAAGAAGCAGCAGAAAAGACAAACCTATAGAAGCTTCTATTGCCCACCACGGGGCCGTGCCCAGTGAACACGGGGGCGTGGCGAAAGTACAGCAGGCGCATTAATTGTAATTGCGAATTACAATTAATGAGGAGAGAGAGTGTCAGACAGGCACGGGGCCGTGCCCAGCGGACACGGGGCCGTGCCCAGCCCTCTGTTCAGCCTATAAATAGGAGTGCTTGGTTTCATTTCAACTCATCCCTTGGCACACCACCTCTCTCACACTTCATCCACCACCCACCACCATCACAACACCATCATCCACCACCATCATCCATTGTCCATCGTAGAGTGTGTGAGTCATCTCGGGATCCAAGATTGATCGTAAGAGTTCTTGACAATCAAGGCCATGTTTGCCTAAGTCTCTTACATCACTTGGTGAAGACAAAGTGTCTAGTATAATACTTTTTATTTCTAATCTTTTGCACTTTTTATTTGGTTTTGTATTAATGACTTTAATAACTAGTTACTTATGTTGAAGGTGATCTTTCCTTATCGTTTGTCCGTGGTGTCTTGGCATTATTTTACTGTCTATATAAAATAAAGGATTTTCACCATTCATATCTCCACGGTCTATATGGAGGTATGTTGGCTACCTGGTCGGGGGTTAAGGGAACGGTTTGGTAAAGGTCTTGCCATTGTTCAGCGTTTAGAGGTCCTGCAATGGACCTGGGTCAAATTTAGTAGGACCTCCTTCAATGCTTCACGGTATTGGATGGCGGGGGTCCAAACTCTTTGATCCCCTCATAAGTTAACTACTATTAATACTATAACCCGGCTATTTAGGACTGTATCCCTGCTGACTCAGACTACTTAGCCGAGGGTAACGTCACCGCCAAAAGCGGGGCCTACCATAATACTGCATTAATAACTTAATTCATTATCTTCCAATAATCCACCCTTTTAGGATTGTATCCTTGCTGACTCAAACTACTGGGGTGAGGGTAACGTCACCTTCAAAAGAGGGGCCTACTACAATAACTAAGATAATCTCTTAATTATGTGCAAAAGTGCGGAAATAATCAAAGGTTATACTAGATACGAGTCGGAACCAAGTGATTCATCTTGTCTATCTGTTTTTACTTTTATTTTATTTTCAGCAATTTAGTTAGTTTTTATTTTTCTTAGTTTAAAAACATTTTTCTAAAACTTTTTATTTTGATTAGACGTTGAGAATAAACCGGTACTAAAAGCTCTTGTGTCCTTGGACGACCTCGGTATCTTACCAACGCTATACTACGCTCACGATGGGTGCACTTGCCCATATGTGTGTTTAGTGTTAGTAAAATATCGTGTTTTATAATTTAAAACTTGGCTAAAAATAAGTGTTAAAAGGGCTTAAAATATACACCTAAAATATACGACACTTCGCACGCATCATCGGCCTAGTCGGTCTAGGCGGTCAACGTGGTTTGTTGACTTTTAATTAGTCAAAATCGGTCAAAATCGGCCTACTCGGCCTTGTACTCGGACTACTCAGCCTTGTACTAGGATTACTCGGCCCTGTACTCGGACTACTCGGACTTGTATTCAGAATATTTGAACTTTAAACATGTTTCATTTTAAATTATACTCAGTTGACATGAATTATGCTTATTTTAACATATGTATAATATATAACAATTAGTTTTCTTTATAGTTACCATGTCCGCCTACTCCCCGAGTACTCTCTGAGTACTCCGATTACTCCCAACTCCCCAGTCGGCCGACTTGAGACCGCCTAGCGACTTTTACAACACTGCCTGCACGTAGGTACTTTTCTAGCCTACAAGCACACGGCAACCCACAGCTGTACCACATCTGGAAACCACATGATGAATGATAGCGCTGCAAGACGTCTAGCTTCCTAAGTGCCTCTCCACTCAACAAGTCAAGGGCTGTATAGGATACTTTTCCAAGTAGGTATTGAAACAACGGGTTTCTGTGGTGGTTCATTATTTTTTCGATGCTTTCTCGAAAACTCTTCCTTATTTCATCGTACTGTGTCTCAACTATATCCCGGACACAACCAACTATACAGTCCAGGGAGCTCCTATCTAGGACGTATCTCTTTAAGTTGGCGTGTTGGCTCTCAACTCTGTTTGTGGTACGATTACCAAAGTTGCGCCTCTTATCAGTCCACGCAAAGATGAACATTTCCTTATAATCTTTTAGCCAGTTATCATACACGTAATTGAAGACCCCTAAAAAGTAAAAATAATTTATTAAATTGTACATAGGAGAGTTATATGTTATTAAAAAAACTTACTTGAACGTTTGCACTCCACAAGTCGCTTTTGCAGGTTGCGCAAGTGGTACTCGTATATGGGTACTGATGGAGACTCACACAATGACCCCCAGAATGACAAAAATTTTTCCCAGTCTTCTTCTGTGAAGGCACTCGTGTAGTGCTTCATAATATTCTGTTGTATGTGAAACATGCAAAGAAGCCTGGAGGCGTCTGGAAATACTTTAGCACACGCGCTCATAAGGGCCAGGTCTCTATCCGTTACAATCACACGTGGCTCCATACATTCATCCAACATTGACTTGATCCTCTCAAGCACCCACACAAAGTTATCACTCTGTTCTTTACAGATAACGGCATGCGAGATACAAAACGAATGGTTGGTAGGCGTCATACCAACAATCTAGACAAATGGCATATTGTATATGTTTGTCTTGTACGTCGAATCGATCAGCAAGACATGGGGGAATGCATGCCACATTTCACTCGAGTAGTGATGAAGAAAAAAGATCTTTGTTACGACATCCGTTCCGGGTTCCTCCCGTGTCTCGTAAATAAATTCGTTGTTTATCAGCATGTTTTGTAGTGACTGCATGGGAGTCAATCCGTCTCTTTGTTCGGCTCTAATCTTCACCACAACGTTTTGAACGTCTTTCTGAACATGAAACCTGTCGGGGTCCTGCTTTCTTATCGTTTGAAAAATTTTGTGCGGCTCCATGTTTTGAGTTGTCAGCTGCTCGATCAGTTTCTTTTCACTTGGAGTAAACCTTCGCACAAACGCATGGGCCGACAGGTCCTCACAAAGTTTGTGGTTATGTTCAATTTTTCCCTCTTTTATCTCCCAGGTTTCATAAGATGGTCTCGCACAGCCAAAAGGTAAAACGGGCAACCTGTTTTTTTGCTTCCGGCTTTTCTAAGTGTTGCTGTAGTGTGGTGCTCACCACCACGGTCACATTCAAGCCATACTCTCCTGGTCCTTCCCTCGATTGTCTTTGATCGACGGGTGACAATAACGAAACCATCCGTGTTTCCCATTTCTTGTATCCATTTCATTAGTTCATCTAGAGAGTTGAAAACATGTAACATTGACAATAACAACAATATTAATAACAATAATAATAATAATACAAATTTCAATAATAATAATAATAATAATAATAATAATAATAATAATAATAATAATAATAACAACAATTAATCTATCTAACGTAACAAAATAAAATTGATACCTTCTTTTTTAAGTACGGATTGTCCGGGATGGGGGGTGCCTCACCACCATATCCACTATATCCACTATATCCACCATATCCACCATATCCTCCAACGTCCGGATAGTTTTGTTGAACATAAGGACCGCTCGGGGAAATGAATTGCTGATGACCACCGTCTCCTCCGTATCCATCAGGATAATGTTGTTGCACGTAAGAATATTCACACCCGTATCTATAATCCAGATACCCTTGTTGCGCCGGATAACTTGGTTGACCAGCATGGTATGAGTCATCTACAGGGGATGTTTCATCAACAGGGGGATGCGTGTTCAAATCTAGAAACGGTCTGTTTTGTTTTCCTTGTACACTAGACACAACCTCTTCTTGCTCGTTAGAATCGGGAACGCCAGACTCCTCCAAAAAACGGTATCATCATTGGTAAATAATTAACTAAAACAACAATTAATTAAAACAGTTAAGCTAATAAATGTTACCGGAACGTTTTCGGGCACCCATGCGTCGCTAGAATACTGCCCAAAGACATAGTTGTCGTCCCAGTATGATGACATTTCAACACTTCACAGTGATAAGAAAACGAATGCAAACAAGAAAATATATTTCGAAGAAATAGAAGAAACAAGATTATGCTCGGGTGGATGAACAATGCACTGCAATTCCTATTTATTTGAAACAGAGACGCCTCATTGTTGGTGCACACATCTGTCGTCTTCATCTTGTATCGAGTCTCGGGTACGGTGCAGATCTAAACAAGACATGATGTCATCTTACTCATTGATGACATCATGAGCATGACTTAATCAATGACATCACTCACTAAAGACAAAAGAATACAATTGAAATCAGAATGTCATTTGCATGAGTATTTCGCTTCAAGACAAGATCTTTGTTAGGTTCGCTTGAATTGTTGTTATGAGGATTTCGCTTGAAGCCTTCAAGCGAAATCATTCCATCTATAAATAGGCATAGTATGTTGTCATTTGTAACAGTTTTTGCCAAGTGATACCGAGGTGCTGCCGGTTTCTCTTTTGATTGTAAAGGTTGTAATATCAATATACAAGAGGAATTAAGTGTGAAACAAGCTGTTTACTGATCCGTTTCTTAGTTTCCGCCTCTGAAACGGACTAGAACTCTTCCAAACGACTCGTTTAGGTCGGAATCCGATCCTACAATTGGTATCAGAGCTCAGGACGAGGAGTTCTTACCATATTCAGCTTGAAATTTCTGTTTCTACACCTTCTTTTTCAAAAATTAAAATTTTTACGGTTAAAATCGGACAAATTTCACATATATTGTGCGCAAACTTGATTTAATCAATCCTTGAAAGTTTCAAGTTTAAAATCAGCCTAAATCTTGTAGTTTTGTGTGTTTTCGCTTCAAGTGTTCGAACAATATGATGACATCAGCAACATTTTAGATCTGATCTCGCTTGAAAGTATGATATTGTGTTAGATTTCGCTTGAGAATTCAAATTTCACACGATTTCACTTGAATATTGATCTTGATTTCGCTTGAAACTGTGTGCTTCACTTGAAAACTGAGTTTCCGCTTCAACTTGTTTTAAAATTTCGCTTCAATCTGCACTGTGTCTGCTTGAAATATCCTGAATGTTTTGCTTGAATTTTCATTTAGATCTGAACTAGCTTGAAACGATCACTTGAATTAAATGACTGCTTGAATCATATTTCTGGTGAACAAGTTTGTGTTTAGTGTGAAATATACATCAAGTCATGTGAATGTATCGGTTTATATAGTACATGTGATTGTTATCCTTCCCGAGGTGGTTATCCTAGACTTGTGTGAAAAATTAATAGAGGTTGTCGTTTTGCATGTATGTTAATCATTTTGCATGTGATAGTTCATCGAATCATGTGAGTTTATGGATCTGAATTATGTCAGTCACATGTGGGTGTGAAGTTCTAGAATTATATGTAAGTGATAGTGGTGTTGATTAGAATATATCGGGTCTGGTGATTTTAATCAAAAGGTCTCGAAAATTGAATTTCGTAGTAATATTCATAGTAATATAATTACATGTAAGTGGCTTTGGTTGTGTCGAGATTGTCAGACTACGTATTGCATTTGATCATATTGTTCAGTAAAGTGTCGGCTTTTGTGAAGTTTTATCTTATCGAAGTTGTTGACCATGTGTTATACATATTATATCAAGGTGTTTTGTCGATATATGTGATGGCTTGTGAAGATTGGTTGTGATATGATTTCTTTAACTGTGTTTAGTTCTTAAACTGTATATGATACTGATTTTATTGAAAATATGAATGTGACTAGTAAGCCCATCTAATGTGTTAGGTGGTGATTGTTGAAGCCCATATATTGTGATTAGTTTGTCATCGGCCCATGTGTTTGAATTTTAATTACTTTACCGAGTTTAATAGTCAGGTTACAAGGTTTGGAGTTTGTGTCGATTAGCACAGTTCGATCAGTACGTTTGTCAGTCAAGTTGCACAGTGTGTACTCAAGTTGCGTGGTTTGAGTCGTGGTTTCTATCAGTCCGTACGGTTTGGAGTTCAAAAGTTTCAAAGGGTCAAGTCATTTGATTTCGATTCGGGTCCTAGAAGTTCGCATTGTTGGTCAACGTTTAGTCCGCACAGAAAATCATCAGTTCGAGTACCAGTTTGTTTCAGTTAATTGATAAATCTTTAAACTGATTGTGTTTTGCTTGTTTGTTTGTCAGGTTCTACAAGGTGTTTCATGAGGTGAATCATTTCGTTTGAAAGAGGATTTAATTTCATTTTAAGTGTTTTCGAATCATGGACTTAAATTTCTTTAGTATGACTAGTGAAACAATTAATAGAATAAATGTATTAAAGAAAGAATTTGACTCGTTTTCAAGCATGCCAGGTGAATCTACAAAGACTCTTATTGAAAGATATTGTCATCTTGTACGCACCATGTCACAGTTGAAGATTACAAAAACTCCAGCAGAATGGATTGAAAAGCTTGCTGACGCGTTACCTCAAAAGGAATGGGGTACATATCTGATGATATTGAAGAATTCCGGACAGTTTAGAAGGTTATCGATTGCACAGTTTATAGAGAAGTTGAAGGCACAAGATCTGGAGCAGCAGAAGATTGCTAGAATGAACAGTTCTATTCATCAACAAGATGACGAGAAAGTGATTGAAAGTTTTAGCTGGGACAAGTACATTCCAGCTGATTCAAATGTTGGAGCGTTTATTGCTCATATTATTCGTAAGCCGGAAATGCTGAAGGAATGGATGGAAGTATTATCTGATGAAGAGAAAAGTGAAGATGAAGGATTTGTTTCATCTGAAAACAGTTTGTCAGAGACAAGTGATAGTGATGAAGAAATTGAACAGATTAATCTTGGAAAAACTCACTTATCTTCTGATAGTTTTGAATTTTATTTTGCAGAAAAATTGAAGAAACTAAAAGAGGAGAAAGCTGCCAAAGATTTGAAAAAGGTCAAAGTGGTTGAGAAGATTGTGGAAGTTGAAAAGATAGTTGAAGTTGAGAAGATCGTTGAAATCACAAAACCTTGTCTTACATGTTTAGAGTCTTGTAAACAGTGTATAGAAAAAGATGAAAGGTTTAGTGAGTTAGAAAAGTTGAAAGAAAAATTGTTGTTTGATGTAAAGAATTTGAAAAAATCGTATGATGTATTGAACAGACATGTAAATGGTCTGGAGAAGACTAACTCTGAGAGAGAAAAAGCTTTGAAGATGTTGAATGCTACCATGATGACAAAGCAAAAAGAGATCAACATGTACATAGAAGAATGTGCAAAAAGGAAAAAAGAGTTGGATAGTGAAGCAGCTGAGAATGAAAGAATCAGAAGATTATTGCAAAGTTACAAAGGTTGTGATTACATAATTGATAGAATTTATCCAACAGTTGAAGGATTTGAAGCTTTTAAAGATGAAGAAACAAAGCCAAAGAAGAAAAAGGATACTGGTAAGAAACAGGGTGTATGTTATAACAAGTGTCCGCCTCCGATTTGGGAAGGTTACTCGCCTAGAAAACCTAACGAGGAAGAACTAAAACAGGCGGTCAATATTAAGCTAGAATCCGAGATAACTGATGTTTTACCGGATAATATTGATGTCACGTTCACAGCGTCCGACACAGATCATGAGTCCGAATTGATAAAAAGAGTGGTCGATCAGGTGTTGGATAAGGATGAGGAGTCAGAGTCAAAATCCGAGTTCGAAAGTTCGTGTCAGTCAGTCGGGAGTTCAAGTTCGACAGAAAAGAGTTCAAAGTCGTCGGGAAAACGGGTGTATAGTAAAGAATTTTTGTTGTCAAAATTTAATTTGAGTGACGAAACATTTGAAGTTGCATATACTTTGAATGATTCTGACAAATTATATTTTGATAAAGAATTTCCAATTAGAAGTGTTCGGTTTGACATGATTAAAAAGGTTTTCAAAATGACAGAAATTAATATTTCTGAAATTAAAGATTTAAATCTTACTGGAAAACCTAAAAAATACACTTCAAGAGTTCAACAACGGTTAAACAAGAAAAAAGGTTACAATTCTGGTTCTGGTTTTCAAAAGAAACCACACCACAATCGTAGCTACAAAAAGAAAGGACTTGGTTTTATTCCACCAGAAAATTATAAAAATGAGAACATTTCTAAAACAAATACAAAATATGTTGCAGGAACTAGCCATGAAGAAGAATCAAAAAGCTCATTCTGGAAGCAATCAAACACAGAATTTCTTGCAAAGAAAGTGAAGAATGAAGATTATCAAAGAAAGGAGACAAGAACCTGTTACAGATGCAATGAAGTTGGTCATATTGCATGGAACTGTCCCCAAGCAACAAAAACAAAACAGGGAGTCTCACAAAAACTGAAAGAAGTAGTTGTTGATAAAACCGAACCACCAACTGAACGATTTAAAGTGTTTAAAAACTCTACATATGAAGTTGGTGAATGTTCAAAAAGATTTTACAAGAAAAGGGGAAATCTTGACAACCAAGCTTGGGTTGTTAAGAAATCAGAGATAAAATCTGGCGATGAATCTGATTCCACAAAGTCAGAGGAGCCACAAGTTGAGCTAAAAAGTGAAAACTCAGTTCCTCCAATGGATGATGAGAACTTTCCATCATTGAGGACTGAATTTTTTAAATCAAAAGTTGGGAAAGTTGAGATCTCAAATCAATTCTATTCTGAACAGAAAGAATTTGATGTTGAGAAAGCCTTTAATGGAAACATTAAAAAGATGATTGGTAAAATGATTGATGGGAAGGTTAAAGGGGTAAAGGAGTTTTATGCTACAAAGAAGGCAACTTATAGTCCAACCCCTAGTGAAGTTGAGAAGGCTACACCCAAGGCTGGTCAGGCTTGGGTGGATATTTTCTTTCACTGAAAAACCTGACTTGCCGGAGATCCCAAGTTTGTAATTGTGGATCAGGAATCGGCATCATTCATATTTTAAAGTGTTTGTATGAAAGTTGTTAAAATTGTTAAATTTTTACAGGATAAGTCTGACTTGCCGGAGCTCCCAGGTTGGTAAGAGCGGAGCAGGAATCGGCATCATTCTTTATATCAGATTTTGATTGTGTTTAATTACAAGTGGTTGAAAGAGGTTTTCAACGTCAAGTGGTAAATCAAGGACATTAAATTGTACTTGATTTTCTACAAATGATTGAGGAACGATATGATGAACCCCTAACTTTACAAGTGGTAAAATCAACAAAACTTATTTTCCGGAAAAATCATTTTGGATAAAATAAACTTAAGTGTTTTGAAATCATAATGAGAAAATAGTTTTGTGATAGGGGGAGTTCTGATTGTTTATGCCAGGTGGATGGCGAATTGAGGTGATTTGATATCAGTTGTCACTTTACTGTATAGTTTATTTTCAAATTTCCTAAAATGTGTTTGCATTTTAGGGGGAGTAGAAAATTTTTAGAAAATCCAAAAACATTTGAAAATTTGAAAAAGCCAAAAACATGATAAAATTCAAAAATGAGTTTCGTTGTGAATAGAGGAAATGATAGTACATCAGTGGACTGTCACAGCATGCTAAAGAAATGTAAAGTCAAAAGTGATAAACGGTCTCACTGATGATATGCCAGTAGATTTTTGCACATTTAGTAAATTGTGACGAGATATAAACATAAAATTCAAACTTGCTTGTTCTGTGGGTTAACAAAACTGCTTGGATATATAGGTAACCCCTGAAATCTTGTTTGAAAGGTCCCTTATTCTGAGATACTAGGTCTTTATGCTCAGTGATATCTGGGGTATTATCCCGGGACTTCTGATTTTGCGGAAGCAATGGCCTAGTCCCTGGAGAATACTTTACATTTGCTTGAAATATAGCTCACCCTCAGCTAAAAAATGATGAAACATTGAAAAATGCTAATCATGGCTGTTGAAACAAAAGATCCTCTAAAGGGGACACACCAAAAGTCGAAGCCGTTATCTCTCTGCGTATCGAAAGATCGACCTGAGCTCTCACGGCCCTCGTACTATAATTTATTCCCCAGACAGATATCATCTGTGGTATACTCACCTGTAAGACTGAATATTGGGATCTGGATACGGGAGTATATTCAAGTAGTGGGACACACGGATAAGTTTAAGTCTCTTAAAACATTAACATCGTATCTCGGATCAGTTGAACTTTGTGTGAGAATTTAAGTGGACCAGTATACTGACAATCTAAGTGAATCGTTTTAGAACTTAAAATGAAATGAAGCTTAACGGTGTTGATGACTTGTCTCAAAAACTGATATGATCCTCTTGCACGAACTCACAAAAATATTGTTTGTAAATATTTCTTTGATGCATTTCATTTCGGTTATTTTAAAAAAATCCAAAAAGATTTTAGACAACTGATGTTGAAGAGCTGAATTTCAAAATTCCAAGTGCTAAACATGACGAACAGGTTTGGGAAAGTTTGTTTGAAGAGGTTTGAAATGAAAATGATCATTGTTAATGTTTGGTTGTATATTGATTGGAGAAGGATCAGTGTTGATGCATGAAATTTGATAAATTGTTAAATATTTTTTTGTGTGAATCTTATTTTTGGGTAGAGGATGTGCAGGATAGCAAATAGAGTGCCAGGTTCCGATACCTGAGGATTCTGAAATTCTGTAAAAGCCAGACTACGATCCCAGCATGTTTTGAGGGGGAGTCTGTTAGAGAGAGAGAGAGAATTGGAGATAGAATAGAGCCAGGTAGAGATCCTGAAGGAAGTCCAAAGACTGATAAAGACTGAAGATTGCAAAGACTCGACACTTAAGACTCGTCAACATCTGAGGGGGAGTCTGTTGGTGCACACATCTGTCGTCTTCATCTTGTATCGAGTCTCGGGTACGGTGCAGATCTAAACAAGACATGATGTCATCTTACTCATTGATGACATCATGAGCATGACTTAATCAATGACATCACTCACTAAAGACAAAAGAATACAATTGAAATCAGAATGTCATTTGCATGAGTATTTCGCTTCAAGACAAGATCTTTGTTAGGTTCGCTTGAATTGTTGTTATGAGGATTTCGCTTGAAGCCTTCAAGCGAAATCATTCCATCTATAAATAGGCATAGTATGTTGTCATTTGTAACAGTTTTTGCCAAGTGATACCGAGGTGCTGCCGGTTTCTCTTTTGATTGTAAAGGTTGTAATATCAATATACAAGAGGAATTAAGTGTGAAACAAGCTGTTTACTGATCCGTTTCTTAGTTTCCGCCTCTGAAACGGACTAGAACTCTTCCAAACGACTCGTTTAGGTCGGAATCCGATCCTACACTCATATAGCCTTAGACTCGTCACATCAGTTCTCAAGACGCCTCGTATAGGGCTATACGAGGTGTCTTTGGTCCCTCATATTGCTTCCTCGTACAGGCCTAGACGCCCCGTCTGATGTGACGTGGTATGAGGTTCAGTGGTTGGTCGGATAAAGTAACCCTAGACGCCTTGTATATGCCTATACGAGGCGTCTTGAAGGGTGTGGAAATAGTCAGTTGGGTGTGTGAATATGTAGACCCTTAGCAAATTATCTTGGTTTTTGCAAGGCATATGTTGGTGCACTTGTGTCTGTACTTTGTCTGTATTTCGTCTTGATACAAAACGATGTCTTTGTTAGTCTTGTAAGTTTGACCAAGTCAACCATCCTCCTGGTTTGACTTGGCCAAACAGTTCGAACTTTGTTTGTAACATGTCTGTGTCGAAGGATGTGTCATCGAAGGGTTGTTTATATCCTTCGATGAGCTCGAAAGATAACCTTCGAAGGATAGACCACGAAGGATATCATCCTTCGTGGTATATGTGATCCTTCGATGGGTTCCTGGTCGACAGATGATCTTACGATCAGTCTGTCTGATCCTTCGACCAGACAATCTGTGTTGGGTATAAATACCCATGTGTTGTGTTCACTTCAGAGGGAGATAAGTTAAAAAGAGCTTCATTTCAGACACATAGAGAGAATTTTGTTCAGAACACACACACACACGAAAGTTAGAGAGAGTTTATAGAATACATCTGTAAACATTGTGCTTGTAACCGAACCTTTCATACGTATTAATACAAGTGGTGTTAATCGGTGAAAACTTGTGTGTTGTGTTTGTGCTTGTTCTATCTCGGTTTGCATGCTAGCTTGGATTCCGCACTCGCTAGTGTGTTAGACATAACAAGGAATAGGTTAAACCTCAACCTCCGAGGGACCTACAAGTGGTATCAGAGCCGTGGCTCTTTTCCTTGTTAAAAACCGAGTTTTTACAAGACTTTGGAGTGTTTTGGACAAAACTCACTTGGTTTTTGCAGCCGTTTTTACTGTTTTTCTCGCTTATCTTTACGTTAAAACGTGTTCTAAACTAACCGGGTGTGTTAAGGAACGGGTTGGATAACTTAAAAACTGGTTTTTGAGGCGTTTGGTGATTTCCGGCCAAAATTCCGGCTTCTCCGGTGACCGGTTTTCTGGATAAGTTTATTATATTTTATGTTTCAAATCATGGTTTTGGTAAAAGGTATGGTCTGACTGTCTGAGCATACCTTCTGCCGAAAGATTTCACCAACCCATCACCTTTTTCACCAACCTGTCACTCTTTGTCAACTGTGTCAGAGCAGTTCGAAAGATATCCTTCGAAGTCGAAAGATCATCTTTCGATCAGTGGAGGTTCGATAGATCATCATCCTTCGAACCAAGGAATCATTTCGAAGCATACATCTTTCGATCTACAGTTCTTTTTCGAAAGACAAGGATCCTTCGATTGGAGAGTCTTTCGGAATCATTGCTCGAAACTCAACAGTGATCTTTCGAACACTGTTGATCCTTCGAACAAGCGTTGATCTTTCGATCCCAGTTTGTTTAAGTCTAACAAGTTTGTGTTTCAGGTCTTTCGATCTTATATCCTTCGACTGGTGTAACAATTTTTCCTTGATCAAAAATGAATCCAAGATGGAATACTCCGGTAAATACAGACATGTATTTTGGTACTCCGTCTCCCGCACCGGTATCTTCTAATGCAACTTCTACCGGTCAATGGGCATTCGTATCAAATCAAACTCCAAGTATTCAAAGCATTCTCTTAAGCGAGAGCGAAACCGGAAGTTTGAATCGGCCTCCAAAGTTGATGCACTTATATGAATATCCAGGATGGATTGATAGATTTCATACATACGTTCTTGGTCAAAATACAGAATTGTGGTTGCGGTTCATTACAGATTTCGATCAAACAATAGAGGTTGCTGCATCATCTGCTGCTACATTTGCAGATCTTACGGAAGATCAGAAGAAGGTCTATGATTTGGAAAAGAAAGCATATGCCATTCTTACTCAGGCGTTGAGTAAAGATATTTATCATCAATTTGTCAGTTACAAGACAACGAAAAGGTTGTGGGACGCATTGAAGACAAGGGGCGTAGGAAATGAAGTGACACGTCAATTGAGAAAATAACTGCTAAAGAAAGAGTTTGATGGTTTTACTTGTATGGAGAATGAATCTTTAGGAGATTTGACAAGTCGATTTAATCATCTGCTGACTGAATTGTCAAATTTTGAGGTTGTTACAGCTTCAGCAGAGATTGTGAAAAAGTTTGCAGATGCGTTGCCACCTCAATGGAATACTTTCTTGGAAATCATGAAGTACAATGGCACTTTAGCTACAACAAGCTTCAATGACTTTGTTCAAATCCTGGAAAACAAGAATCAGGAAGAAACTCTCAAGGCAAAAAGAGTTCCAGTGCCACAAAATCCAGAAATGTATTATGGAACTTCTAGCACTTCTACAAAACCTTCTTCACATGCTCCAATTCAAACAGCGTTTGTGTCTAGCACTGACATGTATGGCAATTGTCACACCCCAACCAATGGCGGAAACATCGGGATGAGACGAAGTGTGAAGATTGCTCGAGACATCATAACGCTAATTGTGACAATAGAATTAAAGATAAGTTGATTTCTTTCATAAATAAATGTTACAATACATGAAAGTTGAAATACAACATGTTAAATACAAGAAAAACAATACGACAACAAATATGACATTTATACGATGTATTTGACCTAAACGTCTATATGCGTATCTAGGCATCAACGCTACTTCATTTCATAGCATCATCATCCTCGACCTTTAACATGTTTAAAATAAAGTTCAATGCAAAAGCAAAGGCGAGTATACAAGTTTGGTACGTACATAGCAAAAGATAAGTTTTGAACAATTCCTCATAGCAAGCATGTGATCCAAGATATCCACTAAATATGGCATGTGTCTAACATATCAAACCAAGAAACGCAATATGCTCATGACATTACCCCAAGTTTCGGGCGGGTCGTTAATCCTATAGCACTACATATGTCAAGGTTTGGCTCGTACGAAGTTAATGATAAGTTCTACACATAAGTCTCACCCAAATTTATGTATCAAGCAATCACGTATACAAGTATGTTAATAGAAATGTTCATGTGTTTAAGCAAAATGTTCATGTGCAAGTTTGTTGTTAAGCAAACATGTTACACCCCAAAAGTGATAAAAGTAAAAGGGGGAAAAATACGAGTATACTCACAAGGTTTGCATATGCTTTCCAATTATCCAATTATTGACGAGTTGATGAGGTTAAAAGATTGAATGCGTAAGGGTTAAGGTTCAAGTAGGCTTAGGGTCGAGATTCGGTATTTAAAACATCATAAAAATAAGATATGAGTCCAACATGTGAAAATAATTATCTTCAACACTTAACACTTGTATGACACTTGGTAACCACAAGGGTTATGATAATGTTTTCATGAGTTGAACACCCATAAGAATCACAACAAGGTTTTGGTTTTAGATGGTGTTCTACTACTTTAACATATAAACACAAGTTCAACATCAAAGGTTCGAATGAGTATATATACATATTTAGGTTAAGTATTACATATTCTTTAGTCTAATAATTCAAGTAGGAGGTAGGAGATTAAATCTCCATTTAGGCACGTCGAGTATTCATGGATGTCAAGTATGGGGTAGGAAGAACTAGCTTCCGTTTAGGGACCCCTTGTATGTTCACCACTACACTTGATGTAAAAACAACCAAGGAGGGTCATGAACTAAGGTAAATACAATAATATAACAAGCTATACTAAGAGAAATCATCAAACCATGTGAGGATTTTATGTTGGAACAACCCAAGTTGTTCCATAATCACTCTTCATCAAAGCATAAGTTTGAACATGATTTGTGGGTCAAAAACCCTTATCAAAACAGAATTATTTGAGGTTTTAACCTCTGATTTATAGTGTCTCAACCATGTTTTTAAGCTTAACCAACCATAAAAGAGGTTGTAAGCATTAGGACATTGGTGTGAGATGTGTTAGACACAAGTTGGATGAAGTTTAAACAAGTTTGTAAGAACATAAATCAAAACAGAAAGTTTTGGATCATTTCAGGGGATTTCCAGGTCTGATTTCTCCAAGGAGAAGTCAAGGAATCATACCCTATGATTATCCAAGCAATTAGGAAGAAGAATCAAGTGATTTCATTAAGAAATGAGCAAGTTATGCTCACTTTTGTGCAAGGTTATGAATCTGCCCGAAAATGCAACTTTGCTACTGATTTGAGAGAGTATTTGGAGTGATTTGAGAGTGTTGAAAGTGTAGAAAGGTGAGGATAAGGGTTGTATTTATAGTGGAAGAGGTTGGTGGTGATTGGAGGTGCTTAGAGGTGGATTAGAGGTGATTGGGTGAGTTTAAGTGTTGGGATTTTGTGCCAATTCGCGTAGATAATCAGCTGCTGTGTTTCTTTTGCAAAACTGAAGGCCATGCGGCCCGCATGAGGTTTCATGCAAGTCAAAGCGGGCCGCCCGGGGTTTGGTTATAGGTCATAAGTTTCAGAAATGACACTTTAGCCCCCGGACTTGTTTATTTTGGTGTTTTTGGGACTTTTAAGGACCATTCTTGCCATAAAAGCATATTTTAAGGTAAGTTTAAGTACGAGAAGTATAAATCAAGTATAATTGAGTGTAAAGTATCATAATCAAGTGTCGTTTACGTTCTAAACACGTTTAGGGCATAAGTTTCATGTATTTACAAGTTTAGCACATTGTTTCCAAAAATTACGAATAAGTACCAATTGTTCCACGAAATTGAATGTATGAGACTATATAAAGTATGTGTGTCATGTAATTAACAAAATACGAGTTTAAATCATAATCCAAGTCTCGGATTTTACATCATTTTTAAATGAAAGGACGATTACAAGACTTACGAAGTTTCCAAAAATAGTTTTACAAACGATGGTTACTAAATATAGAAAGTATGAAAACGCGGGGCGTTACAGTCTCCCCTCCTTTAGGAAATTTCGTCCCGAAATTTATTCCAGAGGTAGACTTGAAGAGTTTTAGCAAAAATTTGAGACTTGAAAATTTTGAAAGGCACAAAACTTTGGAGAACGACAAGGTAGATTTGTGAGTGAGTTTATTGTCTAAAATAATTTGAGGTGTTTGACATAGTTGAAAACATGTAGGTGCGTATACAGGCGAAGTGAGTCTAACAACCTTGAGTAACTTAAATTGGCGACGTATTTAAAAGATGACGCATTTAAAAGATGACGCATTTTTAAAAAAAGATGTATTTAATAAGGTAACGTATTAAGAAGGAAGGTGTTGACAAACGGTTTGCATTTTGATGGAACGTGGTAAAGAAATCACATTTGTAGAAGATTGTTTATTAAGTGAAACGAGAAGGTTTGGCACTTTAAATAAAGCATTAAAGGTATACTAAGTACAGTTACACAAGAATTCAGAATAGGAAGACCGTTTTATAGGTAACGAGGTAAGTTAGGGCTCGAACGTTTAAACAAGCTTAGTTGCGAACGAGGTTTGTATGAGCCAAAAGGATAAAGAGGATAATGCGAGTATAGAATGAGCGAATGACTCTTAAAGAATACAAGTATGAGGGTAGCATAAGTGTTGGATAGATGTACATAGTGTGTTAGGGATGAAGTCTCGTCATTGGATAATCGGATATAATGCGTTTGTGAGTTGTATAAAGTTTGTATAAGGTCCAAAATAGGTCTGTAAAACACTGAATTTCTCGTGACACGTTTTACGAAAGTTTGGTAACATGGTGAAAACACTTATATATAGGAAGTACCAGCGGCGTATCCACCATGTTTTGACCATAATACATCCGTTTCGTATTCGGTGTCATGTTACGTTTCGTGTCTTACCATACACAGTAGTACACTCTATGGTTCTCATACGCCTATCACTATAATCCCGTGTGCACCCGTGATTATATTGATTGTCGCCTGATCCGCATAGCTTGTACTAGTTGTGTATGAATTAGGGTATCCAAAATTTTAAAATTTAATAATGTGCACGTGTAAGAATGTAGTATGTAAGCAAGTCCATGCTTAAGTATGTATGGGACCCACGCAAGCGAATCACTCGGATTACGTTCGCGTATGGGTACGAATGTATGAATCATGTGTATGACTGAAAGTATCAGCATAAGTTTAAGTATGAATACGCGTATGTGTATGAGCATAAACATAAACGCATAAGTAGTATGAAACGTATGAGTATAAGTAAAAGCGTGAAAGTACGAAACGTACGAGTATAAATATGAGTACGAGTAAAGTATAAACATGAAATGTATTGTTGTGAATATGAGCGCGAGTACAAATACTAATGATTGCGTATATAGTATTAATTTAAACGTAACAAGGTTAAGCAAGTAAAAGTGCTCAAGAGGTGGAGTATGTAAATACGAATGATATAAATGAAATTGTCGCGATGCCACGACTAAAACGTGTATGATGATATGTATGTATAGTTGTTTAAACAAAACGTTGAGTTCATTGAGTCAAAATTAAGTTGAGCTTGGTTCGAAAGGTAGAATATAGTTTGCATATGTAAAAGGAGATAAAGTACTCATTGGTTAATCATAATGTATTTGTAATGAATGGAAATGCTACTTTTGTTTTAAAAAGAGTTTACGAAATCCAAAGATGGTCGGTCTCCAAGGAGTCTTCTTGCCCACGTGTTTTGTAAATTGGTGTAAGAAAGTTTTCAATCAAAAGTAATTTCATTTCATTAGACAAGAAGTTGTGAATTTAGGAGGTTCTTGTGGAAACGAGGATCCTTTAGAAAAGAGTTTTAGCAAAAGGACTTTGTGATTGTTAAAAGTTCTAACAAATGATTTGTTGATGTGGAGAGAATCTTTGGTAAAACGATCTTATAACATCCATAAGATCTTATAGGTGTAAAAGAAAGGTTGGTTTGATCCTCCGATTGAGAATGAAAATCTTTAGTTTGGTGATATATATCATGAGTGCGTTTTAGTGATTAAGTCGAATATGAAGTTCATGGGCAAGAGATTTGTTTGACCAATTAAAGTGATGGGTAGCATTTCGTAAGGTTTGGAAATTTGTGTAGTAAAACGTTTAAGATAAGTTAAGAATCCGTGTATGTGAGTTAGGTAAAAAAAAAATAGGTCGTAGGATAGAAAGTATGCTTGACAAAACAATGTATTTTGAAATCGTACACGTATGTATTATGTGTAATGATCAATAATTTAGATATAAACATGATCGAGTTTGCATAATAAGATATCTTGAAGAGGCGTTTTGGTAACGATCACCTAGGTAAGGGAATCACCCCTAACTCGTTGGTGAGGTCGTTTTAAGAAGAGGGGAGTGGAGTTAATCGTCAAGGTAAGGAAATCACTCCTATCTCGAGGATATGTCTCCACTTGTCGTTACAAGGAATATGAATTTAAATTACATGAAATCATGCATATGTATAAATGTATGGAAAAGATTCAATATGTTGTGTGTGTGAGAAGAAAATATCGAAAGTAAATTCGAATTGAAAGATTGCATCATATAAAATAAATAATAGAAACACACGTTTGATTAAAATTCGGATGGTTCCAAAACGGAACTTTTGACTAACCAAAGTGGTCGAAAAGTCCTTCGAACTTGAGGAGCATGCTTTGGCCTAATAGGTGAAATACTCTTGCCGACAAGTCGGTTGACGGTATTTACCCTTCCAGTTACTACATGTCCCCAATTCAATTGAGATTTCGAGACTTGGCGGGATTAATGAAAATCAAGGAGTGGAACTAGTCGACAAGGTGCGGGTTTCACCCCTAACTTGGCGATTTAGTATCCTAAGTGTGGTTGGTACTCGTCGGGTCAAAAGTTAATTTCGACACTTTGGCGAGGGTCCACTAGAATTTGAAATTTGAATTTCTCCATCAAGGTGTGGATTTCACTCCTAACTTGGTGGTGAATTTCGTGTAAGAAAGAAAGTAGGAGAATCGAGAGTCATTCACCAAATTGTGGGTTTCACGCCTATTTTGGTGAAGTCGTCTCATTTTTGTAATATGAGTGTTGTCGGATTTAGAATAATCGAGTAAAATGCACGAGGGAAGTGTGTGCAAAAGGAATACGCAACAAGTATAAATGCGTAAGAAGGCATATCAAGAATGGTACATGAACATTGAAATGATAAAACAAGTATAAAACATAGAGAAGTATGTCAAGAATAACACATAAAGGTTCGAACAATGAAACAAGTATTAACATGTGATAAAACAAGCATTAATGCATAAGAATAACATGTCAAATATTATACATGAGTAACATACATGTTTAAAAGAGCATAAATAAGAAGACAAATAAAGTATCATGTAGTAGTTCGAGTAAAACGTACGAATAAGGCTCTAAAACTATAGACTAGGTAAAAGCATTCCTACTTTTCCTAATTCCCTATAGTTATGGCTCTGATACCAATCTGTCACACCCCAACCAATGGCGGAAACATCGGGATGAGACGAAGTGTGAAGATTGCTCGAGACATCATAACGCTAATTGTGACAATAGAATTAAAGATAAGTTGATTTCTTTCATAAATAAATGTTACAATACATGAAAGTTGAAATACAACATGTTAAATACAAGAAAAACAATACGACAACAAATATGACATTTATACGATGTATTTGACCTAAACGTCTATATGCGTATCTAGGCATCAACGCTACTTCATTTCATAGCATCATCATCCTCGACCTGTAACATGTTTAAAATAAAGTTCAATGCAAAAGCAAAGGCGAGTATACAAGTTTGGTACGTACATAGCAAAAGATAAGTTTTGAACAATTCCTCATAGCAAGCATGTGATCCAAGATATCCACTAAATATGGCATGTGTCTAACATATCAAACCAAGAAACGCAATATGCTCATGACATTACCCCAAGTTTCGGGCGGGTCGTTAATCCTATAGCACTACATATGTCAAGGTTTGGCTCGTACGAAGTTAATGATAAGTTCTACACATAAGTCTCACCCAAATTTATGTATCAAGCAATCACGTATACAAGTATGTTAATAGAAATGTTCATGTGTTTAAGCAAAATGTTCATGTGCAAGTTTGTTGTTAAGCAAACATGTTACACCCCAAAAGTGATAAAAGTAAAAGGGGGAAAAATACGAGTATACTCACAAGGTTTGCATATGCTTTCCAATTATCCAATTATTGACGAGTTGATGAGGTTAAAAGATTGAATGCGTAAGGGTTAAGGTTCAAGTAGGCTTAGGGTCGAGATTCGGTATTTAAAACATCATAAAAATAAGATATGAGTCCAACATGTGAAAATAATTATCTTCAACACTTAACACTTGTATGACACTTGGTAACCACAAGGGTTATGATAATGTTTTCATGAGTTGAACACCCATAAGAATCACAACAAGGTTTTGGTTTTAGATGGTGTTCTACTACTTTAACATATAAACACAAGTTCAACATCAAAGGTTCGAATGAGTATATATACATATTTAGGTTAAGTATTACATATTCTTTAGTCCAATAATTCAAGTAGGAGGTAGGAGATTAAATCTCCATTTAGGCACCTCGAGTATTCATGGATGTCAAGTATGGGGTAGGAAGAACTAGCTTCCGTTTAGGGACCCCTTGTATGTTCACCACTACACTTGATGTAAAAACAACCAAGGAGGGTCATGAACTAAGGTAAATACAATAATATAACAAGCTATACTAAGAGAAATCATCAAACCATGTGAGGATTTTATGTTGGAACAACCCAAGTTGTTCCATAATCACTCTTCATCAAAGCATAAGTTTGAACATGATTTGTGGGTCAAAAACCCTTATCAAAACAGAATTATTTGAGGTTTTAACCTCTGATTTATAGTGTCTCAACCATGTTTTTAAGCTTAACCAACCATAAAAGAGGTTGTAAGCATTAGGACATTGGTGTGAGATGTGTTAGACACAAGTTGGATGAAGTTTAAACAAGTTTGTAAGAACATAAATCAAAACAGAAAGTTTTGGATCATTTCAGGGGATTTCCAGGTCTGATTTCTCCAAGGAGAAGTCAAGGAATCATACCCTATGATTATCCAAGCAATTAGGAAGAAGAATCAAGTGATTTCATTAAGAAATGAGCAAGTTATGCTCACTTTTGTGCAAGGTTATGAATCTGCCCGAAAATGCAACTTTGCTACTGATTTGAGAGAGTATTTGGAGTGATTTGAGAGTGTTGAAAGTGTAGAAAGGTGAGGAGAAGGGTTGTGTTTATAGTGGAAGAGGTTGGTGGTGATTGGAGGTGCTTAGAGGTGGATTAGAGGTGATTGGGTGAGTTTAAGTGTTGGGATTTTGTGCCAATTCGCGTAGATAATCAGCTGCTGTGTTTCTTTTGCAAAACTGAAGGCCATGCGGCCCGCATGAGGTTTCATGCAAGTCAAAGCGGGCCGCCCGGGGTTTGGTTATAGGTCATAAGTTTCAGAAATGACACTTTAGCCCCCGGACTTGTTTATTTTGGTGTTTTTGGGACTTTTAAGGACCATTCTTGCCATAAAAGCATATTTTAAGGTAAGTTTAAGTACGAGAAGTATAAATCAAGTATAATTGAGTGTAAAGTATCATAATCAAGTGTCGTTTACGTTCTAAACACGTTTAGGGCATAAGTTTCATGTATTTACAAGTTTAGCACATTGTTTCCAAAAATTACGAATAAGTACCAATTGTTCCACGAAATTGAATGTATGAGACTATATAAAGTATGTGTGTCATGTAATTAACAAAATACGAGTTTAAATCATAATCCAAGTCTCGGATTTTACATCATTTTTAAATGAAAGGACGATTACAAGACTTACGAAGTTTCCAAAAATAGTTTTACAAACGATGGTTACTAAATATAGAAAGTATGAAAACGCGGGGCGTTACAGCAATACTATCCAAGTTCCGGTTCCTCCAAAGACAGACATGTATGGAAATCTGCTGGAACCAGTCCCTCAATCAGTACCACAACAACAAAGCCAACGACCTCTCAGACCAACTGATATGTTCGGAAATCCATTACCTGTTCGATCTACCGGAACAACAGACATGTATGGGAATCCACTTCCTCCTCAATCTACCGTACCAACAGACATGTATGGGAATCCACTTCCTCCTCAACAGCAAGCGTGTTATGGAAGCACATCATCTGCTGGTCAACAATCAAAGCCAAATACAGTACGGCTCGACACCTCAAGCTTTTCTAAAGTCAGTGTGGAAGTAGCAAAGGAACACATGGAGCTGCTAAACACTTTGGTGAGCGCATACTGTGGATTAGTGGAAGGTCAGATTGGTAATATTAATCTGACACAAGAAGACTATCAGCAGATCGATAAAGAGGAGATGGAGATGATGGACATCAAGTGGGCCTTTGCCAGTGCTGTTAGGCGAGCAAAGGATTTCATGGAAAGAACTGGCAGAACCAGCTTGGAAAGCAAGAAAGACACCAAGTATGGGTTTGATAAGCAGGCTGTCAAGTGTTTCAATTGTGGTGAACGTGGTCATTTCAAGCGTGAATGTACGAGGCCATCTCAACATGGGAACCAAAATCCTTTCAGAAGTCAAGGCAACAGGGCAAATCAGAACCAAGCAAGGAACAACGAGCGCACACTGGTGCCTGTCAACAACCAGAGTCAAGCAGGACCATCTAATGCCAACCAGGCACTTGTGGTTCAAGTAGATGAAGGCTGTGATTGGTCAATCCAGTTGGGAAATGATGCTCCAGATGGAACAACTTGTTTTGCTGAAGTTGTCAAGGATCTTAAACACGCCAGTGGTGGAGAATCTTCCACCAATGGTAGTGAATCTTCTGAAGATGAAGACAGCTCCGGTTACAGTGGAAGTTCAGATGAAGAGTCCTCGAGTTCAGGGAATGATCAGGAAGATGACACATCAACTGCGTCAGTTAATGCAGATATTGATGAACTATTGGAAGAAGCTACAGCAGGAATTCAAAGAAGATCTATTTTGGTGGATCAAGCTGCCTATTCTTCGTCTTCTCTCCATTCAGCCTTTATGGCTAATCTCGACAGTTCATCAAGTCAGGTATGTGTCGATGAACCCACTGCTGATATCTGTGATAATTGTGATAGATTGCATGTTAAATGTGCTGATTTGGATGCAAACATGTCTGAGTTGCAAGGCAAACATGATGCTTTACAAGCTAGTTTGTTTGACTTGCAAGACAAACATGTTTATTTGAATGATAAGTGGTGTGAATTGCAAAGCAAACACGAGGCTTTGCAAGAGAAATATGATGTGACATTCATTCACAACCAGAAGTTGACCGTTGATCTTTCCAAGTGCACAGAAGCCAACATGTTTTATGAAAACCATGAAAAGGAATTTAAATCAATGATTGAAACATTAAAGAAAGATAAAACAGAGCTGACAAAAATGGTTTCCAGAAAACAAACTGACATTAATTTGTATATAACTCGTCTTGAGGTAATGCAAAAGGAAATGGCTTGTGTTAAAACAGAAAGTGAGGCGATCCGACTCAAGTTAGACAGTTATTTGAGCTCTAGCTATGTGTTGGATCACATCATTGATGTTCAGAAAGAGAAACGGGATGTCACATGCATAGGTTACAAGAAATGTCCACCACCCGTAAGAAACAATTATGATGCCATGCCTGATGAGGAGTATAGAACTCACTTTGAACCATCTGTTCCTCTAGATGTTAATGAATTTGCAGCAGGACTCGGATACAAGAAAGAAGTATCGTCAGATTCAGATGTGTTAGCAGATACATTTGTAACTGCTGAACAGAATCAGGATCCTCCAGTTGTGATTGAGGATGTTGATTCTTCTGATGATGAGTCTGATGATACTGATTCAGCAAAGTCTGATGCGGTTATAAAAGAAGAGGACATACCTCTTGAGAATCATATTCTGTGTGATCCTCCTGCAAAGCCCGCTAAGACTGTTGCAATCGAGTCCGTGTCCGCACAAGAGTCGGAGAGTGTGGATTTGCTGTACACTCTTGTTGGTGATGATAAAATTTATTCAGATAAAGATTTTCCTATTAAAAATGTTAATCAATCTTTAATCAGTAAAGTCTTTGAGAATTCGACAAATAAGTTTTTGGGAAAGACAGGATCACGTGTTACAGTAACACAGTGCCCTCCTATTCCAAAGGCCGAAATTCGAAAACAATATGGAAATCAGAAATTACCAACAGTGCAAAAACAGCAAAATCATACCAAATCAAAAGGTAAAACACCGACTCAAAATCAAAAGAAGAAAAAGAATGTGAACTTTGTGAAATCTAAGGGAACGGACACAATTGCAACGTTTGAAAACCAATCTAACTTAGATTTTGTCAAGAAAGCAACTGTGTTGAAAAGAAATGAACCAAGTAGTTCAAAACCTAGTACCTCGGGATCACAAAGTTCATCATCGGCAAGACGACCACATGATACTTCGGGGTTTGTTGAACGAAGATCATGTTTTGAATGTGGTACAATTGGGCACATTGTCAGAAATTGCCCGTATCTTCATAAATTAAAAGCCAAAGAAGATGATCCCCGTGAACACAATCACCAAAGGCGATCTGTTTCTGTAAAACAAGATCCCCGACTTGTAAAAGAAAGGGAAAAGAAACAGAAACGTCAACAAGTCAAGGTGATTGAAAAAGCACTTAAAACTGAAGTGGTTCAAAAACAATCGGTTCCAGTTAAACCAGAAAGTTCAAAATTTTCAAAAACTTCAAACAATCACGAAGTTAAATTTGCAAACAATCAAACTGGTAAATTTCAACAGACATGGAAACCTAAAATAACCAAAAATTCAGGGGGACCATCACAATTTTCGAATCATCAAAGAATAGAGGTTATTGTTGTTGATGAAAATGGAAGACCCAAGACCACAATGGCTTGGGTCCCCATCTCCAACTAATTATGTGAGTTCATGTGCAGGGTGTTCCAGGAGGAACTATCAGTAGTCATTGGATTGTTGATAGTGGGGCATCCAGGCACATGACAGGCGACATGAAGCTTCTCTACGATGTCAAATCTATTAGAGGAGGTTATGTTGCTTTTGCTGGAGATAAAGGCGGATATATTACGGGTGAAGGAATGATTTCCAACGGGGTTGTTAGTTTTGATAAGATCAACTTCGTACAACAACTTGATCACAATCTTCTTAGTGTTTCTCAAATTTGTGATAAGCAGTTCTCAGTACACTTTGATGCAAATGGATGTTATGTGCTGAAACCCGGCTTCAAAATTCCGAAAGAATGGATTCTCTTATCTGCTCCAAGGATAAATGATTTGTATGTCCTTGATATGAGCCAAGCTATCACAACGTCTGCACAAGCAACTTGTTTCGTTTCCAAAGCCACAGAAAAAGACACAATCTCTTGGCACAGACGAATGGGTCACATTCACTTACGCAAAATGAATCATTTGGTGTCAAATGAATTAGTGAATGGTGTTCCTCTTAAAAACTTCCATCTTCAAGACGTCTGTGTCTCGTGCCAGAAAGGAAAACAAACGAAGAAGCGACATCCTACAAAGAAAATCAACACGGTGGCTGTTCCTCTTGAACGTTTGCACATGGATTTGTTCGGTCCTGTCAAGCACAAAAGTATTAGGAATGATCAATATTGCCTCGTGATAACTGATGATTATTCAAGATTTTCTTGGGTGGCGTTCATGGCACACAAAAGCGAAACCTTCGGTATTATCAAAAACTTGATCATTCTGATTGAGAATCTTTATAACTTGAAGGTTAGGCGGATACGTAGCGACAATGGTACTGAATTCAAAAATCATGCCATGGCGGAGTTTTGCACTTCAAAAGGTGTTCTTCACGAATTTAGTGCAGCTTATACTCCTCAACAGAATGGCGTCGCTGAACGTAAGAACCGCACATTGATCGAGACTGCTAGGACTATGTTGGTAGAGTCGCAGCTGCCCATTCCATTTTGGACTGAAGCTGTGTCCTCTGCATGTTACACGTTGAACCGAGTCCTTACAGTCAAAAGACACAACAAGACCTGCTTTGAGCTTATTAACAAACGGAAACCAGATTTGTCCTATCTTGAACCGTTTGGAGCTCCGTGCACAATAATCGATCCTAATGGAAAGTTTGGGGCAAGAGCCATTGAAGGATACTTTCTTGGGTATTCCACCCCGAACTTAAGAGTCTGGAATCTAGAGACTAAAAGGGTCGAGGAATGGTCTGAAGTCAGAGTACAAAGGCACACTTTACCAGTCAGAAATCCTGGTCAGCCTTGGATGTTTGAGTACGATGACTTTTTCAATTCGATCAATGTTGAAGCCGTTGAAGAAAATGCTGCGGCAAGGATGTTTTTCGAGAGTGACAATGCAACAGATTCACCGTTGGTTCGTCCAATTATTGTCAATCAAGAACCATCTTCGGTGAACAATAATGCTCTCGACAATGAGGATTTTCACGATGCTACCGAATTGAACGAATCTTCAGAGGATGATGAATTTCTCGATGCAGATCAAGAAGCTCCAACAACAGCAGTACATGGTACTTCAGAAGGTACACCTCCAGTGGATGTTCCTAGAACAGCTGAAGCTACTGCATCATCCTCTTCGTCAATTCCGGGCCTTGAATTGATTGTTGATCTTAATCTCAACAATCTGGGTACAAACATTACAGTTCAAGATAATCCAGAAACAAGGATTCACAATACCCATCCTCAACAAAACATCATCGGAAATGTACAAAGTGGCGTTCAAACAAGAAACATGTTGCGAAACAACAACAATGCAGGCTTGTATACGGCGATTAGAGAATCTGGTCAACAAAATGATTGGTCTTTCGCGTGTTATGTCTCACAGGAAGAACCAAGAACTTGGAAAGAAGCTTTGAAAGATAACTCATGGGTTGAAGCAATGCAGGAAGAACTGCAACAATTCCAGAAGCTTGGTGTCTGGAAACTCGTAGAGAAACCTGCTGGTTACAAGAAGCTTGGTACCCGTTGGGTGTTTAAATGCAAAAAGGATGACCGTGGAGTCGTTATTCGAAACAAAGCAAGGCTAGTCGTTCAAGGTTTTCGTCAGATAGAAGGGATCGACTACAACGAAGTGTATGCACCTGTTGCACGTCTAGAAGCAATTCGGATCTTTCTGGCGTATGCCTCATTCAAAGGTTTCAAGGTATACCAGATGGACGTGAAAAGTGCATTCTTACATGGTGTGGTGGAAGAAGAGGTGTACGTCGAACAGCCTCCAGGTTTTGAAGATCCTATCCATCCCGATCGGGTTTGGTTGCTCAACAAAGCTCTATATGGTCTACATCAAGCACCGCGAGCTTGGTACGCAACCTTATCTAATTATCTGCTGGAGAATAGATTTCGCAGAGGTCTTATCGATTGTACTCTTTTCATCAAAGAACAAGATGGAGATCTTCTACTGGTACAGGTATACGTTGATGATATTATATTTGGTTCTACTAATGATGTTTTGTGTAGGAATTTCGAGCGCATTATGCAGGATAAATTCGAGATGAGTGCTATGGGGGAAATGACTTTCTTTTTGGGCCTACAAGTACAACAAACCGAGTCTGGGATATTCATCCATCAGACTAAATATGTTGGTGACATCTTGAGCCGGTTCCAGATGTCTGATGCAACGCCCATCGGTACCCAATTGCCGCAAAATCACGGAATTACTCCAGACTTGAAGGGTGAAGCTGTTAGCCCCTCATACTACCGCGCGATGATCGGATCTCTTATGTACCTCACAGCATCAAGACCAGATATAATGTACCCAACATGCCTACTTGCCAGATATCAAGTCAACCCGAAGGCCTCACATCTTGCAGCTGTAAAAAGGATTTTTCGTTATTTGAAGGGTTGCCCTGACACCGGTCGATGGTACCCTAGGGATAATAACTTTGACTTGATCGCATTCAGTGATTCTGATTTTGGCGGATGCAAAATCGACGGCAAATCCACAACGGCTGGATGTCAGTTTTTGGGAAATCGCCTAGTCACATGGCAGTGCAAGAAGTAGACATGCGTCGCTACATCAACATGCGAAGCTGAATACATTGCTGCCTCAAGTTGTTGCTCCCAAGTCCTATGGATCCAACAACAAATGCGCGACTACGGTTTTGAATTCCTAACTATTCCTATTTACGTTGATAATTCTGCTGCCTTACAGATCACTAAAAATCCTGTGCAGCATTCAAAGACTAAGCACATCGAAATTAAGTATCATTTCATACGTGATTGCTTTGAGAAAAGGCTAATCGATGTTGCTTACGTCCACACCGATGACCAACGTGCCGACCTTTTTACCAAAGCATTTGACAAATCAAGATTTGACTATTTATTACTGGTAAACGGCATTAAGGTCAAGCAAGAGTAAATCCACATCGGAAAATCGTTTTTGTAAATACCTTTGTGTTTTAAATTTGTCTTAGTTTATTGTTTTTAGGGGGAGTAAATCCAAAATTTGAAAATCCAAAAACATTGAAAAATTTCAAAAACATAAAAACAATAGAAAAGCAAAAATGAGTTTCCTGGCGAGCAAAAGAGAAAATGATAGTACATCAGTGGTCTGTCCAAACCTCTTTAAACCTAAAATGAAAAACGATAAGCAGCTCTATATAAGATGTATCGGTAGGCTCACGATCATTTTAAAGTGTGCAGGGTGATATAAACTTAAATCGACTGAAGACCAGGTGGGAACCACTCATTGGCATATGGTCTTAGTACCGAAATTTCGTTTGAGAGATTGCCGAGGTTCTGAGATATTCGGTCTTTATGCTGCTTATCATCTGGGTATCATGGTTGTATCTTTTACCGAAAAATAACGGGGACGCAAGTCTAGATCTTCCATGAGACTATACATACGTGTACATATTGCATTCGACCTCAATAAGTGATCAACAATCACATGTCCCTCAAATAAGTGATAATATATCACAAATTCTTTCCGGGAGTCAAGTTCGTCTCTCTGCTGTACGAAAGTACTGACCTGTTCACGGACTTGCTCCTGTGCCTTCATGCATATGAAAATCAAGTTCCTCATCAATAAGTGATTCTATCACATAGGGCTTGTTTTCAATCAAAATAAGTGAGAATCTCACATCATATACGGTCAAACAGATGATAATCGGTATACTCACCGGTAAGATGAACCCTCGTGCATACCTTGATACGGGAATGTGTCGTGATGTGGATGAACACCGGTCGGTAAGTATAAATCATACCTTAACGTATCCCCTCGCCATGATTACATCTGATAAGTTTGAGCTTAAGTGGACAACAATACCGATAATTGTTATAGGATGCTTATCTTAATGTTAATTAATTAAAACAAGAGTGTTTTGACATGACCGTACACTGATATGATTCTCTTACCCTCGAAACTCGCAAAAAGAATGTTTGTATATATTTACCTTTCTTAGTTTCTGCAACTCTGTAAATATTTATTTACTGCTTTCAGTCTTTACATTTGAAATATTCAAAAATACCAAAAAGATTTTAGGTGTGTTTTAATATAAACTTTATAAAAGCCAAAAAGATTTTATTTCTATCTTATTTTCGATCGTACGATGTTGGAGCTCAAGTCTTCGTTGTTGGTGCACTTATGTCTGTACTTTGTCTGTATTCGGTCACGATGTAAAACAATGTCGTTGTTAGTCTTGTAAGTTTGACCAAGTCAACCATCCTCCTGGTTTGACTTGGCCAAATAGTCAAACATTTTGGTTGAAATGTGTCTGTGTCGAAGGATGTGTCACGAAGGATTGCTTATCCTTCGATGATGACCTGCGCGAAAGATAACATTCGATGGATGGACCACGAAAGATCACATCTTTCGTGGTACATATGGATCCTTCGAGCTGTTTCTGGTCGAAAGATGATCTTTCGATCAGACTGTTTGATCCATCGACCAGACCTGCTGTTTTGGGTATAAATACCCGTGTGCTGTGTTCATTTCGAGAGACTAGACAGTTAGACACATAGAGCAGAAAACAGAGAGAACACACACTTAGAGAGAGTTTACAGAACTGATTTGTAAACCTTGTGCTTGTAACGGACCTTTCATACGCATTAATACAAGGGGTGTTAATCGTTGAGTCTTGTGTGTTTATCATTGTGCTTGTTCTATCCCGGTTTGCATGCTAGCTTGGATTCCGCACTCGCTAGTGTGTTAGACATAACAAGGAATAGGTTAAACCTCAACCTCCGAGGGACCTACAAGTGGTATCAGAGCCGTGGCTCTTTTCCTTGTTAAAAACCGGGTTTTTACAAGACTTTGGAGTGTTTTTGCTCAAAAACTCACTTGGTTTTGAACTCGTTTTTACTGTTTTTCTCGCCTTTCCAGTTGTTAAAACGTGTTCTATACTAACCGGGAGTGTTGCATGTCGAGTTGGGTAACTTAAAAACTCGTTTTTGAGGTGTTTGGTGATTTCCGGCCAAAATTCCGGCTTCTCCGGTGACCGGTTTTCTGGATAAGTTTATTATATTTTATGTTTCAAATCATGGTTTCGGCAGAAAGCATGGTCTGACCATATCTTCCGCAGAAAGTTTCTACCAACCCATCACCTTTTTCACCAACCTGTCATCTTTTGTCAACTGTGTCAGAACCGTTCGAAAGATATCCTTCGAACTCGAAAGACCATCTTTCGATCAGTGGAGGTTCGATAGATCAGTTATCATTCGAACCAAGGAATCATTTCGAAAGACCATCTTTCGATCAGTGGAGGTTCGATAGATCATTATCTTTCGGTCTAAGGAATATTTTCGAAACATACATCTTTCGGTCTACTGCTATTTCTCGAAAGACTAGGATCCTTCGATTGGGGAGTCTTTCGAAGTCATCTTTCGTGTTCATCTTTCGGTCTACAGTCCTTTTTCGAAAGATAAGGATCCTTCGGTTGGAGAATCTTTCGAAAACATTGTTCGAAACTCAACAGTGATCTTTCGAACACTGTTGATCCTTCGAACAGGTGTTGATCTTTCGATCATTAGTCTGTTTATGCTTAACAGTTTGTGTTTCTTGTCTTTCGATCTCAGATCCTTCGAACAGATCTTTCGGCTGGTGGAATATTATTTTTCTTGATCAAAAATGAATTCGATGTGGGGTGTTCCGGTAAATGCCGAGATGTATTTTGGTACTCCAGCTCCGGATTCAGGTTCGCAGGCTAATGCTACATCTACCGGTCAATGGGCATTCGTATCAAATCAAGCTCCAAGTGTTCAAAGCATTTTACTAAGCGAAAGTGAAACGGGAAGTTTGAATAGGCCTCCAAAGTTGATGCATTTAAGTGAATATCCGGGATGGTTGCTGCTTCATCTGCTGCTACGTTTGCTGATCTTACGGAAGATCAGAAGAAGGTCTATGACTTAGAAAAGAAAGCATATGCCATTCTTACTCAGGCGTTAAGCAAAGACATTTATCATCAATTTGTCAGTTTCAAGACAACGAAGAAGTTGTGGGACGCATTGAAGATAAGGGGCATAGGAAATGAAGCAACACGTCAATTAAGAAAAGATCTGCTAAAGAAAGAGTTTGATGGTTTTGTTTGTATGCAGAATGAATCTCTAGGAGATTTGACAAGTCGATTTACTCATTTGCTGACTGAATTGGCAAATACTGGGGTTATAACAACTTCAGCAGAGATAGTGAAGAAGTTTGCAGATGCACTGCCATCTCAATGGAGTAATTTCTTAGAAATCATGAAGTACAATGGCACTTTGGATACAACAAGCTTCAGTGATTTTGCTCAACTCCTGGAAAACAAGAATCAGGAAGAAACTCTCAAGGCAAAAAGAGTCGCAGTGCCACAAAATCCTGAAATTTATTATGGAACTTCTAGCACTTCTACAAAACCTTCTTCACACGCTCCAATTCAAACAGCATTTGTGTCTAGCACGAGCTTGTATGGCACTCCTCCTCCAACAACAGATATGTTTGGAAATCCGCTTAATCCAGCTCCTCAACCAGCACCACAACAGCAACAGCCAATCAGAGCAACTGATATGTTCGGGAATCCACTTCCTCCTCAACAGCAAGCGTGTTATGGAAGCACATCATCTGCTGGTCAACAATCAAAGCCAAATACAGTACGGCTCGACACCTCAAGCTTTTCTAAAGTCAGTGTGGAAGTAGCAAAGGAACACATGGAGCTGCTAAACACTGTGGTGAGCGCATACTGTGGTTTAGTAGAAGGTCAGATTGGCAACATTAATCTGACTCAAGAAGACTATCAGCAGATAGATAAAGAGGAGATGGAGATGATGGACATCAAGTGGGCCTTTGCCAGTGCTGTTAGGCGAGCAAAGGATTTCATGGAAAGAACAGGCAGAACCAGCTTGGAGAGCAAGAAAGACACCAAGTATGGGTTTGATAAGCAGGCTGTCAAGTGTTTCAATTGTGGTGAACGTGGTCACTTTAAAAGGGAATGTACAAGGCCATCTCAGCATGGAAACCAGAATCCCTTCAGAAATCAAGGCAACCAGCAGAACCAGAACAGGAACAATGTTCGCACATTGGTGCCTGTCAACAACCAGAGTCAAGCGGGACCATCTAATGCCAACCAGGCACTTGTGGTTCAAGTAGATGAAGGCTGTGATTGGTCAATCCAGTTGGGAAATGATGCTCCAGATGGAACAGCGTGTTTTGCTGAGATTGTCAAGGATCTTAATCACACCAGTGGTGGAGAATCTTCCGCCAATGGTGGTGACTCTTCTGAGGATGAAGACTCTTCTGGTTACAGCAGAAGTTCGGATGAAGAATCCTCGAGCTCAGGTGATGATCATGTGGATGAGACATCAAATGCGTTAATCGATGCAGATATTGATGAACTCTTGGAAGAAACTGCAGCAGGAATTCAAAGAAGATCTATTTTGGTGGATCAAGCTGCTTATTCTTCGTCTTCTCTCCATTCAGCCTTTATGGCGAATGTCGACAGTTCATCAAGTCAGGTATGTGTCGATGAACCCACTTCTGTTAGCTGTGATAATTGTGATAGTTTGAATGTTAGATGTGCTGATTTAGAGGCAAACATGTCTGAGTTGCAAGGCAAACACGATGCTTTACAAGCTAGTTTGTTTGAATTGCAAGACAAACATGTTTTAGTGAATGATAAGTGGTGTGAATTGCAAAGCAAACATGAGGCTTTGCAGGAGAAATATGATGTGACATTTATTCACAATCAGAAATTGACCGTTGATCTTTCAAAATGCACTGAAGCCAACATGTTTTATGAAAACCATGAAAAGGAATTTAAGTCAATGATTGAAACATTAAAGAAAGATAAAACAGAGTTGACAAAAATGGTTTCCAGAAAACAAACTGACATTAACCTGTATATAACTCGTCTTGAGGTAATGCAAAAAGAAATGGCTTGTGTTAAAACTGAAAGTGAGGCGATCCGACTTAAGTTAGACAGTTATTTGAGCTCTAGCTATGTGTTGGATCACATCATTGACGTTCAGAAAGAAAAACGTGATGTCACATGCATAGGCTATAAGAAATGTCCACCACCCGTGAGAAACAATTTTGATGCTCTGCCTGATGAAGAGTATAGGACTCACTTTGAGCCATCTGTTCCTTTGGACGTTGAGGAATTTGCAACAGGGCTCGGATACAAGAAAGAAGTATCATCCGATTCATATGTGTCAGCGGATACATTTGTAACTGCTGAACAGAATCAGGATCCTCCAGTTGTGATTGAGGATGCTGATTCTTCTGATGATGAGTCTGATGATACCGATTCGGCAAAGTCTGATGCGGTGATAAACGAAGAGGACATACCTCTTGAGAATCATATTCTGTGTGATCCTCCTGCAAAATCCGCTAAGACTGTTGCAATCGAGTCCTCGTCTGCACAAGAGTCGGAGAGTGTGGATTTGCTGTACACTCTAGTTGGTGATGATAAAATCTATTCTGACAAAGATTTTCCTATTAAGAATGTTAATCAATCTTTAATCAGTAAAGTCTTTGAAAATTCAACAACTAAGTTTTTGGGAAAGACAGGATCACGTGTTACAGTAACACAGTGCCCTCCTATCCCTAAGGCTGAAGTAAGAAAACAGTTTGGCAATCAGAAATTACCAACAGTACAAAAACAGCAAAATCATGCCAAACCAAAAGGTAAAACACCGGCTCAAGGTCAAAAGAAGCCGAATCAGAAGAAGAAGAAGAATGTGAACTTTGTGAAATCTAAGGGAACGGACAAAATTGCAACATTTGAAAATCAATCTAACTTAGATTTTGTCAAGAAAGCAACTGTGATGAAAAGGAATGAACCAAGTAGTTCAAAACCTAGTACCTCGGGATCACAAAGTTCATCATCGGCAAGACGATCACATGATACTTCGGGGTTTGTTGAACGAAGATCATGTTTTGAATGTGGTACAATTGGGCATATCATTCGAAATTGCCCGTATCTTCATAAGTTGAAAGCAATTGATGATGATCCCCGTGAACGCAATCACCAAAGGCGATCTGTTTCTGTAAAACAAGATCCCCGACTCATAAGAGAAAGGGAAAAGAAACAGAAACGCCAACAAGTCAAGGTGATTGAAAAGGCACTTAAGAATGAAGTGGTTCAAAAACAAACGGTTCCAGTTAAACCAGAAAGTTCAAAATTTTCAAAAACTTCAAACAATCACGAAGTTAAACTTTCAAACAATCAAACTGGTAAATTTCAACAGACATGGAAACCTAAAATAACCACAAATTCAGGGGGACCATCACAATTTTTGAATCATCAAAGAGTAGAGGTTATTGTCATTGATGAAAATGGAAGACCCAAGACCACAATGGCTTGGGTCCCCATCTCCAACTAATTATGTGAGTTCATGTGCAGGGTGTTCCAGGAGGAACTATCAGTAGTCATTGGATTGTTGATAGTGGGGCATCCAGGCACATGACAGGCGACATGAAGCTTCTCTACGACGTCAAATCTATTAGAGGAGGTTATGTTGCTTTTGCTGGAGATAAGGGCGGATATATAACTGGTGAAGGAATGATTTCCAACGGGGTTGTTAGCTTTGATAAGATCAACTTTGTGCAACAACTTGATCACAATCTACTTAGTGTTTCTCAAATTTGTGACAAGCAGTTCTCAGTACACTTTGATGCAAATGGATGTTATGTGCTGAAACCCGGCTTCAAAATTCCAAAAGAATGGATACTCTTGTCGGCTCCAAGGATAAATGATTTGTATGTCCTTGATATGAGCCAAGCTATCACAACGTCTGCACAAGCAACTTGTTTCGTTTCCAAAGCCACAGAAAAAGACACAATCTCTTGGCACAGACGAATGGGTCACATTCACTTACGCAAAATGAATCATTTGGTATCAAATGAATTGGTGAATGGTGTTCCTCTTAAAAACTTCCATCTTCAAGACGTCTGTGTCTCGTGCCAGAAAGGAAAACAAACGAAGAAGCGACACCCTACAAAGAAAGTCAACACGGTGGCTGTTCCTCTTGAACGTTTGCACATGGATTTGTTCGGTCCTGTCAAGCACAAAAGCATTAGGAATGATCAATATTGCCTCGTGATAACTGATGATTATTCAAGATTTTCTTGGGTGGCGTTCATGGCACACAAGAGTGAAACCTTCGGTATTATCAAAAACTTGATCATTCAGATTGAGAATCTATATAAGTTGAAGGTTAGGCGGATACGCAGCGACAATGGTACTGAATTCAAAAATCATGCCATGGCGGAGTTTTGCACTTCAAAAGGTATTCTTCACGAATTTAGTGCAGCTTATACTCCTCAACAGAATGGCGTCGCTGAACGTAAGAACCGCACATTGATCGAGACTGCTAGGACTATGTTGGTAGAGTCGCAGCTGCCCATTCCATTCTGGACTGAAGCTGTGTCCTCTGCATGTTACACGTTGAACCGAGTCCTTACAGTCAAAAGGCACAACAAGACCTGCTTTGAGCTTATTAACAAACGGAAACCAGATTTGTCATATCTTGAACCGTTCGGAGCTCCTTGCACGATAATCGATCCTGATGGAAAGTTCGGGGCAAGAGCAATTGAGGGATACTTTCTTGGGTATTCCACCCCGAACTTAAGAGTCTGGAATCTAGAGACTAAAAGGGTCGAGGAATGGTCTGAAGTCAGAGTACAAAGGCACACTTTACCAGTCAGAAATCCTGGTCAGCCTTGGATGTTTGACTACGATGACTTTTTCAATTCGATCAATGTTGAAGACGTTGAAGAAAGTGCTGCGGCAAGGATGTTTTTCGAGAGTGACAATGCAACAGATTCACCGTTGGTTCGTCCCATTATTGTCAATCAAGAACCATCTTCGGTGAACAATAATGCTCTCGACAATGAGGATTTTCACGATGCTACCGAATTGAACGAATCTTCAGAGGATGATGAATTTCTAGATGCAGATCAAGAAGCTCCAGCAACAGCAGTACATGGTACTTCAGAAGGTACACCTCCAGTGGATGTCCCTATAACAGCTGAAACTTCTGCATCATCCTCTTCGTCAATTCCGGGCCTTGAATTGATTGTTGATCTCAATCTCAACAATCTGGGTACAAATATTCCAGTTCAAGATAATCCAGAAACAAGGATTCACAATACCCATCCTCAACAAAACATCATCGGAAATGTACAGAGTGGCGTTCAAACAAGAAACATGTTGCGGAACAACAACAATGCAGGAAGAGCCAAGAACTTGGAAAGATGCTTTGAAAGATAGCTCATGGGTTGAAGCGATGCAGGAAGAACTGCAACAATTCCAGAAGCTAGGTGTCTGGAAACTCGTAGAGAAACCTGCTGGTTATAAGAAGATTGGTACCCGTTGGGTGTTTAAATGCAAAAAGGATGACCGTGGAATCGTTATTCGAAACAAAGCAAGGCTAGTCGTTCAAGGTTTTCGTCAGATTGAAGGAATCGACTACAACGAAGTGTATGCACCTGTTGCACGTCTAGAAGCAATTCGGATTTTTCTGGCTTATGCCTCATACAAAGGTTTCAAGGTATACCAGATGGACGTGAAAAGTGCATTCTTACATGGTGTGGTAGAAGAAGAGGTGTACGTCGAACAGCCTCCAGGTTTTGAAGATCCTATCCATCCCGATCGGGTTTGGTTGCTCAACAAAGCTCTCTATGGTCTACATCAAGCACCGCGAGCTTGGTACGCAACCTTATCTAATTATCTGCTGGAGAATGGATTTCGCAGAGGTCTTATCGACTGTACTCTTTTCATCAAAGAACAAGATGGAGATCTTCTACTGGTACAGGTATACGTTGATGATATTATTTTTGGTTCTACTAATGATGTTTTGTGTAGGGATTTCGAGCGTGTAATGCAGGATAAATTCGAGATGAGTGCTATGGGGGAAATGACTTTCTTTTTGGGCCTACAAGTACAACAAACCGAGTCTGGGATATTCATCCATCAGACTAAATATGTTGGTGACATCTTGAGCCGGTTCCAGATGTCTGATGCAACGCCCATCGGTACCCCATTGCCGCAAAATCACGGAATTACTCCAGACTTGAAGGGTGAAGCTACGAGCCCCTCATACTACCGCGCGATGATCGGATCTCTTATGTACCTCACAGCATCAAGACCAGATATAATGTACCCAACGTGCCTGCTTGCCAGATATCAAGTCAACCCGAAGGCCTCACATCTTACAGCTGTAAAAAGGATTTTTCGTTATTTGAAGGGTTACCCTGACACCGGTCTATGGTACCCTAGGGATAATAACTTTGACTTGATCGCATTCAGTGATTCTGATTTTGGCGGATGCAAAATCGACGGCAAATCCACAACGGCTGGATGTCAGTTTTTGGGAAATCGCCTAGTCACATGGCAGTGCAAGAAGCAGACGTGCGTCGCTACATCAACATGCGAAGCTGAATACATTGCTGCCTCAAGTTGTTGCTCCCAAGTCCTATGGATCCAACAACAAATGCGTGATTACGGTTTTGAATTCCTAACTACTCCTATTTACGTTGATAATTCTGCTGCCTTACAGATCACTAAAAATCCTGTGCAGCATTCAAAGACTAAGCACATCGACATTAAGTATCACTTCATACGTGATTGCTTTGAGAAAAGGCTAATCGATGTTGCTTACGTCCACACCGATGACCAACGTGCCGACCTTTTTACCAAAGCATTTGACAAATCAAGATTTGACTATTTATTATTAGTAAACGGCGTTAAGGTCAAGCAAGAGTAATCCACATCGGAAAATCATTTTTGTAAATATCTTTGTGTTTTAAATTTGTCTTAGTTTATTGGTTTTAGGGGGAGTAAATCCAAAATTTGAAAATCCAAAAACATCGAAAAATTTCAAAAACACAAAAACAATAGAAAATCAAAAATGAGTTTCCTGGCGCGCAAAAGAGAAAATGATAGTACATCAGTGGTCTGTCCAAACCTCTTTAAACCTTAAATGAAAAACGATAAGCAGCTCTATATAAGATGTATCGGTAGGCTCACAATCATTTTAAAGTGTGCAGGGTGATATAAACTTAAATCGACTGAAGACCAGGTGGGAACCATTCATTGGCATATGGTCTTAGTACCGAAATTTCGTTTGAGAGATTGCCGAGGTTCTGAGATATTCGGTCTTTATGCTGCTTATCATCTGGGTATCATGGTTGTCTCTTTTACCGAAAAATAACGGGGACGCAAGTCTAGATCTTCCATGATACTATACATACGTGTACATATTGCATTCGACCTCAATAAGTGATCAACAATCACATGTCCAAATTCTTTTCGGGAGTCAAGTTCGTCTCTCTGCTGTACGAAAGTACTGACCTGTTCACGGACTTGCTCCTGTGCCCTCATGCATCGAAAATCAAGTTCCTCATCAATAAGTGATTCTATCACAAAGGGCTTGTTTTCAAATCAAAATAAGTGAGAATCTCACATCATATACGGTCAAACAGATGATAATCGGTATACTCACCGGTAAGATGAACCCTCGTGCATACCTTGATACGGGAATGTGTCGTGATGTGGATGAACACCGGTCGGTAAGTATAAATCATACCTTAACGTATCCCCTCGCCATGATTACATCTGATAAGTTGAGTTTATGTGGACATCAATACCGATAATTGTTATAGGATGCTTATCTTAATGTTAACTAATTGAACAAAAAGAGCGTTTTGGCATGACCGTACACTGATATGATTCTCTTACCCTCGAAACTCACAAAAAGAATGTCTGTAAATATTTATTTAAGGATTTCAGTTTCTGCATCTTTGTATATATTTATTTACTGCTTTCAGTCTTTACATGTTAAATATTCAAAAAGTCCAAAAAGATTTTAGGCGTGTTTTAACATAAACTTTATAAAAGCCAAAAAGATTTTATTTCTATTTTATTTTCGATCGTACGATGTTGGAACTCGAGTCTTCGTTACCTGAAACCTGAACGAAAACCGAAAACGACTAAATCTTCATAAACGGTCGAAATTTGCAAAGTGTTGAAAGTTGAAATTGAAATTGATAAAATACTTTAAACTTTCAAACTGTCGGACGGTGTTTGTTTAAACAATGGTCACATGTGTGTCGTTTGTTTATGTTTACTATATTCCAAGCAGTTGTTCTCATTACGCGTTTAGATTTCTTGCATGTGCAGATTCTAAAGGCAAGGAGAACATGGTCGATGACAAGCTTCGGAATGAAGACACAACGTGAAGGCACTCAAATGATGAAGATGATCGAGTTGCCGCTGACCATCATCAACACCACAAGGATCTCACTTCATAAAGATCAAGACTTTCACGAGCATAACTCAAGGGGGAGCTTATGTTAAGGGGGAGTTTGTCAACACACTTCCTACATGAAAGGGGGAGTTTGTTGGTACACTTTCTGCCTTCAAGACGTGAAGACTTTGAAGATCCTCCGACATTGAAGACTTGAATAGAAGTCAAAGACTTGAAGACACGAGAACTTACAAGAATGAAGATCGAGACAAAGCTACAGCCAGACAAAGCTACAGCCAAGGGGGAGTTTGTTGGTGCACTTATGTCTGTACTTTGTCTGTATTCGGTCACGATGTAAAACAATGTCGTTGTTAGTCTTGTAAGTTTGACCAAGTCAACCATCCTCCTGGTTTGACTTGGCCAAACAGTCAAACATTTTGGTTGAAATGTGTCTGTGTCGAAGGATGTGTCACGAAGGATTGCTTATCCTTCGATGATGACCTGCGCGAAATATAACATTCGATGGATGGACCACGAAAGATCACATCTTTCATGGTACATATGGATCCTTCGAGCTGTTTCTGGTCGAAAGATGATCTTTCGATCAGACTGTTTGATCCTTCGACCAGACCTGCTGTTTTGGGTATAAATACCCGTGTGCTGTGTTCATTTCGAGAGACTAGACAGTTAGACACATAGAGCAGAAAACAGAGAGAACACACACTTAGAGAGAGTTTACAGAACTGATTTGTAAACCTTGTGCTTGTAACGGACCTTTCATACGCATTAATACAAGGGGTGTTAATCGTTGAGTCTTGTGTGTTTATCATTGTGCTTGTTCTATCCCGGTTTGCATGCTAGCTTGGATTCCGCACTCGCTAGTGTGTTAGACATAACAAGGAATAGGTTAAACCTCAACCTCCGAGGGACCTACATTCGTTACCTGAAACCTGAACGAAAACCGAAAATGACTGAATCTTCATAAACGGTCGAAATTTGCAAGTGTTGAAAGTTAAAATTTGCAATTGATAAATTTATTAAACTTTCAAACTGTCGGACGGTGTTTGTTTGAACAAGGGTCACATGTGTGTCGTTTGCTTATGATATCCCAAGCAGTTGTTCTCATTACGCGTTTAGATTTCTTGCATGTGCAGATTCTAAAGGCAAGGAGAACATGGTCGATGACAAGCTTTGGAATGAAGATACGACTTGAAGGCACTCAAATGATGAAGATGATCGAGCTGCCGCTGACCATCATCAACACCACAAGGATCTCAATTCATAAAGAACAAGACTTTCACGAGCATAACTCAAGGGGGAGCTTATGTTAAGGGGGAGTTTGTCAACACACTTCCTACATGAAACGGGGAGTTTGTTGGTACACTTTCTGCATTCAAGACGTGAAGACTTTAAAGATTCTCCGACATTGAAGACTTGAAAGGACGTCAAAGATTTGAAGTCACGAAGATCGAGACAAAGATCGAGACAAAGCTACAGCCAGACAAAGCTACAGCCAAGGGGGAGTTTGTTGGTGCACTTGTGTCTGTACTTTGTCTGTATTTCGTCTTGATACAAAACGATGTCTTTGTTAGTCTTGTAAGTTTGACCAAGTCAACCATCCTCCTGGTTTGACTTGGCCAAACAGTTCGAACTTTGTTTGTAACATGTCTGTGTCGAAGGATGTGTCATCGAAGGGTTGTTTATATCCTTCGATGAGCTCGAAAGATAACCTTCGAAGGATAGACCACGAAGGATATCATCCTTCGTGGTATATGTGATCCTTCGATGGGTTCCTGGTCGACAGATGATCTTACGATCAGTCTGTCTGATCCTTCGACCAGACAATCTGTGTTGGGTATAAATACCCATGTGTTGTGTTCACTTCAGAGGGAGATAAGTTAAAAAGAGCTTCATTTCAGACACATAGAGAGAATTCTGTTCAGAACACACACACACACACACACGAAAGTTAGAGAGAGTTTATAGAATACATCTGTAAACATTGTGCTTGTAACCGAACCTTTCATACGTATTAATACAAGTGGTGTTAATCGGTGAAAACTTGTGTGTTGTGTTTGTGCTTGTTCTATCTCGGTTTGCATGCTAGCTTGGATTCCGCACTCGCTAGTGTGTTAGACATAACAAGGAATAGGTTAAACCTCAACCTCCGAGGGACCTACAGCATATAGCATTGAACTTAAAGCAACTCGTTTACTTCATTCAAAAGAACATTTGGTGTTGAATCAATAACACCTGAAAAAGATATATCATTCATATGGGGAGTTGGGAATATTGAGATTGATATTGATATTCAAGCGAAACAAACTCCATACAATGTATATATTATGTTCCTCCTGAGGATGTACTTAGCTTGGAGCAACTGTTACTACAAGGGTATGAAGTAAAAACTGAAGGGGAAATATGTTATATATAGGAAATGTTTTATGAATTGCCAATGAAAGGCAAGAACATTATAGTGGATGAATGATGAAAAAGAAAGAGTTGATCAAGACTCAACCACATAAATAAAAGAAGCAAGATACATGCAAGCTTATTCTAAGAGTCTTAATCACATGACAACAAAGGAAGCAAATTCATCAACCAAAGAAAATGTCAGATTTTCTATACTTAAAGTTATATCTACGATTTCCGATTGTTAATGGGGTATTGGATTTTAATAATCCCAAGTTTCACTAATTGGCCGGTAATAATCCCAACTTCAAAAATTGCCTACAACAGTCCCAACTTGTAAGATTTTGGCCACCAATGATCCTTGTCTAACTGGGTTATAACCCAGTTAGTTTTTTGAAGTTTTGAGCGGCGGAGAAGGTCACTAGAGATTGGAGATGACAAGTGGTGGTCTCCTTTGGTGGTTTCAGGGGTAAAGAAGGTCGTCGGAATAAGTTGCAGGTCACCGGAGTTGCGTAGATAGTGGAAATTTTAAACTTTTGAGAAGCGGAGAAGATTACAGGAGGTCGGAGATGATTGGTGGTGGTCTCGTTTGGTGGTTTCAGGGGTAAAACGGGTCGCCGGAATAAGTTGCAGGTCACCAGCCAAACAAGGTTATAACCCAGTTAGACAAGGATCATTGGTGGCCAAAATCTTACAAGTTGGGACTGTTGTAGACAATTTTTGAAGTTGGGATTATTACCGGCCAATTAGTGAAACTTGGGATTATTAAAATCCAATACCCCATTGTTAATTGACCTTTTTTGGAATGAACTATGTTTTCTAGTAAATTAGTTTCTAAAAGATTTTCTAAAAATCAATTCTGAAGGACCTGTACCTCTAAGACTTTATAATCGGGAAAAGGTGGATTTGTTTGACTTGTATATGATTGTGCAAAAGAAGGGATGATATGGAAAAGCATCAAAAACAATTACTGGGCTACAATAGCAAATTTTCTTGGTTTTGGAAGGCATATAACATTGAATGTAAAGGCTAATTTATGTAACGTATTTTGACCAATATAGTGGAGTGGTATGACTAGGTGTTTACGAAAAGAAATATGTATGCGGTAGAGGATGATGTGTGGTAAAAGGAAGAAGCATGTAAATGTAGCAAGGAAGAAAAGAAAGATTTGTGAAGATGCAACAAAAAATGGAACCATTGGAGATTGAAGAAATGTGAAGATCCCACCAAAAACAAAGTTTACTTAAGGGGAAGTATATGAATTTATAAACTACACCTATATTAGTATTATCATGTGTGACAAGTAATTTTTGTATGGGGTGGAACTTATACATAGGTCAAAAGTTAGTTTAAGAGCGGGTAACGCTAACAACCACTTAAAGCAGTGGCAAATCTAGAAAATCCTTATAGAGGTAATGAAATCAAATGCTTTTTCAAAATTCGCACTACCGCCAGAGTGTCAAGGGGTAGCTTGGCACCCCTATTAAAAAGGTAGGTCTGCCGCTGACTTGAAGGGGTGTGTTGGACTTCTAGGCGCCATTTTGTTTTATATTTCAGTGTCTATAATGTAATCAAACAACATAATGATAACACAGTTAATGTTATCACTCTTACTATTCTCATTTTTCTTTGATTACACACTACTACAAAAACAAAGCTTTAGACGGGGTGATATGAGTTTTAAGACGGTTTTGGGTTTTAAGAGGGTGTTTTCAACACCGTCTTAAAGTACACTTGTTTAAAATCATGTCTTATTAGACGGTGTTCAATTTGAACACCGGCTTAAACTTGGTGAACCCCGTCTTTTAATATCAAAACATTTATTAAAACAAATATTTTTAACACCGTTTTATAAACTTGATGAACCCCGTCTTTTAATATCAAAACATTTACTAAAACAAATATTTTTAACACCGTCTTATAAACTGCTGGGAAAAAAACATTTACAATGGAATACATGTTTTCCAGAAATATATTTGCTGGAAAAATAACCATTTAAAAGGTTTTCCAAAAATACATCAAGCTTATATACGCCAATGGAACATTTTCAAATCAAACCAAAACAATACACATTCAAATCGAAAATAAACCCGTAGACATCCAATTCGGAAATAAACCCGTCAAATTGCAATCATTTGTGAATGCATAACAAACTACGTTAAATTGTATAAATAAACTACATAAGCTAATCTAACGAAATAACTAACTCGCTAAAAAACTTCGGCATCAACGTCATCAACAAAACATCTATTTCATAATCCGTAGCCTCACTCGTGTCGTGCGACATCTAAAATAAAAGTAGATAGAAAGAGTTATTACAAATATTATAAACTAAATCTAAAGGCAAAGAGAAAAATGGATAACATCGGCAATAAAGCTATGTATATATTTACATGTTATATACATCTAAACCTTCGAAGTTTTAAAAAAAAATAAACAGTTAAGTAATAAATTGATAAACAAGTATATTTTACTTACTTCATCGGGAAATTGGTTTTGATATAATTGACAAAGTCAAACATATGTTGGAGAACCACGTAGCCGCATTCCCATCCACCTGGCCTTTTGTTGCTTACATTGTAATAAATTAACAAATTATTCTTTAAAAGTAAAGAAAATCAAACAACTCAGAAATAGCAAATGCACATACATCAACCATTGTGTAGTTGAACTCGGATCCTAAGGCGGTAGGAATTAGGCTTGAAAGACGATAGTTAGAAGCATTCTTTTCAACTTTTATCTTTGTTGAATCCAAAATATATACATGTCCTATGTGTTGGGCAATGATGAACAAAGACCAATGGTCGCTACAAAATTAGCGTTATAGAATTGTTAGGTGAATCATAGTAATAAAATAAAAGCAAGTTAACTAAAAAAAACTTACTCGGCCAAATGCGGTGCAAGAATGAAATCTTTATCGACATGATGAGTCGCTAAACTGAAAATGTGATCTTCAACCTCTCTAGGATTTCTTTCACACATATCACCTGTGATTGCGTTCACATATAAAAAGGCGCATCGGTTGCGTTTTTTAGCCTTTGACTCCTTATAAAAGTATCTTAAAACAAGAATAAAATATATGATAAAACTTAATAAATTCAGTTATATCTATACAATATTATAGTGATAACAACTTACAATGTAAACCAAAACACAATGGTGAGATCAACCCAGTCTTTGAAAAATAATGCTAACATTGATTCAGCCTCAATATAGGTACCACTTTTGCTAGGAAACATATTCTCAGGAGCTGAATATGGAAGTGTAGTAGCCCAGTCGTTCCCGATGTATCCACCTAGTCGACCAACCATCTTCTTATGCCATTCGGGTCTTAGTTCGATCAATTGCAAATGTAACTTCACTTTTTCGGCTTATGAATAAACTAGATCTATAACTTACAGTTGAGATAGACCAATCCGTACCTTGTTTAGTGAGGTGTTGCCTGACAGAATTAAAAGCTATGTTGTCAAAGACGCAAGGCGCAGGTGAGGCGCATCGTCCCAGCTACACCTGAAATTGGCATCTATAACTGGAATGGGACGAGGTGGCACATCTTCATCTGGAGAAGGTACACGTCTATATTCGAATTGGCAGATTTTGCAAAATCTCCCTTTTTGTATAGTTTTTCACCAGCTACACCTGAAGCTTCAAATATCTGGTCTACGCCTTCAGCGGAACCTTTAGCATCTTCCTCTACTAGTATTCTGTGAATATATTGGTCTACCTGAAATTGACCAAAAGAAACCATATATCTTCATATGCTTGAACCAAGTGCTACAACTATCTATACACAACTGAAAGATGTGTAGACTCACACTCTTAGCCAAAAGTCACACGCCATAACTACAGACCTCCACCACCGGCATCTCCATCCTGCAAACGTAAAACCAGATTACGCTTTTAAATAACCTCCACGACGAACAGAGAAAGTGCAAACTTTTTACCCGGGTGGAGCCGTAGGCCATCTCAACAATGCGGTTACAGTACCTAGGTTGTTTTTGGATAGAGGGGTTGCAAGGGGGATCATCCCTTGCTTCATGGCAGGGGATATTACAGATTCACTTGTAACAAATTGATATATTCAAATATGAATATATGATGATGATGCCGGTTGACGAAAAATGTAAAGATATCCAGAGTTTTACCTCTCACCTGAAGCATCTTTAGAAGATGATGCAGGTGCTCAGTAGGTTGAGCTGCAGCCACATCCTTTATAAAAGAAACATGATCTATATGCAATAATGAAAACCGTATATTATTAATCTACTATTTATTTATAAAGGAAACCTAATCAAATAATAACTCTTAGTTATGATAATAACAGTAGCTAATATCTTCTAATAATCTACATATCAATGTGAGACTAATTGTAAATTAATTTCATCCCTATAAGAAAATTGCATATACATTATGTGAACTGAAATATGAAATATATTTACAACAACCAGAAATGACTGAAATATGAAACTCTGTGATTGGATGACAATACCAGAAGATGAAGATGAAGAGTAGCATCAGAATGTGGAACGGCGGCGACGGAGGAGTAACGTAGGAAGAACGGCGGCGCGTGGAACTCCTAACACCAATCCACCGACCGCTTTCATTATTAAGATTAAGAAGTTGAATAACCAGGTTTTTAGTCACCAGTACCTTTACTATACTTATATATGATGGTATTATGCTAAAACTGTAACGATTTTGATTACAAACACGCATTAACTTCTATAATTTAACAATGCAAACTGTTCATTATGCAACCAAATTCTTAGTTTATTGGGTACACATTTTACTATGTCCTCATATTTTTAGTCACCAATACCTTTACTAAACTTATACGATGCTAGATGCTAAAATCGTAAACTTTTTTTATTACAAAGTAACTAAAACAAATTACTAGTTTTATAAGTACTATTTATAAAACTAAAAAACATTAAATAACATAAGTAAAGAGAAAAGAAACTAACTTTGAAACTTTGAAAGGTTGTTAATGGTGAAACTAAATGAAAAAGATGAAGAAGTTGAAAGGAAGATGGGGGAATTGAATGAGGAAGATGAAAGGAATTGAAAGAGATAAGGTTTTGGTGGTTGTTATGTGCAGCGATCTTGAATGTTTATAAGACGGTGTCCACAGACAACACCGCAGAAATTAGTATAAGACGGTGTTTAAGCATTAGACGGGGTGTTCACAGACAACACCGTCTAAAGGATGCAGAAATTAGTATAAGACGGTGTTTAAGCATTAGACGGTGTTAGTATATTATAGATGTTGGAGAAATTACTATAAGACGGTGTTTAAGCATTAGACGGTGTTCTTCTGAATTTTATTGAATATTTTATTTAAAAGAACATAACGTTCATATTGGTATTGGTTTTAAGACGGTGTTATTACTTTAACACCGTCTAAAACAAATCCTTAACACCGTCTAATGCTACATTTTTGTAGTAGTTCATAACCGTTCAAACAACACTTGGTAACTTTGAATACAACATCTGTAATATCAAACCTGTTTCTTGATGTCCAACAATTTCTTCATGAGGAAACATTGAAGACATAATAAATACCCAAATTTATTCTAGATCTATGGTCATATAGCTGCATTCGAGCTAGTCTAAAACAAAAAAAAGTGGATGTAGATGTGAAAATATTCTGCCATTCTCCTTACATTATTGTATCCATAATTACAACATAATCTACAAAAAGTTTACGTTCAAATCAAATTCAAAAATTGCCATGCTGACTGAGGGTCGATCAAAATGCAGTAGATGAGAAGCGAATATGTTGACACATAATGAAGTAAGTATACGAGAGGTATGAAAGCCAAGACAACCCCACCAATATAGAATAAACCACGGAAATTATGAAGGGTTAGAATTGTAAGGTTCGTTGCTTGAGAATCTTCAGGTAAAAAAGATGAATCTTTCCTGAACCATTCCTTTTCCAATCTCAATAGTTCTCCTTTCTCTCTTAGTTTTGATATTTCCCTTGAAATATCTGCCACTAATGGTGATCCTTTTGGAAAGACCTGAAATAAAAGATATATCAATATACCATGTTGCCTTTTGAACAGCAAACCTAGATAAATGGACTCGTTCTACTATAGGAGAGTAGTGAAAACAACTATAAGATAAAGAAACCTCGACACAAAGGCATAATGTTCGGGTGTGCTTTTTATGTTTACATTTGGTAATCATTTTTGTTGCTAGCTGGTGTATGAATATGAGTTGTTTATTGGATACACCTATGGAACTGTGGAAAAAGAGGAAAAATGGGTCAACCAATCTGAAAAATAACCGTTATAAAATCTCTATAAAACAATTAATTTTTAACTAGTTAATTAGTTATTTTTATTAGTGATTTTAACTAAGTTATGTTGGTTATGTTGAGGAAATTAATACTTTGGTTACGATACGTCTTTTATTTTTGTTTAAGTATCTAGTAATTATGTATGTTATTTTGACCAAATGTTAGCCTATATATAGAACCACATATGTAATGCTTGAACAACTTATGAGATTATAATAAAACTCTCTCATTTGTTTTCACTAAACGTTTCTAGAATGCATCCAACACCGTCTCTACTAATGTGGAAAAAGTTGACATAAAGTGGAAGAACTATATGCCTTGATTGCAAGTGGGAAACACGTCCACAAAAATCATGAGGGTGGTTACTATGGTACGATTCGACATCCCATTTTGATGAGAGGTATGCTCATTTTAATGATAATCCCATTGCTGAAACCCATGAATCTTGCAACAATGATATCTTTTTTTTTTTTTTTTTTGCAACAATGATATCTGTAGAGGCTACTAATAAACATTTTAAAGATAATCCCAACACTGAAACCGTTGAATCTTACAACAATGATATCTATAGAGGCTAACAATAAACATAAAGAAGCTCCAACACAATGTTGGGGTAACAAAAGACGTTAGCAACATGGAAGTTTAAGAAATCAAAGGAACAAATGATGAAGAGAACAAAGGCAATGGAGTTGAAGCATCATTTGTGTTTCTATGGTGGATGGTATTAGAATATAAACAAATTTATAGTGGATGAAAATATGAACCAAATGTGATGGTGGAGAAATTTATGAAGAAACTAAACAAATCTCTAATCCAATATATCTTCCCAGGTCCGAGTTAACAAAGAGGGTGGGCCATCTCCTCCAGGACCCAGACCGAAGAAAAGATTAAGAGGGGATACAGAGGTTAGTTTTGATTTTCCTCTACCTAACCATATCGGTGTATCGGCTTAGATGAACGATCAACCAGAAAAGGAAATTTCTCAGCAAGCGGATGGTAATCTGGATTTGAATGTCAGGGCGTCCCCTTTAGATTCGGACGAGACCTTGGTGGCCGATACCCTGGTAGATGTTCCGGGTTCCGGAAACGTTGAAAGGAATATCCAGGAAACCATCTGGGGCGGAGAAATTGAAGCTACTATTGGTGTCGGTGCTCAGGTGGGAGTGGATCTCAGGAACTGCTCCAATCTTCTCAATAACATCTTTGGAAATCAAGGTAATAATGTGGTGGAACCATGAATTTTTTCTCGTTTAATGTCCGTGGTCTTGGGGGGTCAGAGAAGCCGGGGTGGGTCAGGAAGGTTATTGCTACCCATGGTGTTAATTTCGTGATGCTTCAGGAAACTAAAAGGGTTTCGGTTTCGGTTGCCGATGTGTCGGGTTATTGGGGTAAAAGGAATTTCGGTCTGGATAGTGTTGATGCAGTGGGTCAGTCAGGCGGCCTAGTGTGTTTGTGGGATAAATCTGTGTTTTCTCAGACGGGGGGAACAAAGAACATGAATTTTTTACATATTAAAGGAAAGTTAATTGGTAGTGGAGAAATCATCAACGTTCTGATTGTGTATGCACCTCAGGGTATCTCAGCTAAAAAACTTTGAGGGATCTTCTTACCCAGGTTATATCCGAGAATGACGGTTTGTGGGTGTTAGCGGGTGATTTTAATGCGGTTCGGAGTCGTGATGAGAAAAAGAATTGTGTATTTAAGAACACGTGTGCGAATAATTTCAATTCATTCATTTATGATGCTGGGCTTATTGAATATAATATGTCGGGAAGGAAGTTTACATGTTCTTCTGATAATGGGAGAAATTTGAGCAAGCTTGATCGTTTTCTGGTGAATTCAAATTATTTTAACGCTTGACCAGTTGCAAAAGTTTTTGTGTTGCCATGCTTTCTTTCGGACCATTGTCCTATAGTTTTGTCTTCTATTTCTAAAAATTATGGAGCTAAGCCTTTCCGGGTCTTCGATTCGTGGTTCGAGAAGCCGGGCTTTGCTGAGGTTGTAGAGGAATGTTTAAGTGGTGTCCCCGATGAGGGCAGCCCCCCTGACAAGATTTTATTGAATAAATTTTTTCATCTCAGATCGAAGTTAAAAGTTTGGAGGGACGAGATGTTGAAAAGAAGTTCGGACGAAGTGGCATCTGCTATGTTAGAAATGGAAAATATTGAGTTAATTCAGGAAGATAGGGCCCTCACAGAAGAGGAGGAATGGATTCTTGCTGAAAGTAAAAAGGTCCTACTAAACGAGGAGGAGCGGAAAATAGGGATCTAAAGCAACGGGCTAGAATCAGATGGGCCAAGGATGGGGACGAGAACTCTATTTTTTTTTCATTCAATGATCAACTGTAGAAAAGTATCTAATGTGATTCACGGGCTCAAGATAGATGGGGAGTGGGTGGAGAAATCGGCTTTGGTTAAGAAGGAGGTTTTCAGCTTTTTCAGAGATAAGTTTGTTGAAGGATGCAAGGATCGGCCGCGTCTATTGTGTTCTAATATCGGGCGTATTTCTAACGCTGACGCTTCCTGTTTGGAGGTTCGGTTCTCTCGTCAGGAGATAAAAGGTGCGGTGTTCGAATGCGGTGATGATAGAGCCCCTGGTCCGGACGGTATAAATTTTCGTTTCATTAAGCGTTTTTGGTATTTACTAGAGGATGATTTTTAGAATATTATGGGTGCTTATTATGATACTGGAGTTATTACTATGGGTTGTGGGTCTTCGTTTATTGCTTTAGTTCCTAAAGTCTCAGACCCGACGGAGTTGAAGGAGTACCGGCCTATTAGTTTAGTTGGGGTGGTAAATAAAGTTATATCGAAGATTCTTGCAAATAGGCTGAAAAAGGTGTTGAATTCGATTATCTCCAACTCTCAATCTGCTTTCATAGCTGGAAGGTATATTTTAGATTGGCCTTTGATCATTAACGAGATTCTCAACTGGTCGAAAAATCGAAAAGCAAGATGTTTATGCTCAAGATTGATTTCGAGAAAGCCTACGACAACATCAATTGGAATTTTTTGTTAGATATTCTTGCTCAAATGGGTTTCCGTAGTAGATGGTGTGCGTGGATAAAGGGAGTTATTTCGTCGGCTCGTGCTTCGGTGTTGGTTAACGGTTCGCCGACTTTTGAGTTTAAGTGCAATAAAGGTATGAGGCAAGGAGATCCAATATCTCCATTTTTGTTTGTTATAGTCATGGAAGCATTATCTTGTATGCTTAGAAAGGCTAGTGAATTGTGCATTGTGAAAGGGATTAGTCTTCCTAACGATAGTCCTTCTGTTTCGCATCTTTTTTATGCCGATGACGCCATTTTAATAGGAGAGTGGGATAAGGAGAATCTTTTGAATGTGGTTAGAATTCTTAGATGCTTTCATATTTGTTCGGGTCTCCAAATCAACTTGGGAAAATCTAGCATCTTTGGTATGGGTTTGGACATGGCAGCGGTCGAAGAGATGGCGGGTGTTGTGGGATGTAGAGCAGATTCGTTTCCTTGTACATACCTTGGCCTAACAGTGGGAGCTAATATGAACCGTGTAAGTGTTGGATCTGAGTTTCTTTTTGATTGTATTTTTGTTTGTAATTAAGATGGAAATGAAAGAGTTGTGCAGCGGAAATAAGATGAAAGCAAACTTTGCATACAATCAAACGAGAGTAATACTTTTATCAAACATCTTTTCACAAAGAACCGAATGATTGAATTTGTTTCAACAACGATTACAATGATTGATGTAAGAATGCAAACTCCCCCTCAGCCAGAGCTCAGTAGTTTGTTCGTGCAAAGAAGACGATTGATCAAAAGAGCTAATAGAACAGTACAAAGTACTGAACTATTTATAGGCACTTGCAAACCACTGAGCATCTTAGCTGACGTCACCATGAAAGTGACATCTAACCTCCTAACAAACTCTAACTACTGATCTATAAACACTGATGTACTAAACTACTGCTATTACATTATATTACATAAAAGATACTTAAACTGCTGCTGCATCCTTCCACTGCTGTGAACCCAGCACTGCTTGTCCGGATCAGCAGTACTTGACCCAAGGCAGTAGATTGAGTCAACAGAGCTTTGGTCTTCCATCAGTCTTTGACTTTGGCCAGTAGATATAAAGCAGCAGTTGTAGGTCAGCACTTAGTATGATCAGCAGATAGGAGGTCAGCAGATATGAAACCACTTTCAAGGGGAGAGATTTGCATGAACCAACTGTAAACGTCTGCTTATTCTGGATCCACTGCTTTGATCCAGTTTTGGCTTTACATTATCTGTTCCTCTGATAGGGTTCAATCCCAACAATCTCCCCCTGGAACAGATAATGCCAAAACTCTTCATTATTTGTGGAAATCTTTATTGCCTCAACAACAGCTCCCTTATCTGACCTTTGAATTGTAATTCAAAGTCTAGGGCATCTGTATCTTCATCATCCCTGCTGAGTGGAAGATCAAGGAGATCCTGCAAATCTTCAAGACTCAGGCCAAGAGCTTGTTCCCTTGATATTTTCTCCACTCCTCCACCAGACCTGAGCAAAGTCAATACGCAGGTCTGTTTGTCAGTTTCCCACTTTTGTATTTTTGAGCCTGGTGGGTTTCTTGGGAGATGTTTATTTGCAAAAGTATTTGGAGAGGCTGGCCTATTCATGACTGGCTGAGCAGTACTTGCAGTTTGATCCAAACCAAGAGTTTCCATGATCATTTTCTTTATACCCTCTTTTCCAAGGTCTTCACCTTCCATTAACTCTTTGATGGTTTCAGCAATCAGTTGTTTGTGTGGCCTTCTTTTGTAGATGGTAGCACCAACTGGAGCTGTGGATCTCCTGATTTGCAGCTTTGAAGGTCTTTTTGAAACCGCTGCTTCAGGATAGTCAGGCTTTTGAGGAACTGTGGGATCTTTCTTTCTTAATTGTTCCAACCTTTTGTAAGTAGCCCTGACCATATCTTCTTTCCATCTAGCAACTTGTCTTTTGTTACCATAATCAGCTGCTACCAATTCCTCTTTCATCCTCTTCAGCTCTTCCTGTTTGTCAGGTACATTCTTTCTAAATTTTGCCCAGTTAGGAGGAGTGTGAGTGACCTTCCTTTTTATCATGTCTTGAATTCTTGCAGCTTCATCTTCAAGCTCAGGAACAGTCCACTCTTTGTACATATATCTCTCTCCTTTGTACTTTTTGTGTGCCATGATGCTTTCAATGTAGTCTTTCTTCAGAGATTCAGCTGCTCTTTCAGAAATTTGTTGACTAACATTTTTTGCAAATTGCTCTAGGGATCTGACTTGTGTGAGCAAATATTGATAATTTCTTGAAATTTCTTTGTCAGACTTCCCTTGTGTGTTTCTTTTTGAGATATCCTCTGCTTGCTTGGCTTTGATTTCCAAGTATTCATCAACATTTTTAGGCCAAGGATATCCTTTTATTGATGGCAACCTCCTTTTGGCAGGGTCATCCTCATAGTAGAAGGATTTTATTTCATCTCTAACAGCTGCTAGTTCAAGAGGAAATTGAACACCTGCAGGAGGTAAGGGCTTGTACATTGGAACTGAAGAGAGAGGAACAGGTTTTGGTATTGTGACAAGAGCTAAAGATTTTGAAGATGTTGGTGATGGAGGTGTGTCATCATCTTTTAAAATTAGCCTTCTCCTTTTTGGTTTAGGAGAGACTGATGATGGTTTGAATGGAACAGTGGTTGTAGATGTAGTGGCAGTGGATTGTGATTGACTAACAGTTGTTGAAACAACTGGTGTTTCAACCACTGCTGTCATAACAACAGATGTTATAACATCTGCTGTCTTCTGTTGTGTGTCAGCAGGTGTTGTTTTTGGTGGTGATGATGGTAAAGCAGTAGATGTTGTGTGTGTTGAAGTGGTGTGTGTTGATGGAACAACTATTTGGCAAGCAGTGGTTTTTGTAACTCCTGCTGCATCAGCTGTTTTGTACGGTGGTTTTTTAGCAGACTTTGAACGTCTGGTTGGAATGGATTTGGGTTGCCTTACTTTTCTAGTAGGCCTCTTCTTTTCCTCAACAGGATTTTCATGATCCCTTGACCCAGAAGTACCCTGATCTGGATGATCCATTCTGTCCACCCTGGCTTTCCTTTTGGCCTCTCTATCTCTCTTCACACTTGCAATTGCTTCTGCTAGTGCATTTGTTGTCACATCAATCTTCTTGCTGCCATCTGGCAAAGGGATTTTTTTGGTCATGTTTGAATTCTCTGGTTCAAGATAAAGACCATCTTCTATACCCTTCCTTTTCCACTCCTTAATTTTCTCCCCCTTTTTGGCATTATCTTCTGGGAGGTCATAAATGAAACGTACGTTTGGAGGAGCAGTGCCAGTGGTGTGCAAGATCTGAGTTTTGAGAGCCTTTAAGTCAGCCTGAGTGTTCTTGAATCTTGACTCCATTGCATTTCTCAGCTGTTGTACATGTTTTTCATGTTGCTGATCTGCTAATTGTGCTTGTTGTTGGAGAAAAGATTGAAATAGATTCCAGAGCTCATTTGTAGCAGGTGTCCTTTGTGAAGCAGGTGCTTGAGGTGGAACAGCAGTTGTTTGTACCTTCTGAACTTGTAACACCTGTTGTAGCATATCTTTGAGTTCTGCAACAGAGTTATCAAGCTTTGCAATACGATCCGTCAATTTCTGGTACTTTAAACCATCACCCAAGTTAATGGGATCATCTGATTTCCCACTAGCAGTGGTTTTATCAGTGGTAGATGTAGGGAATATACTCCAAACATTAACCACTGATGCCCCTTTGTCTTGGTACTGGGGTCTTCTTCCTTCAACACTTGACAACCTTTTGATGTTGCCAGTAGGATAAATAAACCCACTGGTGGTTGACAGAGGTGCTATAAAAGGAATTGCCTCCAAGGAAGTCTTATGAATGTAACCACTATCCAAATGTAACCCAGTGGGTGTAACAGTTGTAGTGGCTGCTTCACTTGGATTACCACCAAGAGTTACTTGTAACTCAAGGGGTGTAACCTCCTCAGGTTGTGTTGGTGGGTTAGCAAAGATTGATACATCAGACCCAGTCAGTTGTTGAGGTATATTCTCATTAATAGGTGATTGAGAAGGACTGGATAATGCCTGGTTCAAATCAATTGCATCCAACAGTGGTTTTATTGGTGAGGGAAATGTGGATGTGATGGTTGGTGTAGAAGTAGGATGTGTCCCGGGCATTGGACTGTGGATGATAGAAACGAGTGTTTCCAGAGCATCATGATGTGGAGACCCTATTTGTACAACCTGTTCTTTTTGTGAAGAAACAGGAGGAGTTTTGGTTATGGGTTGAGATATTTGTACCAACTGCTGTGAGGAAGAAGCAGCAGTGGTTTCTTGTGACTTTTGTGTTGTCACTGGCAGAAGCTCTGGTATCTCATCCTCCAGAGATGCCTTTTTGAGGGTTTTGGGGGGGTTTTTGTGTTTTTCTTTTTGTTGGCTTTTTGGTGATTGTAGGTGTGGGTTTCAAAGCAGTTATGCTGCTGCTCTGATCACCTTGAGCAGTGGGCTCAGCAGCAGATACCTGAGGAGCAGTTGTAACTACTAAAATCTGCTCAGGCACCTCTGCTTGTGTTTTACAGGGTGCTAACATCCTTGAAAAAGTTTCAGTAGTTAAACTGTTTATGTTAGTAGGATCACCCTGGTTTATTACAGTTAAATCATCCTTACTGAATTTCTTTGAAAAATAGTAGCTTAAAAACCTTGGAAACAGTAAGAATGATTTTGTTTCAACATTATTAACCAAATCTTTAAAAATTTCCCGAGAATAGTTAAAATTTTCTCCTTGAAGAATAGCATATCCCAGATTTTGAATCTTTAAAGGGATTTCATTAAAAGAAGTGGTTTTGTTTGAAACACATAGTAGGAGGGTATGAAATAAAAATCTGGTTGCAGAAGGAAAATAACCTTTTTCTAAGGTAATTTTCTTCATCATGGTGGATTCATACCCTCTCTCAATGAAGTCAGTTTGCAACTCGGTTTTAGTGAAAGAGATTGTACCTTCTTGATCATCGAGTTGAAAAACTTCTGAAATGGATTGTGGCGTGATTTGGACAGCTTTACCCTTTATAGAAGAGTTTATGGTGGTTGCAGTGTTTCCTTGTGTTTCAAGGGTTGCATTCTTCCAAAACTCCCTTTGGGTCGCCAAATAGATTGGTGCATCGGCGATGAACAAAGTTTTATACTTTGATTTTGCCATGATGTCAATGATGGAATCGAACACGTTGGTGGTTCCTGGTTTTGTGAGAAGACCCAGGAGATTGTGAGATGGTTTATGTGGAATTTCAGTGGAGATTGCCTTTTGGGAGGCTGTGTTCGAGGATGATTTGGATGAGGGTTTTGAAGATTTCTTTGATTTTGTCATTTTGAGTATGATTGATCGAAGAAATTTGTGAAGAAATGTGAAGAAAAACTGCTTTGAGAAGAGAATTTTTAAGAATTCAATTCGACAGTAAAACCCTGTTTTGGTGGTGAGTGGGGGATTTTATAGGGAAGAAAGTGAATGCTGAGGTGGCAGCCGTTACAAAAGGTCTGACCAATATGTACTGTCCACGTGACAACCCCTGTTGAAAGTGAAGGACAGTACTTTTGTTGAAAGTGACTGATGAAGGCAGTGGTATGAAAGCAGTGGATGATTTTTACTATCAGTGGATAGCATATCAGTGGATAAGACACTGCTTTTGAACAACAGAGTTTATCAAAATAATGAGAGAGCAGGGGTTGACTTTCAGCAGTGGACAGACTTTTGAAATATAGCAGACTTTTGAACAATTAGTGGTTAATGGCAGACTTTTAAGGACTTAATGAAAAAATTTCATTTTTAACTATTTTTAAGGATGGAGTGTTGATTTTCTGAAAACATTTTGTTGCTTTTATTCATAGAAAAACAAGATGTTGCTTGTTATTCCATGTTCAGCATCCCAATCCTAGAGACCAAACTTTCAAAAGTGGCTGTATCAAGTGCTTTTGTGAGCACATCAGCCAGCTGGTCTTTAGTTGGGACATGATGCAGAGAAATCAAACCTTTTTCATAGCAGTCCCTCACAAAGTGATGTCTGATGTCAATATGTTTGGTGGTTGAGTGGGAAACTGGATTTTTGATGATATTTTCTGCTGCCTGACTGTCCAACATGAGTGGTGTCTTTAAGGCAGTGATACCAAAATCCAGCAACTGATTTTGAAGCCACAGGAGTTGGGCTGTACAGCTTGCAGCAGCAATGTATTCAGCTTCAGCAGTGGATGTCGAAACAGCTGCTTGCTTTTTGCTTTGCCAAGAAACTAAGCAGTCACCTAGAAACTGGCACCCTCCTGATGTGGACTTCCTTGTGGTGTGACATCCAGCAAAGTCACTGTCTGAGAAACCTGAAAGCTTGATGTTCCCATTAGCTGGATACCAGATACCAAGTGTGGGAGCACCTTTTATGTATTTGAAGATCCTTTTTACAGCAATGAGATTTGATTTTCTGGGAGCTGATTGACTTCTTGCACAGACACATGTTGCAAACATGATGTCTGGTCTAGATGCAGTTAGGTACAATAAAGACCCAATCATGCTTCTATAAAGTGTTTGGTCAATCAGCTCATCTTTTTCATCAGACATGACCAGCTTATTTGTTGCCATGGGTGTGCTGCATGGTTTACAATCATTCATATCAAATTTGGTTAAAAGTTCTTTAGCATATTTGCTTTGATGAATGAAAGTTCCATTTTGCAATTGCTGTACTTGGAGACCAAGAAAGCATTGCAGCTCACCCATTGCACTCATTTCAAACTCAGCTGTCATGAGTTCTCTAAACTCTTCACACATTGAGTTACATGTGCTTCCAAAAATAATGTCATCCACATAAATCTGGACAATCATTAAATCCTTCCCTTTCTCTTTCTTTTCTCACAGAATTCACAAAACAAGTTATCAATTTTTTCTTTCTTCTTTCTCTTTTCAGATTCCTTTGCAGCAGAGGTTTTAACCACTGCTGGGATATCTTTGAGAGGTATGACTTTAGCTTTTGGAGCTTTAGCACCATCAATTGATGTAAAGTCCATTGGCTTGAAATTTTCAAGAATATCACACTCATCAGACCATTTTGGTTTAAACTGATGATCTTCAAGCTCCTTGAAAATGGAGGAACCCATTGGTCTGTTAAGTGTGATTTTGTTACCAAGTTTGTCAGTGATTTTCACTTCTTGGTCATTCTTGTTTGTGGGGATAAGCTCAGTAGCTTCATCAGTGGTTTGAACAGAGTTTTCAAAAGCAGTGTTTTCATCATCATATTTTCTATACCCAACCCCAAACTTCACATTGCTTTTTCTCTGTTTTTCAAGCATAACCTCATATCCTTTGCAGGATTCCACCCATCTTTCACAAGTAATCTGGGCAGACTCCAACTCCTTTTTGCAAACTTGGTATTTTTCTACCATAGTTTGAAGTTGGGTTTTGGTTATACTTTGCTCTTCTTTTAAATAGCTGATTTCTTTTTCTTTTTCAGTCAATTTGTTTTTAAGTTCTTTTAAAGAGCTTTCAAATTTGACCTCATCAGTTAAGATTTTATCCCGAAGGTTTTTATTCACCTCTTTGATGTTAGCAAAAGCAATTATGCAATTGTCTGAATACAGTTTTTCAAGAACTTGAGGAGATACCTTGGCAGCTGCCATCATTGCACAATCACATTGATGATCTTTATCATCATCAGCTCTTACCTTCTTTTCACCAGCCTTTTCTTCTTTCTCTTCTTCTTTGTCCTCTATGGACCATGGATCTGTCATTGGTTCAATCAGAGTACCTGAACTTTCTTCCAACAGTACTTCATCAGCCACAGCAGTAATCACTGCTTCAATCACCTCTTCCACTGTTTCAGAGCACTACTGTTCCTCCTCAGCTTCAACCCCCTCCTGTATTGACTCTAGTGCCATCAAACAAAACTCATCATGTGAAGAATCATTAGAAGCATAGAGTGCAAAATTTTCATCACAAAGATCATCAGGCATACTGCTCCAGTCAACAAACCCTTGAGTGAAAAAGCTTTGTTGATCTGGTTGTGTTGCTGCTGGAGCAGTGGTTTGAGGTGCAACAGGTTGCACTTGTACCTGTGGAACAGGGGTTTGAACATATTGGATTTGTGGAACAGTAGTTTGGACATAATGTACTGGCACAGGGGCAGCAGCATAGTGAGCAGTGTTCACTTAAGCTGCTGGGGCATATTGGGCATAATGCACAGTGTTTTGGTTTTGAGGTCTAGGATTTGAGCTAGGATGAGTAATTATGGGACCAGTATTTTGACTCCTACATTCCCTAGCGAAATGTCCCAACCTATTACACTTGTAGCACTTGATTTTCGATTTATCTAACCCAACCCTTAGATTCCCATGCAAACCTGGGAATTTTCTCCCTGTTCTTTTGTAGAACTTGCTAGTTCTAACACTTAGCAAAGCCAGTTGGTGCAGGATGTCCATTTCCTCTAAATCAGTGGGATCAAAATGTTGCAAATCATTTAGTTCAAAGCTTAAATTATCTGACATCTGGTTTTCGTTTGCAGTGAATGCATAACTTGCAGAGTGAGGATCAGGGTTGTTAAAGTTAGCTCCAGCAGTTATGTCAATGAAATGGTCATAACCCTGGTCCTTACCACTGCTCCCAGATTCTTCTTGACCCAAAAGAGCAGTGTTACCGAATGTATAATCATCAACGGCTTTTCCTGACTCTTGTAACTTCCTTTTCTGGTTCAACTCCCTTTCGTAGGTCAGGAGTCGACCATGGAGTTGGGTCAAGGTCAGATCCTTGAACTCAGGTGAATTTCTGGTGACAAAGGCTATAGTGTCCCATTTTTCGGGCAGTGACCTGAGGAACCTGCTGTTTTGAGTTGAGTTTGTAAAAGTGGTATTAACAAGCCTCAGTTCACTGATGAGACAACTAAACCGCTCAAATTGTTGAGTCAGTGATTCACCTCTAACATGACAAAACGTTTCGTACTGTTGGTTCAGGATTTCCCTATTGTTTTCTATGACTTCTTCAGTACCTCCAAACTGTTCCTTAAGTGCGTCCCACAATTCTTTGGCACTGTTACAGTGTAACAGTCCAGCATATATTTCATTGGGCAGCGCTGATGCTATGATGCTAAACGCTTTAGCATCTAGTTCGATCTTTTGAAAATCAGTTTCGGTGTAATTTTCAACTGGTTTTGGAACGAACTTTTTAGCATCTTCAGCGCTTGGCACTGAAGGAACATGAGGACCAAAGGTGACAGACCTCCAACAACCTGTGCTTTGTTGAGCGAGGATGTGACCCATCCTCCTCTGCCAGATGTTGTACTCATTTCTTTTTAGCATAGGTGGTTTAAAAAGTGAGCCGATGTTGTTTTTATCATCCTGAGATTGTGACGTCATTCTTGTTGTTTTACAGACACTGAGAAATCAACTTTAATGGTGATTTATCCTTGCTCTGTTTTTCAACGGACGAACAAACGATCAGTATCAACTGTTATGAGCTGAACTATTTACGTCAAAATGATTGTTAAATCAAATTTGACTGTCCAAGCTCTGATACCAATTGTTGGATCTGAGTTTCTTTTTTATTGTATTTTTGTTTGTAATTAAGATGGAAATGAAAGAGTTGTGCAGCGGAAATAAGATGAAAGCAAACTTTGCATACAATCAAACGAGAGTAATACTTTTATCAAACATCTTTTCACAAAGAACCGAATGATTGAATTTGTTTCAACAACGATTACAATGATTGATGTAAGAATGCAAACTCCCCCTCAGCCAGAGCTCAGTAGTTTGTTCGTGCAAAGAAGACGATTGATCAAAAGAGCTAATAGAACAGTACAAAGTACTGAACTATTTATAGGCACTTGCAAACCACTGAGCATCTTAGCTGACGTCACCATGAAAGTGACATCTAACCTCCTAACAAACTCTAACTACTGATCTATAAACACTGATGTACTAAACTACTGCTATTACATTATATTACATAAAAGATACTTAAACTGCTGCTGCATCCTTCCACTGCTGTGAACCCAGCACTGCTTGTCCGGATCAGCAGTACTTGACCCAAGGCAGTAGATTGAGTCAACAGAGCTTTGGTCTTCCATCAGTCTTTGACTTTGGCCAGTAGATATAAAGCAGCAGTTGTAGGTCAGCACTTAGTATGATCAGCAGATAGGAGGTCAGCAGATATGAAACCACTTTCAAGGGGAGAGATTTGCATGAACCAACTGTAAACGTCTGCTTATTCTGGATCCACTGCTTTGATCCAGTTTTGGCTTTACATTATCTGTTCCTCTGATAGGGTTCAATCCCAACAGTAAGTAATTGGAGTCCGGTTTATGAGGTCTTTGAGAAGCGTCTGTCGTTGTGGAAAGCTTCTACTCTTTCCATAGGGAGTCGTGTTACCCTGATCAGGTCCGTTCTTGAAAGCCTCCCTTCTTATTTCTTTTCACTTTATCGGGCTCCGATGAAAGTTATTGAAGATTTGGAAAGCATCGTAAGAAGGTTTCTTTGGGGCGGTTCTTCGGTTGAGAAAAAAGTTCATTGGGTGGCTTGGGAAAGGGTTGCTTCCCCAAAAAAATGGGGGGGGGGGGGGGGTTGGGCCTTCATAATCTAAAAGACGTGAATTCGACTTTGCTCTCTAAGTGGGGGTGGAGATTTAAAACTGAAAAGAGTAGCCTGTGGGTCAACGTTGTCAAAGCTTTTCATCTTGGTGGATCGAACTGGGAATTTTTCCCGGTTAAAAAAAGCGTATGGTGGAGTTTGGAGTAATATTGTGTCGTCTTTAAGAAAACCGATGGTGGATAATATTTCGATTCAGGGTCGTTTTAGAGGAGAGGTTGGTAGAGAATATGACATAATGTTCTGGTTAGACCCGTGGCTGTTGGAGGTTCCTTTGAAGGTTAGATTTCCCGCTTTATTTCGTTTGGAGGTGGTTAAAAATTGTTCAGTTAGAGACCGGTTGCTTGGGGAGGGGTTGTGGTTATGGAAGCACGATTTGGACTCGAATCGGAAATTTCAGAATTGCAGGAGTTTGCTTCGGCTGTTGGGTCGATTTCTTTATCCGATGCTTCCGATAAGTGGGTTTGGGCCGCTAACGGGCCAGCTGATTTCACGGTGGCGTCGGTGAAGAAATTTTGGCTTTCTAAAAAAGATTTTAGTAATCGGTACGTAATGGAATGGTGCAAGTGGGTTCCTGCTAAGTGCAACATTTTTGTCTGGCGCGTGGAGATGGATAGAGTTCCTTCAGTAGAGGCTTTAACCAGGAGGGGTATTGTTGTGTCAAATCCGATGTGTGGCTTATGTAATGAATGTATCGACTCGGTCATGCATTTGTTTACTGCGTGTCCGTTTGCATTGAGTCTCTGGGACAAGATCACCTCGTGGTGCAGGGTGAGGAATTTTTATGTTTTTTCCTTTCGTGATATCCTAGAGGTTCACTCGTAGGGTCAAAGATCTGAGTCGGACAGGCTGGCGCTCCAAGGGGTTGTGATAACTGCTTGCTGGCTCCTTTGGAAGGCTAGAAATGACATTCGTTTCAACGATAAAAAGCGCAATGTTGAGGAGGTCTTTAGTGAAGTTAGGGCGGTTAGTTTTTTATGGTTTAAACATAGGGCTAAAAAAGGTTTATTCCTTTGGGATGATTGGTGTAAATTTGTAAATATGTAGTTGGTGTGTTTGTGTTCCGTCCCGGTCTTCGGGTTCGGTGGTTTAATGAAGTTTACTTTTCAAAAAAAAAATGTTATTTAGTTTAACTAAATTTAGAATGTTGGTTATTTTGATTGAAGATAATATATTGGTTAGGAATTTTATTTTTTTAAGTCTCTATCTAATATGTAGATTACTTTGACCGAACTTAATGTTTCAGTTATGAGTGTATCTTATAAATAGAGATTCATATGTAAAAATAAATAAAAACTTTTGATATTATATTATAATTTCTGTCATTTGAGTATTATCTAAATGTTGGCTAAAACACATCTAACACTTTTATTGCTTCCGTCCTACTTCATTATGTGAACATTCAAAATTCACTATGAGATCACTAATTCAAAAGGCAAATATGAAAACCTCCTCATAAGAATATATCATCAATATGTTAGCAAAGAAATGAACTTACAAAGCCAAACCCATTAGTAACGGGTTCATAGGAGACCAAACGGTACGCACTACCATACTTTGCCAGGAATAGCTTGATATATGGGAACTCGTCCATGATAGCAACAACACCACCTTTCTTACTTCCTCCTGCTAATGCCCTGGCATATTCAGCTAATGAGTTGTAGGGTTGAAGCGATGGGTCCTTTAAATTTGAGTTGTTAACGATAACCCCTTCAATAAAAGAACCAGCGTGGTATCCTATGTCTATTCCCTTTCGCGTTAACTGAATTTGCTGAACCGTTAACATGGAACTCAATGCAGCACCATAGCATGTTATCATTATAAGGACAATAAATAACCAGACAGTGACCAAAAGCCTGGACAAATTACTCAACAAATTCGCACCTGAGAACCACCAAAGAATACAATTTAAGGAACCCTGATGCTCCAAACTATAAGCTACATTCCTTTAGGTAATTACACAATTTTGGGATGTTTGGATATGTATTCAGACTGATAATTGCAACTTGAGTCCATTATAGTTAGTTTTGAGTGATACTAATATGATGTGACTAGGTGGCGATCAGCCGATCGCTACTTAACTTCGGGGGGGGGGGGGGGGGGGGGTTTATCACTATTCACAATGGGGGTCATGCCATTGTGAATGACGAGCACTCGCATATCACTGGGGATGTTATGTCAAGGAGACTTCACCATTAGGAATGTTGAGCCGGAGATTTCATCGTTAGAAATGACCATGATCTTTGATTGGTCTAGCAACCTGGTACTAACATAGGAGCTAGGTGTTTGGGCAGTGATGGACATTCACATGTTTATGAGTGATAACCCCATTGTGAATGTTGATCCAAAATCCTCCCACCCCTTCATTTTGGGCCTTCAAATAAAAAAAAAGATAAAATATATCCATATATATATGTATATATATATGTGTATATATATATATAGAGAGAGAGAGATTTTACTATGACTATAGGTAAGTGTAGAGAAAGAGAACCAGAGGACGTGTCCAACTACTTCTTGCCATGGACCTTGAAATGCTGTGTTGATAGGATATTCAATAACCCATATTGTTGCTCCAATTAAGAAAAAAGAGCAAGTAGCTGCAATCCACATACGTGTATCCACGGGCTCCAAAAACCACCACATTTTTCTCTGATTACAATCATCCCTCGCTACCGTCCCAACACCTAAATCGGTGTAGGGAATTGTGAAGTCCACATATAAGGACCTATTGGCAGTAATCGTGGTATCCCCGACAACTGCGTCATAATTCTGGATCCCAAAAAAAAGTCATTCCTTTTTCTCAAAGTATATGGAATTATATGCTTGTATTTGGATATGACGTGATTTTGCAATACTTACCACACTAAATTAGATATCAATAAAACTATAATACAGTTAAGTCAGATGTCATTTTGATGTTTTAAATCGTAATAACAATTATTCCAAAACTCACGTCCAAACACCCCTAAATGAACCATACCTGAAGATAGACCTCGTATATAAGTTGATTGTAAGTGTCTGAATTATGTTCTTCCTTGATGAAAAAAAAGGGAACAAATTCATATGGTACTTCATATGGTAATGCTTCAAGTGCAGCATTGAACACATCTACACAGAAACCTTTGGCAATCGTGACATTGGTTTGAGGACTGTGTTCTACAGTTAATAATTCTTCAAATCCAACCAGCGTAGGAACACCAATTCGTAGCTTTTTCCTCTTTGGCAATATCAGATGTCTTGGAGGAGTCATAGATCCTCCGGGCCAGATTATGCCTTCAAGACCATTTATAGAATATGGATGCCCATGATTGGGCTTAGACTTTAGATACACGGTGATACCATCGTCTTCCGTCCAAAACCCAACTCTTCTCTCACCTTTTCCGATCACATTCACTATTTCCAATGGCTTAGCAACGGTTTTCCTGTTTACAAGATAAAACTCACCACTCAACCCATTGAATCTAATGTTTAGCAACTCTTTCAAAACTAGCATTCCACTTTTTGATACTTGGATATTTGTAAAATTCATTGGCATCCTTACATCACCCTTCTTTCCATCTTTAGGAGGTCTAATTTCTGCCCTTTCAACAGCCATTGCGATTGCAAAAACTGCATCATATGCCAGTAAGTTAAAGATGTTTGGGTTGCTAAACAGAGATTCTTTTCTCCATCTTCTGGAAAACCTTCGAAGTTCATTTGATGATGGGACGAAATATCTCAGACCTAAAACTCCTTGAAATGATTCAACAACTTCTTCATCTAATTCCACAGGATCAAAGAAGTTCATAGTCTTATCTGTTACAATCCAAGCATATCCTTGTGTCATCAATCCCACTCTTTTTGCATGTACCAAAATACGAAATGCTAAAGAATGAGAGACATGAATGATAAATATATTCTCTTGCAAATCTGAGAGCTTACGAAGCTCGTCAACTATTTGATCATCCGTTGCAAATGAAGAAATCGTACTCTTATAAGATATTTGAATTTTCTTTTCTTGAAAAGAATCAATTATATACGGTACACTTTCTCTCCCAAATTCACAGTCCTCATGAACAAGGATGACCTTCATCCATTTAAATGATTCTGCAATAGCTGCTAGACCCTTCCACTGGATGGTCTCGTCTTGTGTCATTTGAAGTAAGTAGGGATGAGCATCTGAGATCAATGGTGGGCTTGAGGTTAATGGAAGAACAACAACTTTGGTTTTGCCTCCCAAAATGCTTATGAACTTTGCTTCGAGGGGTGTTTCTGGTCCGATAATTGCTTGCACTTTTTTATTTTCCAGAAGATCAAAATCTGTAAATGTGCAAATTCGCATGCTTAGATGATTCAGGTGATATTGAAATAATAATTCAGGTCCTGTTAGGATAAACCTAGAAGCTCATTTGTAATGTTCATCAAACCAGTTTTATATCAAACAATAAAGTTTATCTCATTTGGGGTTTCTCTAAACGTTTGGTACAATGTATCTAGTCTACTTCCAACGGCATCATGAATGAAAACGGACCAATCAAGATTGAATCGTTATCAAGCAATAAACGGAAAATGGAAATCTAAGCAACCAAACTTTATTATTAAGAAACTTCACAAAACTTGATTACAGTCCATAACGTTGACTTGATAAATTAATTATAATCTAAGGTATCACATTAGACTACAACTAAAATTGCTAATATAATTATAATTTATCTAACAATTTAAACGTAAACACATTTAAATTGATTATTATTTATATTCACTACAAGAAACTACCACTTTTAGCGGCGACACCATTAGCGGCAACTGGCAAAATGTCGCCGCTATTGATCGATCCGCGTCCCGGAGTTTGAAACCAAAACCCAGCTGTTGATCCTTATCCTGATCTAACGGTTGTGGATTTAAAGGGCATTAGCGGCGACAAGACGACAGCATTAGCGGCGACATCTGTCTCCGCTAAAAGTGTGATCCGTGTGCTGCAAAAGCTGATTAATCCTGGCCCTTGATGCAAACATGATCCAGTGGCAGTCATCTTTCTCCTCCTCAAACAAACACACTTTTTCATCCTCTCCCTCAAAAAACACACTTAAACTTTTTCACCTTTCTTCTTGGAAGGCTGCTTCGGGGAGAAGCTCTGGCGACAAATCAATCTCCGGCGACAAATCAAGCTCCGGCGACAAAAGCTCCGGCCGTACCAGTCAACCACAATCAACCATCACCTCTGCCATCCTTCAACCACCACCGTACCAGTCAAGCTCTGGCGAAAAGCTCAAGCTCCGACGACAAAAGCTCTGGCCAGTCTTGACATTTTATGTAGATTTTTTGTTGTTTATAATGTATAATTTTGTCTAACTTTTTGTAGATTTTTTCTTGTTTATAATGTATAATTTTGTCTAATTTTTGTAACTTCATTGTCTTCAATCATAAATCATTCAAAAAAGTAACCAATTTATTAGGCGGGCGTTTGTAATCATTTTGTAACTTGGAAATCCGTCTCCGACAAACTTTCAGGAAAAATCTCTGGCAGAGGCATTAGCGGCGACAACATCAATAGCGGCGCCAAACTAGGCTGTAGCGGCCCAGCTATACCGGCGACCCTTTAGCGGCCACATGTCGCCGCTAAAGGTTAATAGCGGCGACAAAATAGGGCAATAGCGGCGACACCTGGCGCCGCTAAAGGTGCCCGTGTCTTGTAGTGATTTTAGGTACATTTATGTTAGGGGCATTTCATTAAAAGAAACCTTAGATGGGGCCGGCTAGTGTTATGGACTGAAACCATTACAAGGTATGGCACTTGCCCCAATATTTTATACCAAACAAGAGAACTCAACCCAAAAGACTAGTCTGATGGGTGAGAGAGCTCATTTGGTATATAAACCTCACATTGGTTGCCCATACAACCGATGTCTCATACCTTGCAATGGTTTAAATCCATAACAATCCAAGACTTGGGTTAGAAGTCCACTATATCCAATAAATTTTCACCTTCCTACTTCTACTGGAAACAAGATTTTTAGGTCAGAAGCTTGATATATATCATCTTCTAGGCTCTCACATCTCACCATTTGGAAACAAGATTTTTAGGTCACTCAAGGGTATCAATAGTTACTTGTTATGACCAGTTATGCAACCATTTTGTCATATCTAGGTGAGGGTAATGTAATAGGGTCTACATATTTACACACCTTAATGCCTATTTCCACACCCTTCTAGACGCCTCGTATAGGGCTATACGAGGCGTATAGGGTTGCTTTTGCCGACCAGCTTCTGCACCTCGTACAACGTCACATCAGTCACATCAGACGGGGAGTCTAGGCCTGTACGAGGGGCCGATACGAGGGTACTAAGACGCCTCGTATAGGCCTATACGAGGCGTCTTAGAGACTGATTTGACTATGTGTCTAACATGTGACTTAAAGCTATACGGGGTGTCTAGAGCTATACGAGGCGTCTATATCTCACATAAAGTGCAACATACGGTGCATTCTTGGTCCACCCGAGCATTCAACATTTCTTTCATTCTGTTTCTTCTTGTATTTCTTCGAAAGAAACTCTTGTTGTTTGCATTTGTGTTCTTATCATCCCGAAGTGTTGAAATGTCATCATACTGGGACGGCAACTATGTCTTCGGGCAGTATTCTAGCGACAACTGGGTGCCCGAAAGCGTTCTGGTAACAGTTATTAGCTTAAATGTTTTAATTAGTTGTTGTTTTAGTTTATTATTTACTAATGATGATACGGTTGTTTATTTTGGAGGAGTCTGGCGTTCCCGATTCTAATGAGCAAAAGGAGGTTGTATCTAGTATACAAGGAAAACAAAACAGACCTGAAGGGGTAAGGTCCTAAAAACCTCGTGACAAATACTTGGGACCATACCACAACCTCATTTTTCAACCCTCTTTTACCTTGCGCGGCCGCGCACTGGTTCTACAAAGAAGGCTTAAAAAACAGATAGCGGGTAACACTTGCTCGCCGAAAGGAAAATCATAAATCCTTACGCTTTCCTCCATAAACAAAGGATGAAAATCCTAAGTTAGGCACTTCCGCTCGGTAATACCCAGACTTGGGAATTATTTATTCAGATGACACCACACGGTAAGGAGTCACACCGAATTATGGCAGAAGCCTTCTAGAAGGCTCAATCGTGCAGCACCAGACGGTTGTAACCGTCTGGTACACGTGTCGTCACCTCAGGACTCTCTGAAAATCACGATGATGGCATGAAATTGGAGGAGAACCTCCACTTGCCCACTTTCCACGTGGCACTTCCCCAGCCATAGATCTAAACAGCAATCCGTGTGCATTCACGTCGGATTGAGAAGATTAACGGAAAGAAATGTAACCGCTTACGGGGTTAGCATCTTCCGTTAATATTTCATCAACAAGTTTTCCCGCCCAAACTCTTGGTTATAAATATGATGATAATTCAGGTATGAACTTCAAGTTATACACACTTCGTTAACTCTTCTTCTTCTTCTTCGAAAACACATACTTATTCTCACGCCGGAGTCGAGTCAAGGGGAGAACTGTCACGGCCCCCGACCCGGTTTGACCCGTTTCAGGAGCCGCGGGACAGAAATACTGCGGTATTGATTTAATTTGAGTTTAACAGCGGAAACAGGATCGCTTAAAGCTAAAATTTTTCCCCGATTATTTTATTTCACAATTCGGGATAAACCCCGATTATTTACAATATTATATTTTTATTATAAAAGCGTGATATTACAAAAGCATTTATTTATTTTATCTTGAGCCACTATCAGTCAGCTTGAAATGCTTCCCAGCACTTTTCCTGAATTACAACAGATCACCTGAAACATGTTTGAAAAAGGTTTTGTCAGCGGGAAATACTGAGTGAATCATTCTATTTACTAAAACGACACATTTGTTATAATTTACAGTATTAAGAGCGATTGATATCAATCCAACTACCCACGGTACTTGCCACTCAACCCATTGGCCCATTCGTCCAATGGTGTCTGTGACTATGGTCATATCCCCCATTGGCTGCCCCAATGGTGACGATTATCAAGTAATGTATACAAAACCCCACATACCGGCTGTAACTTGGTGATTACAAAGACTTAATCCCCGTAATTATAACTTTGAAATAAATACTTTTGTAAATAGATTTGATAAAAAGAGAGAATGACTCACATTGCTGTTTTAATATGGTCAGAGTCTAATCTATGATTTAGCCTTGTTAACCTAATATAGATAATGCACACAAAACCGGGTTAGTAATCAATCCAGCAATTACGATAATTTACGAGATCAAATTATCACAAGGAATGTCAAAATGCAATACTTTGTCCATCGAATTAACGATGATCCATTGAATTAACAATGAACGACAAGGTATAATACTTTACCCATCGAATTAACGACAATCCGTCAAATTAATGACGAACGATAAAGTATAACCCTAATGTGGGCGGCATTTAAACATGCATTGGATATCTTGATCTTCGGATAAATGAATCGTAGCAGCGATTGTGCTAATACCCTGTTTTGTAGCAGAATTTCGATACCCGGGGGTATAATTTTGGAATAACAGAACGTAAAGCAGTGTATTTGTGAGATTTGGGTCGACGTAAAATGTTCAGAATTCGTCTACCAATGTCTGCTATTTATAGGTAAATTTTGGGATGCCCTGCGCATCGTAGCAAAACATCCCCTACGATGCGTATGGGTCTTTTAAAGGCCTGCGCATCGTAGGCTATAATCTGCTACGGTGCGTATGGGTTAAAAATAGGCTCATAGACTAGCCACGACTGGGACTAGCCTTGCTGAGTTGCTACATTCACATTTCAGTATTTTGACAACGAATTTTTAAGGATAATTATCCACTAGGGTTTACCCCCCTTGAGTTTTAGGGGCCCTAATCCTGATTCTGAAAATTATGAAAATTTCAGGGTTTGTTCAGAATCACTTGGGTCTCTCAATTAGGGTTTCCTTTTAGACTAATTAATATTTTAAATAGTACTTTTGATGAGAGTTGTTACATTCTACCCACCTTAAGAAAAATCTCGTCCTCGAGATTTACTGGAATAAGTGTGGATACTTCTTCTTCATTTCTGATTCCAGTTCCCAAGTGTATTCAGCTCCCCTCTTTGAATCCCACTTGACTTTGACTAAAACTAGTCGTTTGTGTTTGAGAAACTTGATCTTTCGATCCTCAATTTGAAGAGGTTTCTCAACAAATTTCAACTTTTCGTTTACCTCTATATCTCGAAGAGGTACTACCAGAGATTCATCTGATAAGCATTTCTTGAGATTGGATACATGAAATACATTATGTACTCCAGATAATTCTTCTGGTAATTGTAAACGATAAGCTACTGGTCCTATACGTTGGATCACTGGAAATGGTCCTACGTACCTTGGACTTAGCTTTCCTTTCTTTCCAAATCTGACTACTCCTTTCCAAGGAGAAACTTTCAACATTACTTTGTCTCCAACTTGGAATTCTAACGGCTTACTTCTATTGTCTGCATAACTTTTCTGACGATCTCGAGCAGTCTTCAGCCTTTCCTTGATTTGAGTAATCTTATCAGTTGTTTCTTGCACTATTTCAGGTCCTGATAACTGACTTTCTCCTATTTCTGCCCAACAAACGGGAGTTCTGCACTTTCTTCCATACAGTGCCTCGAATGGAGCGGTTTCAATGCTTGAGTGATAACTATTGTTATAGGAGAATTCAATTAATGGTAAATGATCATCCCAACTTCCACCAAAGTCTATTACACATGCTCGGAGCATGTCTTCTAGAGTTTGGATCGTCCTTTCACTTTGTCCATCTGTTTGTGGATGATATGCAGTGCTTAGGTTTAGTCGAGTTCCCATAGCTTGCTGGAAACTTTTCCAGAAATGGGAAGTAAAACGACTATCTCTATCCGAAACAATGGAGAGTGGAACTCCATGTAAGGATACAACTTCATCTACATACAATTTAGCCAGTCTTTCCATGCTAAAAGTTTCTTTCATAGGTAGAAAGTGAGCTGATTTGGTTAATCGATCCACAATTACCCAAATCGCATCATTACCTTTTCTGGTTTTAGGTAACTTAGTAACAAAATCCATTGTTATAAGTTCCCATTTCCATACTGGCATCTCTAACTGTTGTAGTAATCCTGAAGGTTTCTGATGTTCTGCCTTAACTTGTGAACAAGTAAGACATTTAGAAACATAACTGGCTATGTCTCTTTTCATTCCTATCCACCAGAAATTCTTCCTTAAATCTTGGTACATTTTATTGTTTCCTGGGTGCATAGTGTACCTAGATTTATGAGCTTCTTCTAAAATCTTAGGTCTTAAATCTTCCTGCTTAGGTACCCAGATTCTACTTTTATGGAATCTCCAAATTCCATCTGCTCCTTGTTCTAATTCCTTGATTCGTCCTTTCATTCCTTCAGCATTATCCTTGATTGCTGTAGTTTGAACATTCTTCAATTGTTCCATTAAATCTATTTGTAGATTTAATCTGAGAGCACGAACCCTTCGTTGTTTCTCATAATACTTACGACTTAAGGCATCTGCAACTACATTTGCCTTTCCTTCGTGATATTGAATATCACAGTCATAGTCACTTAAGATTTCCATCCATCTCCTTTGTCTCATGTTTAACTCTTTTTGCCCAAATATGTATTTTAAACTTTTGTGGTCAGTGTAGACAGTAAATTTACTTCCGTAAAGATAGTGTCTCCAAATCTTAAGGGCAAAAATTACGGCTCCTAATTCCAAATCATGAGTTGTATAATTCTCTTCGTGCTTTTTCAACTGCCTTGATGCATACGCAATTACCTTCTTGCGTTGCATAAGCACACATCCATATCCTAATTTTGAAGCATCACAATATACCTCAAAATCTTCAGTTCCTTCTGGTAAGGCTAAGATTGGTGCATTGGTTAGTTTATGTTTCAAAATCCTAAAGGCTTCTTCCTGTTTAGATCCCCATTCAAACTTAGTGGCTTTACAGGTTATCTTAGTTAATGGTACGGCTATCTTGGAAAAATCCTTAATAAACCGTCTATAGTATCCAGCTAAACCTATAAAACTTCTAATTTCCATTGCTGTTTGTGGAACCTTCCATTTAGTAATTGCCTCTATCTTAGCAGGATCTACATGAATACCTTCATGATTCACCATGTGTCCTAAAAATTGCACTTCCTTTAGCCAAAATTCGCACTTCGAGAATTTGGCGTACAACTTTTCTTTTCTTAACAAAGTTAAGAGTATATGAAGATGTTCACAATGCTCTGTCTGACTTTTGGAATAAATAAGTATATCGTCTATGAAAACAATTACAAATTTATCCAAATACGGTTTACAGATCCTATTCATCATGTCCATGAATGCTGCAGGTGCATTCGTTAACCCGAATGGCATGACTGTAAACTCGTAATGACCATACCTAGTCCTGAAAGCAGTTTTAGGTATGTCTTCTTCTTGTACTTTCAATTGATGATATCCAGAGCGTAAATCTATCTTAGAAAAATATCTAGCCCCCTGAAGTTGATCAAAAAGATCATCAATCCTAGGTAATGGATATCGATTCTTAATTGTAACCTTATTCAATTCCCTATAATCGATACACATTCTCATTGAACCATCCTTTTTCTTCACAAACAACACTGGCGCTCCCCAAGGGGATGAGCTAGGTTGTATGAATCCTTTACTTAGTAATTCATCTAATTGCTTTTTCAATTCTAACATTTCTGTAGGTGCTAACCGATAAGGTGCTTTGGCTATCGGTGTAGTTCCTGGAATTAAATGAATCCTAAATTATACTTCCCTATCTGGAGGTAACCCTGGTAAATCTTCTGGAAATATATCAGAGTATTCCGATACTACTGGTATTTCTTTCAGATCTTTTCCCTTAGTGCTAATGATTACTGAAATCATATACACTATTCCTTGTTTTCGTTCATAATTAGCAACTTGCATTACTGATATGAACTTCATGGGTTTCCGTGGTTTATCTCCTGTAATCCTAATCACTTCTCCGGAAGGTGATTGAATTTCTATGGAATTCTGATCACAAAGGATTCTAGCATGGTTGGCTACTAACCAATCCATTCCTAATACAACATCAAATTCAGCTAAATTCATCGGCAATAGTCTTGCAGAGAATTTATGTCCTAAAAGTTCTATGTTTCCTTCTTGCAACACTTTATCTATTTTAACTGAATTTCCGTCTGCGGTTTCAACAGTAAAAATCTGCCTAATATTGGTTAAAGGTAAACTAAGAGCTTGACAGAATGAAGTATTTATAAAACTTTGGTTTGCACCAGAGTCAAATAATACTTTTGCATAGACGTTGTGAACTAGGAACGTACCCGCTATCACATCCGGAATAAGTTCTGCTTCTTGTGTGGTCAGCTGAAATGCCCTGGCATTCTTCTTAGTAGTTCCTTCGGTCGCCTTAGGTTTGTTGTCTACTGGTTTGACCAATTTAGGACATTCTGTTTTGTAATGCCCCGCTTCACCACAATTAAAACAGATTACTGTTTTCTTTTTGCAGTTCTCTTCACGATGTCCTACAGCTTTGCAAAAATTGCAAGTGATATCGCATCTTCCATAATGCTTCTTTTTGCATTTCCTGTAGAATGACGGACCTTGAGATTGCCCTGTTCCTTTTCTCTTGAAGTTGTTATTATTACCCACACGAAATCCTTGGGTAATTTTCTGAGCTATTGCCTTCTTCCTATCTTCGTCTCTTGTACGTACCAATTCATCGGTCAGAGTGTTGGCTAATTCTACCGCATCATCAATAGTGCGAGGTCTCGCAGCTTTAACAATATTGCGGATTTCGCTAATTAGGCCCCAAATATAGCGAGAAATAAGTACCGGTTCTGGCGAAGCCAATGTTGGTACCACTCTAGCATATTCGAAGAATGTCGAGGTATAACCGCGACAGTCCACACTCATCATCCGATGATTTAGAAATTTATTCGCCATCTGTTCTTTCTCATACTCAGGACAGAATTTTCTTTCCACCAAACCTTTAAATTCTTCCCAAGTCATAGCATAAGCTATTGCTCTTCCTTTTGATTGTAACACAGTATTCCACCACTCGAGTGCTCCTTCTTTGAACAGATTGGATGAATACATGACTTGATCATCTTTACCACATTTACTTATTGCAATGACTGCTTCGGTTTTCTCTAACCAACGCAGTGATGCAGTTGCTCCTTCATTGCCTGCAAATTCAGTGGGTTTACAAGCAATGAATTCTTTGAAAGTGCAACCAGGCGTTGCAGTTTTCATTTTCTTGGTTAATGGAGCTTGATGTAGTTCCTTATTATGATTATCATGCTTATTGCCTCCATTTACACTATTACTGAAGTTATCTTCAGTAATCTGTTTGCTCGGAACAAGTTGTTGTGGTTCGGGTGGATTCTTTATAGCAGCGACGAATGCTGGAATAGCATTGGCTATCCCTTGAGCAACAATGTTTTCGATATCTTGCCGAGTCATATATTGATCTCTTGAATGTTGTTCAGAATGATTAACTTCATTAATAGGTTCATTACCACTGTTTGCCATCTGATAATGTATATATATAAATTTTATTAGTAACTGACAAATAATAATTATATACAAATAATCAGAAAATTTTATAATACAGATATAGTCAAAACAATCGATCTTTCGATTTCATTTATATATATCTATTATGCATCATTACTCACAGATATCATACAAAGTTTTATTGGGTATTTACAGGCAAACTTTATTAGTACTATTTTACAACTACCATTTTATCATCATTCTAACTTTCGTTACTTGCTGTTAAAAACGCATTTCTCTCTCGTCGTACTTCCACGCAATCTGTCCACCTATCTCCCTCATTCTATTTCCCATATCAAACAACTCTTCGCCAAAGTGGCGAAGTTCGGCCATATTTTCAGTACTCATGGGTGGATTAGGTAATGGTTCTGGATCGAATTGTGGAAGAAAAGTGTAAGGATCGTTGACAATATTTTGAAATTGCCAATCGTTTGTCCACCATTCGTCCATTCCTATGGGTTGGGAATGAACTATTGGATTGGGAATTGCTGCTGGTTCCCAATTCATAGGGAATTGGTTTTCAATAGGATAGGTAAAAAGATTTGTCTGGACAGGTTGAATTGTCTCACAGTTTTCCAACAGAAAATCTATTTCATCTTGAAAAGTTCTTTCCTGGGTTGGATTGGAACTCTCTCCGATTTCTCCCTGAGCTGGTATAGACCCTTGCCCAACTTCCATTATTACTTCTTTAGTAATTTCCTCCATTTGGACTTCTATCTCCTTATCCTTCTTTTTGTCTCCAGTTTCTATTTCTTGTGGTTTAGGACTCTCTCCGATGATAACTTCTTTTCCCTTTTTCAATGGATTATTTATTTTGGACAGTTTCTTAGCTGGCTTCTTCTTACGGATTTTCCTCCATCCTACATAAGTTCTTTTCTTCTGTTTAGGCTTGCTCAGGGGTGGAACCTTGAATTCTACTGGTTGTTCAACATCAGGATAGTAGCTAATATATTCTTTGGAAGCTTCAACAGTTACGGGATAAAGATTAAGATTCTGGAAATCTTCGGTTATCTCACTCATGCTGATGTAGCATATATGCAAAATGCATAAAATACTAAGTTAAAATTTACAAATAAACTTTGTAACAATGTACTAGTTGATTTACAAAATAACTGACAACCACACTTAGGTTTCAAATTTTATTTATCACACAAGGTTTCTAGATTTATGAGAATAGGTGCTAATCTTTAAAGATTTATATTTTCTGCTACTGTAGCTAGCATATATAAATTTGCCCATTTCTCATCTAGTTTATCTTCCCAAGGTGATTTATCAATTATTTCCTGAGTTTCCCGTTTAATCCTCTTTTCTTGAATTTTCTCTTTACTTTTCTTAATAATCATTTCCCTCCTTCGAGGAGAAAGTGATTCCTCGTATTGTGCCTTTCGCACGAATATTCCTTCTTCAGGAATTTCAGACTGACTTGAGGATTTGGTTCGGGATGAACTTCCTTTTTCATTAGATGATTTCTCTAATTTAAGATAAATGCTTGACAGCTTTTTCTTACCCATTCTGTAACTAATAAATAATCAAATAGTCAGTTAATAATACAAATAATCACATAACAGTAATCAGGAAAAATTAAGTATTTCCAAATACTTAATCAGTTTAACCCAGTGGCTGTAATCAGGAAAAATTTTGAGTATCAGCTTAACCCAGTGGCTCTAATCAGGAAAAATTTTGAGTATCAGCTTAACCCAGTGGCTCTGATCAGGAAAAATTTTGAGTATCAGCTTAACCCAGTGGCTGTAATCAGGAAAAATTTTGAGTATCAGCTTAACCCAGTGGCTCTGATACCACCTTTTTCTGTCACGGCCCCCGACCCGGTTTGACCCGTTTCAGGAGCCGCGGGACAGAAATACTGCGGTATTGATTTAATTTGAGTTTAACAGCGGAAACAGGATCGCTTAAAGCTAAAAATTTTCCCCGATTATTTTATTTCACAATTCGGGATAAACCCCGATTATTTACAATATTATATTTTTATTATAAAAGCGTGATATTACAAAAGCATTTATTTATTTTATCTTGAGCCACTATCAGTCAGCTTGAAATGCTTCCCAGCACTTTTCCTGAATTACAACAGATCACCTGAAACATGTTTGAAAAAGGTTTTGTCAGCGGGAAATACTGAGTGAATCATTCTATTTACTAAAACGACACATTTGTTATAATTTACAGTATTAAGAGCGATTGATATCAATCCAACTACCCACGGTACTTGCCACTCAACCCATTGGCCCATTCGTCCAATGGTGTCTGTGACTATGGTCATATCCCCCATTGGCTGCCCCAATGGTGACGATTATCAAGTAATGTATACAAAACCCCACATACCGGCTGTAACTTGGTGATTACAAAGACTTAATCCCCGTAATTATAACTTTGAAATAAATACTTTTGTAAATAGATTTGATAAAAAGAGAGAATGACTCACATTGCTGTTTTAATATGGTCAGAGTCTAATCTATGATTTAGCCTTGTTAACCTAATATAGATAATGCACACAAAACCGGGTTAGTAATCAATCCAGCAATTACGATAATTTACGAGATCAAATTATCACAAGGAATGTCAAAATGCAATACTTTGTCCATCGAATTAACGATGATCCATTGAATTAACAATGAACGACAAGGTATAATACTTTACCCATCGAATTAACGACAATCCGTCAAATTAATGACGAACGATAAAGTATAACCCTAATGTGGGCGGCATTTAAACATGCATTGGATATCTTGATCTTCGGATAAATGAATCGTAGCAGCGATTGTGCTAATACCCTGTTTTGTAGCAGAATTTCGATACCCGGGGGTATAATTTTGGAATAACAGAACGTAAAGCAGTGTATTTGTGAGATTTGGGTCGACGTAAAATGTTCAGAATTCGTCTACCAATGTCTGCTATTTATAGGTAAATTTTGGGATGCCCTGCGCATCGTAGCAAAACATCCCCTACGATGCGTATGGGTCTTTTAAAGGCCTGCGCATCGTAGGCTATAATCTGCTACGGTGCGTATGGGTTAAAAATAGGCTCATAGACTAGCCACGACTGGGACTAGCCTTGCTGAGTTGCTACATTCACATTTCAGTATTTTGACAACGAATTTTTAAGGATAATTATCCACTAGGGTTTACCCCCCTTGAGTTTTAGGGGCCCTAATCCTGATTCTAAAAATTATGAAAATTTCAGGGTTTGTTCAGAATCACTTGGGTCTCTCAATTAGGGTTTCCTTTTAGACTAATTAATATTTTAAATAGTACTTTTGATGAGAGTTGTTACAAGAACCCCCCTTCTCCCCTTGACGAGGCTGACGGTGTTTTGTTTTGCAGAGTTTACCGGAGAAGGAGATCAGTCACATCGAATCAAACGAGAGAAACAACCCTTTCATGCAGATCCAAACCCCCTAGATAATTTGATCCCGGTCATTTATCTAGTGTTTCTTCAAGACCGTTTCTAGATTTGAACAAGCATCCCCCTGTTGATGAAACAGCCCCTGTAGATGACACATACCATGCTGGTCAACCAAGTTATCTGACGCAACAAGGGTATCCGGATTATAGATACGGGTGTGAATATTCTTACGGAGGAGACGGTGGATACGGAGGAGACGGTGGATACGGAGGAGACCGTGGATACGAAGGAGACGGTGGATACGGAGGAGACAGCGGATATGTTGGATACGGTGGATACGGAGGAGACGGTGGTCATCAGCAATTCATTTCCCTGGGCACTCCTTACGTTCATCAAAACAATCCGGACGTTGGTGGATATGGTGGATATGGTGGATATGGTAGATATGGTGGTGAGGCACCTCCCATCCCGGACAGTCCGTACTTAAAAAAGCAGGTATCAATTACTATTTTATTATTATTTTTTTTTATTATTATTATTATTACTATTATTATCATTATTATTATTATTATTATTATTATTATTATTATTGTCGATGTTACAAGTTTTCAACTCTTTAGATGAACTAAAGAAACGGATACAAGAAATAGCAAACGCGGATGGTTTCGTTATTGTCACCCGTCGATCAAAGAAAATCGGGGGAAGAACCGGGAGGGTATGGCTTGAATGTGATCGTGGTGGTGAGCACCAGACTACAGCAACACTTAGAAAAGTCGGAAGCAAAAAAACCGGTTGCCCATTTTACCTGCTGGCTGTGCGAAACCACCCATATGAAACCTGGGAGATAAAAGACGGAAAAATTGAACATAACCACGAACTTTGTGAGGACCTGTCGGCCCACGCGTTTGTGCGAAGGTTTACTCCAAGCGAAATGAAACTGATCGAGCAGCTGACCGCTCAAAACATAGAGCCGCGCAAAATATTTCAAACGATAAGGAAGCAGGACCCCGACAGGTTTCAATTTCAGAAAGACGTTCAAAACGTTGTGGCGAAGATTAGAGCTGAACAAAGACAAGGATTGACTCCCATGCAGTCACTAGAAAACATCCTGATAATCAACGACTTTATTTACGAGACACGGGAGGAACCCGGAACAGAGATCGTAATAGAGATCTTCTTTCTTCATCGGTACTCGAGAGACATGTGGCGTGCATTGCCCCATGTCATGCTGATCGATGCGACGTACAAGACAAACATATACAATATGCCATTTATCCAGATTGTTGGTATGACGCCTAACAACAAATCATTTATCATCGCGCATGCCGTTGTTAGTAAAGAACGGGGTGATAACTTTGTGTGGGTGCTTGAGAGGGTCAAGTCAATGTTGGATGAATGTATGGAGCCACGTGTGATTTTAACAGATAGAGACCTAGCCCTTATGGGCGCGTGTGCTAAAGTATTTCCAGACGCCTCCAGGCTTCTTTGCAGGTGGCACATACAACAGAATGTTATGAAGCGTTGCAAGGCTGCCTTCACAGACAAAGACTGGGATAAATTTTTGTCATTCTGGGGGACATTGACAGAGTCTCCATCCATACCCATCTACGAGTACCACTTGCGCAACATGCGAAAGCGACTTGTGGAGTGCAAACGTTCTAGTAAGTTTTTCTAATAACATACGACTCACCTATGCAAATTTTATTAAATTATTTTTACTTTTTAGAAGTCTTCAATTACGTGTACGATAACTGGCTAAAAGACTATAAGGAGATGTTCGTCTTTGCGTGGACTGATAAAAGGCGCAACTTTGGTAATCGTACCACAAACAGAGTTGAGAGCCAACATGCCAACTTAAAGAGATACGTCCTAGATAGGAGCTCGCTGGACCGTGTAGTTGGTTGTGTCCGGGATATAGTTGAGACACAGTTCGGTGAAATAAGGAAGACTTTTCGAGAAAGCATCGAAAAAAGAATGAACCACCACAAACACCCGCTGTTTCAACACCTACTTGGAAAAGTATCCCATACAGCCCTTGACTTGTTGAGTGGAGAGGCAATTAGGAAGCTAGATGTCTTGGAGCGCTTTCATTCATCATGTGGTTGCCAAATGTGGTACAGTTGTGGGTTGCCCTGTGCTTGTAGGATAGAAAAATACATGCGTGAAGGTAATAATTGTTAAACGTACAACACTTGTGTGATATATTTCCGTTAATCATGTGCCTTAAACAATGTTGTTTTTAACCGTGCAGAGCGTCCGATTCAACTCGAAGACATAGACGTCTTCTGGCGGAAACTTAACTTCCAAAGTTATAAATTGATAGACGATGACGTTGACATGGTTGAAGAGCTAAATATTGTTAGACAACAATTAGAGTCGCACCCCCCAGCTCAGCAAAAAAGCCTGATGTCAAAGATTAAAGCGGTGTTGACTCCAAAGAAATCTACCAAGAAACCACAGGTTGTCCAACAAAATACTTGTGGCCGACCAACAACAAAGCAGGTACAACAAAGGTTGGACGAGGCCTCTCGTATAGATGAAGAATTGAGGAGAAGCTCCTTCGGTGATGCAAACACGTGCTTTGAAGGTTCCCGACAAAGTAAGTATGATAAACCTCGCCACAGCTCGTACGTTCCGTCACAGGCCTCTCAACAGTCGGTTATAAGGTCCCAAAAACCCAAAGCGAGCCTAAGCCGTTCAAAGAGTTCTAAGAAGAAAGAGACACGAGATGATCACGGTTTTCCTTTAATCATTGGGGACGAGTACGTGGGAATCATCAAACAGTTTAAGTCTGTCATTCCGCCAGTGTTTCATCCGTACGTCTCGTGCATACGAGATGTGATGCCGGACGGTCATTGTGGGTTTCGGTCTGTGGTTGTGGGCTTAGGTATGGATCAGAGTTCATGGGGGCTCATTCGAAGGGACCTTGTCCAAGAAATGGATCAGAACGAATCGATCTGGTTCCCAATATTTGAAGCATGGGATGAAGGTTATTTTTACACGCATCGTCAGGGCCAAATTTGGGATTCAGTGTCCGGTTGTGGGGAGGATCACTGGATGGACTTCCCCTTAGCAGGACTTCTTATTGCACAAACGTACGGTATCGGGGTGCACCTGTTAACGACAACCATGGGTGCGAGTTCCGCTTTCTTCCCGATACTAAGTCCTCCGGCTAATCAACAACCATTATTCATAACTCTTACACATGTTAACGAGAACCACTTCATACATGTTAAGCTGGAAGGGGATTATCCAATGCCACCAGAACACGGGCTATGGTTGACCCACCGAAGACCCCATACGGAACAATGGGAAGATATGTACTTGCCACGTCTAGAATGGTATACATCGATAATGAATCCGCCGCCAAGATCAAACCCCAGTCTTAATTACATCGATAGTGATACGGAAGAATGATTTTTGTAATTAATAGTATTTTTTGTAATTAATAGTATTTTTTATATTAATTCCTATAATTTTCTACAATTTCTATAATTTTTTTTTATAATTTCTATTATTTTTCTATAATTAGAATTGATTAAAACAGGTTAATAACATTTTTATAAAAATTTATATAATTTTTTTATATTTAGAATTGATTAAAACAGTTTATTTGTAATTTTTTTTTTTAAATTACCAATATACGCCTCGTATAGATCTAGACGTGTCGTATACGATTGGTCAAAAGACCATTTTGCCCCTGATATGCCCCCATTCTAGGCTTAAATCAGGGGCTAAAAGGTCATTTTAACACAACCAGACGCCTCGTATAGAGCGGGATGGGTCGTCTGTAAGTGCGGGATTTTGAAAATTTGAATTTCAAAATTTGAATTTATCAAAAAATGACGCCTCGTATAGGCCTGGACGGGTCGTCTATATGGGCAACAACATTTATTTTTTTTAAATTTGAATTTTGAAAATCTTTTGTTTAATTACCAATATACCCCTTTAAAGACCCCAGTATAGGCCTTAAACAGGGGCATAAAGGTAATTTGAAAACCTAGACGACGCGTATATGTCAATACGACCAATACATGGTGGGCGGCAACTGTTTCACTTTTTCTTTTTTAATTATTAAAAATATCTTTATTAAATTACCATTTTACCCATGTAAAGCCCTCAGTATAGGCCTTAGTCAGGGGTAAAATGGTAATTAACCATTCCAAAAATATCTTTTTGGATTGGTTAATTACCATTTTACCCCTGATTAAAGCCTATACTGGGGGCTTTACAGGGGCAAAATGGTCATTTACCAAAAAGGCTAGACGAGTCGTCTAACTCTATACGAGGCGTCTTTGCCTCGTATAAGGGGGGGAAGACCTAGACGACCCAGATTATCACCCAAAACAAAAAACACACACATATACGGTGCACAGAACTTTATACGCCCCGGATACGTATTTGGACCGTATTTTCGAAGATTTGAAGCATCCCTGGTACGTATTTCTTCCCGTAGTTTAGTATTTTAGCCTCGTTTTAGCCTTTAGACCGTAGGTTTGCCCGTAGTTTAGGTTTTTGTTGGGTTTGAGGTTTTAGGCTGAGGATGAAGATGGTAGAACAGGACGCCCCGTATACCTCTATACGAGGCAGATACGAGGCACTGTGATTTTTTTTTTGTAATTAATGTTATTATTAGTTATTATTATTGTTATTATTATTGTTTTTATTATTATTATTATTATTATTATTATTACTATTATTTATTATTATTATTAATATTACTATTATTTATTATTATTATTGTTATTTATTATTATTATTATTGTTATTTTTATTATTATTTATTATTATTTATTATTATTATTATTATTATTATTATTTATTATTTATTATTATTATTATTATTTATTATTTTTTTATATTATTATTATTATTATTGTTATTGTTATTATTATTTATTTATTTATTATTATTATTATTATTATTGTTATTATTATTATTGTTTTTATTATTATTGTTATTATTATTTATTATTATTTATTATTATTATTATTATTATTATTATTTATTATTATTATTATTAATGTTATTATTTTTTTATATTATTATTATTATTGTTTTTATACGTATATGGTATTTATTTGCAGATTGATTATAGAGGACCATCCGATTCAGGACGATGTCATTCAGGTAGAGCTTAATGGGGCACCGCCGGGGGGTCAGCCGGTTCAGCGGGGTCCACGACGGAGACGGCTACCGCCTCCGGATACGCTGCAGGGTCACCCGTATCTAGAGTTTCCCGACGACACCGATGCCGCCCATCATTGCCAGAAGCTTAGGAGTTTGCACATTGGATCGCATGCAGCGATCGGCTAGGATGCGATAGATGAGATTAGTGAGACGGCTAGAGTGCGTCGGTTTATACCTTTCGATTCGCCGTGGCATCGTCTTTTTGAGTTGGCGCACACGCCAAGCTACAGGGAGCTGCTGATCGAGTTCCTTTCGTCATTCACATTTCACCCTCCTGGGGTCCCAGTGCAGCTTCCGCACCCAGGTGCTCCCCCTCGACCTAAGATTTCTTTCAGGCTTGCTGGCGTTTTGCGTTCGATGACGCTAGCACAGTTTGCGGTCCATTGTGGTTTATACATGCAGGAGGAGATCGAGACTGACGTTTACACAGCGGGGCTAGTGGTGGTTGATAGACCCACTCTTTTAGGGTTTTGGCAGGTGATTGCGAGGCCAAATCATTGGGAGCACGACAAGTCGAAGGGGAGGGTGTCGTTTATTAACGACCCATTGTACAGGTACGTACGTTTAATTACAACAATTATTGTGATTATGTGTATTGTTTATTAATCTATGTTTCTGTATTTCGCTAACACTATCTGCAGGTATATGCACCATATGCTCGCTACTTCTATTGCAGCGCGAGGCTACAGCCGTGAATGGTGTACGACCACAGATCTTTTTTTCTTTTACTGTTTGTTGTATAGGAGGCCGTGCACACTAGCACATGGTCTAGCCCAGTACTACGCCTCCGCCCATCACCGGCAGGAGCGCGGATTTTTGTATGGCGGCGCGTACGTGACCGTCATTGCCCATTCATTAGGCATCGTACCGGAGGAGGACCCACATCTACGGACGCCGCCAGTCATGCCGACGCGGATGGGTTTTCCATCGCTGTGGGGGATGACACTAATCAAGAGGTTCCCCGTTGGCCCGCGGTTTAAAAACTGCAACGGGGGCATATGGAGAGATGAGCCCCTACCAGAGCAGTTCGAGCTCGTCTATCCTCCGGCAGATCCTCCTGATGCTGTGCCTGTGGAGGACCCTCCGGTGGATTTAGACGGTGCAGCGGTGCCACAGCCACCGCCACCTCCCGAGGCGCCTCAGTTTCCATGTCACGTTATTCCAGGTCATGCCCCAGGAGCTGCGCTACATCCGGATGTACGAGCCGAGCTTGACAGGCTCAACGATTTGATAGGTTGGCTGGTACGGGCCGAGCAGGATAGACGAGAGAGAGAGAGGGGGATTACCCCCGATACTGCTTCCACCAGCTCGAGCACCACATCAGCAGCAGCAGCCGCAGCAGCCAGATCCAGATTCGGATTTGGATGCATAGACCTGTTGTTGTTTTTATTTTTGTTATGGATGTACAAACTTATCTTATATATGTCATATTTATGTTTGTTTTCAGTTATTCGGTTACTTAATGATTGTTGTCTTAAATTGATATAATACGGAAACAATATATCCCCTGAATATAATACGGAAACAATATTTGAACGAGATAAAATTTTAATCAGAAGAATAATATTTAAAAAAGTAAAATGTTAAAAACATTATAATATTTAATCGATATAATATATTTAAAGAGCCGATTTTTAAAATAGTTGATTTTTAAAAAACAAAAACTTTTTTATAGTGTAAAAAACAAAAAAAAAACAAAACTTTTTTGAGTTAATTACATAGTTAGTCCATGTGGTTTGTACAAAATAACATACTTAGGTACTAATAGTTTAAAATCACCTTCTAGGGTATTAACTTTTCATTTTATAACGTTTGCAAGTATTAACTTCTAAGGTAGTAACATAGGTAGTCCTTGTGGTTTGCATAAAATAACATACTTAGGTACTAACAGAATGTGATTTTAAGCCTACAAATAAGCTTAATACCCCCAAACATTACAAAATGAAAAGTTAATACCCTAGAATGTTATTTTAAACTATTAGTACCTAAGTATGTTACTTTGTGCAAACCATAGGGACTAACTATGTAATTAACTCAAACTTTTTTTATAACCAAAAAAAATTTCGCTAAAAAAACACATCTTCAAAAACTATCAAAAAAAATCATACCAAAACCCACGAAAACACCCCTTATTTCAACAAAAAAAAAAACCCAAGCCCTAGACGCCTCGTATAGGGCTGTACTCTTCGTATAGGGTTTCTTAAACTTTGTGCCTGACACCCTCTGGAGACCCCTTGAATTCAGTGCCTAGACGCCTCGTATAGCCCTATACGAGGCGTCTAGGGCACAAAAAGTGTGAAAATAGGCGCAGAGGGTGTCCGGATAGTCCAAGCCATGTAATATTTCATGAACATGGGAGGACTGCATAATAAAAAGAAATGATCTTAGTACAAGAGAACTAACCAACTGATAGGGCGCGTAAAGGGTATCCTTTTGAATCCCTTGCGTGCAGAACTAACCTCGTTTTGTACTCATCATTTAAAGAGTAAAAATCTGAAATTGCCATGCAAATGCTGCTATGAACCATCTGTCCAAACAGCGATGTCATGTCAAGAATAACCCCTATGGGTATCTCATGCTTACTTCTAGAACTCATATTGACTACGAGTGATGGATCTGACAACCCATGTAATTGATACAGTATGTTCATGAGCATTATAAATGTAAGAATTATATGATTTCTACAACTCATAAGCTTCATTATAGGAGAATGTGTAGTTCGATGATTATTTCTAGAGATTTTGGACACTTTCAAAGACAAGGGTTCTATACTTCTATCTGGAGATTTCCAACGAACTTGACTTATGTGATTGTATAGAGGTGAGAAGAGAAAAGCGAGTATTATTCATGTATATTCGCAGTAGTTACGATCTTCAGGATAATAGTCATTGTATATTAGAACTTCTCAATAATAGTTGTCTACAGTCAATATTTGATCTTTACAAGAAAATCCAGCTATATGAATACATTGATCTCATCATATAATAATAACAATAGCCGTTTAAAAAAATAAAATAAAGAAAAGTAGTAATAAAAATTTAATATAATTAATAATAATTTCATTTAAAATACATAATATAACATTTAGACATTAATCTATTATATATAATAAATAAGAATATTTGGGCTGAGGTGTCATGTTATTAGAGCTTCTCAATTCTATTTTCCCGCTCAAAATTCCGGGTCAAAATTTTTAGCAGTGAAGCCCCATTTCGTAACCCGAACCATCTATACAATTCGGATCCATATATAAACATTCTTTTTCCGTCAATACACCCACTTCATACCCTGAAACCCTAATAAACATCTTCTCATTCACGCTTCGTAGATATGGTTTTCTTTTCTCCTCGCGATTTCTGCATATCTCTGTTGAAGTACTACACCATTTTAGTCTACACCTCTTTGTGTCGCTTCTGATTCTCTAATTCTTAAGGTAATTGTTCTTATTCTTCGGTTGTTTGTGTTTTGCATTACTGATTGTTCTTCCTTTGTTATGTTTTGTTTTCCTTCTTAAGGTAATTCCCGCAACCACTACAAGCTTGCATCTTTTGTTTTATATCAAAGGTATGGTTTTACTTTTGATTCCGTTTTCTGATTTTTGAATACCACGAAGGTTTTAAATTTTTGATCGTCCGTTCTTCTGTGAAACCCTAACGGTGTTGGTATTCAGATTTGTGTGTTAGATAGATGTCACAATATTTCAGTGTTGATATTATTGTTTGATTAAATTGTTTAAATGTGTTATAGGATTGAAGATTGAAGATTGAAGATCCGACTTTTTTTTCCATTAATCGCCGGTTCCATTTGAATCCTAAAACTGATGGTTTTTTGGGGATACCGCATAAGGCGGCGATAGAGGTGGAGTTGTTTGATATTTTTTTTTAATATTAGTCTTCCATAATTTTAACTTAGGACTGATATTTTGGTTTGAATTATGTAAATTTGATGCGAGATTAGTGTAGACAAGGTGTTTGTGGACATGTCTTTTAATTAATACATATTAACGAGTGTTTCATGGTCTTTTTTACAGTTCGTTGCCGGTTACTTCACAACTGTTTTCCTGCTATTGTTTCCGATGACCCTTTAATTGCTCATGATCAATGGAAGGTATATTTCTAAATTAGAAACTTAATTGAATTTTTCTATTGACTGGTAGTTGATGTTTTTGTAAATGTATGAATGCTTATTGGTATTTTTATGATTGTTTTTTCATGTCTACAATATAGCCACTGATGTCTTCTGTAAAGATTTTATTCGCGAGAAACGACCCCTGTAGGAACTTACTTCGCAATAAACCGGTTTGCTTCCTTTTCTCCTACACCTAAGTTCCTCTTCTGGATTGCTTTTACTGATGTGTAGATTGAATGTGATAGTGTTTCTACAACACTTTTTCCCATACACTTTCTCATACTCTACTCGCCGATTGCGTTTTCTTCGTATCTCATGATTGTTTACTAGCCAGTATGTTTTCAGTATATTCCGGTACACTTTTTACTTTCAACAATCATCATGGGTACGCTAATATTACTAATTTTAATGAAATTGTTTTAGATTATCTTCTTTTACTTGCGATAATGATCCAACATGCTCCAATATCCTAATTTCTAATTCATTTTTTTTCGTTAGCTAATAATAAACAGGCCTTGGTTGATTCTTGCTTCAAAAGAATTGGTGGAACTTTACTTACAAGTGATAGTGGGTTAGAGACCCTGTATATGTTGATGAATGGACTTAGACCAAGACGCTCATGAATGTGTTGCGGGCATGGTGATTGCTGAGGCTAAGGATAAACAGACCTGGAGTAATAATTTGGGGTGGGTTTTTCACCGAAAAACATACGGTTGGATATCGTGGCGTAAGGTATCCAGCCTAGCCTGATGGTATTAAGCAGTTTCTTTGGGGGCTCCTTTGAAGGCGAATTACTTAGCTGGAGAGCGGAAAATGGTAACTTAGCTTCAAAGGAGGCTTTGATTGACTGAGGTATCTGTATTCAGAATATTCAGTGTGGGGTGTGACCTGTCCATGGAAACGAGTGATCATATCTTTTTGAATTATATGATTTCTCTAAGAGACACTCATACTTCAAGTGTTAAAAGGCAGACAATCGCACATACGAGTTTTATCGAATTCAGTGAAAACAATACGAGTTTTATTGAATTCAGTGAAAACAATATAAATAATTTGATTAATATAAATTAAATTTTTCTACCCGGGAAGTTCCCGGGTTATAACCTAGTTTCATTATATATCTATACAAAAAGTAACCTGGGGTGTCTCACAACACCATCATAACCCTTCGTTAAAAAAAGGCATCCACTCATTCACAAAAGACACCGATTCATTCATACATATAATGAAATTGAGTTGCATTCCTTTTAATGGATCATCGCATCCCGTCATATTTGCAATGGCACCGTTTCATTCCCTTTTACAAAATAATGTAGGGCTATCATCAAATTTTGTTTGACAAAAGCACCGTTTCGTCATTTCATTCAAATCAGATAAAAAAACATTAAAGAAACCATTAAAAAAATTCACATGAATGAAAAACTGAACAACAATCTTCGGCCAGAAATTTTAAACGGTTACGAAAGGAAGCCACAAAACACCAACGTTTTTTGTACGGCGTGGCGTGGTAGTAGGGCAACGGTAGAGACGGTTATGGAGAAGTAGAAGAGATGATCGAATCAACAGTGGTTACAGTGGTGGCGGTTCAGTGATGGTGCTGTAGTGGTGGTGATTCGGTGGTTGTGTTGTTGTTGCTGTGTGGCGGCTAGGTGATTGTTGTGTTGATTTCTTCTCCTATGCCTTGGGTGAGATGGATGCCATATTTTAGTGTGTATGTTGAGTGTGTGTGAAGAGGTATCAGATCTTTGTGGATTTATAATGTATTTATAAGTCAAATTACAAAAAGTTATGAGGTACGCATGTGTATGTATGGTTATTTATATATTTTTAAGATTCCAGATTTTAGATCTATAATGAGGAAACTGTGTATGTATGGTTATTTATATATTTTTAAGATTCCAGATTTTAGATCTATAATGAGGAAACAACGCAGTCAACTCAAACGTCACCATCAACGACGTTTCTCACCAACCTGTCAGAGTTCAAAAATCGAGAGTTTTCCCACCCAAATGCACTACAAACTACATGCAGAAGTTACTCAGGCCGCGCAATATTCATAATTATCCAATGAACCTGCGCGCTTACACCTAAAAGCGGAGAATCATCAACAGCCAGGTATGGTAGTCGCGCCGCAGCAACTGTCAAGCATTTATACGCGCGCCGTCTACCAACCTAAAGCAAACATTTTTTCTTAGTACTTTTTCTAAGTCCAGAGCTCCAACCACTTACTTCGCGCATGGTGCAGCACTGGACTGGGGGACTTGAAGGGGTATGGTCCCAAAAAGCCGCGCAGACCTTCCTTCAGGTCGCGCGCGGGACCATACTCTTATTCAGCAGGATGTTCACTCTCAGACTCGCGCGGGCTACTTCAACAAGGACTGACATCGTGTCGCAACCCCCGTCCCCTACTCAAACCCGGGAACAGGCGGCCGCGGCCAGTTTCGGTGGTATCTGGTGTTTATTCAATTTTGGCAGCGGAATTTACATCAGGATCGTAGTTAGGAAATATTTTATCAGAGTAAAATACCACGCTTTTAATATATTAAAAACATGGGAAATTCCCAAGTTTCAAGTACACACATTTCCATAGGGATACACCCTATTTTATTTAATAAAAACATCTATTTATTTTAGGTAACTTTATTGCCACTTTTCCAAGCCTTCAGTGCTGTCCAGCTGGCTTCTATTTGGCTTTCACATTTTGTTACCTGAAACGCGTTTAAAAACATTTTGTCAGTGGGAAATACTGGTGAGTGAATCCCAGTTTAATCAAGTTTTAATAAAAACCATTGTACAGTATTGAGGTCGGTCTCACAATTACATTTGTTTCCAAGTCATATCAATTACCACCCACGGTACTATCAGACCAGACTTGTGGAAATGTTACCACTCGCAAGGCAGTAACAAATTTTGTATACAAAACCCCAACATACCGACGATAATTGTATCCTTACAAATACTCAATAACTGCTTAATATATAATTAATTGTGTGAGGTTTTGTAAAAACAGTTTGCAAAAAGGAGATTACTCACATTGCTGTCTTAGGTTTTCTGTAAGAGTTTCCTGGTGAAAATCTATAAATTACACAAATGCACGCGTGTTAGTATAATAACCCATTTTAACATTAGTAATACCCTCCCCGAGACGGCATTCCAACGACTACGTCAGGCAGAACCACTACAGCCGTTACGGAACCCGAGATCAATCGGGCAGAGTATCTAATACGTATCCAGGGGTTATGAAACTTACAACGGAGCAGAACCTCGTTATTTAGGTGGGGTATTATACCCGAGATTATATTAAACCTTCAGAATTTTGAGAGAGAAAAAGTCCGTGAGCGATTTCTGACTGAAGCCGATGCCCTCTACTTATAGGGCCTGATTTCAGGTTTTACGCGGCCCGCGTAAGACGTAGCAAGAGGCTACACGGCCCGCGTAGTAGGGGGTCTAGGGCTGTAGCTGATCCGGGTCACGTATAGGTTCAACACGCGTGACGACACGTGGCGGCACCGGGTGCAGCCTTGATTGCAAGCTATCGCGGCCCGCGTAGGATGTAGCCATAGGCTACGCGGCCCGCGAGCAACTATATTTTCTGATTTTTATTTAATTTTTATAAAAATAAAGGTATTCGGGCCCTGTTTTTGCGTATGGGGTGTATTTTTGGACATATTGGGGTATTTTAAATATATTAGGGTGTCGGAAAATATTTTGGAGGGTTGTTATATCCTCCCCACCTTATTTTAGAGCTCGTCCTCGAGATCTACTGGAACAAGTGTGGATATTTCCTTTGCATTTCCGATTCAAGTTCCCAGGTGTATTCTGGTCCTCTTTTGGAGTCCCACTTTACTTTGACCAGAACTAGTCTCTTATGCTTGAGGTTCTTGACTTTCCTGTGTTCAATTTGTAGAGGCCTTTCTACAAATTTAAGTTGTTCATTTACCTCTATATCCTTTAGAGGTATCATCAGTGATTCATCAGCTAAGCATTTCTTGAGATTAGATACATGAAATACATCATGTATTCCTGCCATTTCCTCTGGCAGTTGTAGCTGATAGGCTACAGGTCCTATTCTTCTAATAATCTCAAAAGGTCCAACATACCTGGGACTTAGCTTTCCCCTTTTGATGAATCGCACAACTCCTTTCCAAGGAGAGACTTTCAATAATACCTTGTCACCTACTTGAAATTTCAACGGTTTGCGTCGGTTATCAACATAGTGCTTCTGTCGATCACGTGCTGCTTTTAGTCATTTCTTGACTTGAATAATCTTGTCGGTTGTTTCTTGCACTGTCTCAGGTCTAGATAGTTGCTTTTCCCCAATTTCTGCCCAACAGACTGGGGTTCGGCACCTTCGTCCATAAAGTGCTTTGAATGGTGCAACATTGATACTTGTGTGATAACTGTTATTGTAAGAAAATTCTATTAAAGGTAAGTGTTCATCCCAATTACTACCGAAATCAATGACACAAGCTCTAAGCATGTCTTCCATCGTCTGAATTTTCCTTTCGCTTTGTCTGTCTGTTTGAGGATGATAAGTTGTACTTAGATTCAACTTGGTTCCCATTGCTTTTTGGAAACTTGCCCAAAAATGAGATGTAAAACGGCTATCCCTATCAGAAACAATTGATAAAGGAATTCCATGTAATGAAACTATTTCATTTACATACAATTTAGCTAACTGTTCCATATTGAAAGTTTCCTTCATTGGTAGGAAATGATCTGACTTGGTTAGTCTGTCTACAATCACCCAGATTGTATCATTACCTTTTCTTGTTTTGGGTAATTTGGTAACAAAATCCATTGTTATCAATTCCCATTTCCATACAGGCATTTTTAACTGTTGCAGCAATCCTGAGGGTTTCTGATGTTCAGCTTTAACTTGTGAACTAAACATTTAGAAACATAGGCTGCTATATCCTTTTTCATTCCTATCCACCATAAATTCTTCCTTAAATCCTGGTACATTTTATCATTTCCTGGATGTATTGTATACTTAGATTTATGGGCTTCTTCTAATATACGGTGGCGTAGGTTCCCTAATTTAGGTATGCACATTCTATTTTTATGGAATCTCCAAATTCCATCTGTTCCTTGTTCTAATTCCTTAATCATTCCTTTTAATTTTTCAGTATCGTCCTTGATTACTGACTCATGTGCTTCTCTTATCTGATTATTTAAATCTACTTGTAGATTTAATTTAAGAGAACGTACCCTTTTTGGCTTTTCATGATACTTTCGGCTTAAAGCATCAGCCACTACATTTTCCTTTCCTGCATAATACTGGATATTACAATCATAATCACTAAGAATCTCCATCCAGCGTCTTTGTCTCATATTCAACTCTTTTTGCCTGAAAACATACCTTAAACTTTTATGATCAGTGAATATGGTAAACTTACTACCATAAAGGTAATGTCTCCAAATCTTAAGGGCAAAAATTATGGCTTCTAATTCCAAATCATGGGTTGAATAATTCTCTTCATGATTCTTAAGTTGTCTAGAAGCGTAAGCTATAACCTTTTGACGTTGCATTAACACACATCCATAACCTAACTTGGAAGTGTCACAATAGACTACAAAGTCTTCGGTTCCTTCTGGTAACGCTAGTATGGGTGCATTAGTTAATCTTTGCTTAAGAATTCTAAATGCTTCTTCCTGTTTTGGTCCCCATTCAAACTTAACAGATTTACAGGTTAACTTAGTTAAAGGAATGGCTATTCTAGAAAAATCTCGAATAAATCTTCTATAATAGCCGGCCAATCCTAAGAAACTTCTAACCTCGGTTGGTGATTCAGGGGTTTTCCATTTCGTAATCGCCTCGATCTTTGTGGGATCCACATGAATTCCTTCATGATCGACTAAATGTCCAAGAAATTGTACCTGTTCTAACCAAAACTCGCACTTTGAAAACTTAGCATAGAGCTTTTCCTTTCTTAATAAACTTAAAAGTGCGTGCAAATGCTTTGCATGATCTTCCTTACTTTAAGAATAAATGAGAATATCATCAATAAAAACAATTATGAATTTATCCAAATATGGCTTACATATTCGGTTCATCATGTCCATAAATGCGGCTGGGGCATTGGTTAAACCAAATGGCATGACAGTAAATTCATAATGGCCATACCTTGTTCTAAATGCGGTTTTAGGAATGTCATCTTCCTGTACCTTTAATTGATAATATCCTGACCTTAAATCGATTTTAGAGAAAAATCGAGCTCCTTGCAACTGATCGAACAGATCATCGATTCTTGGTAATGGGTACCAGTTTTTAATTGTGACCTTGTTCAATTCACGGTAATCAATGCACATATGCACTGATCCGTCCTTCTTTTTGACGAATAAAATTGGTGCACCCCATGGCGACGAACTTGGCTGTATGAATCCCTTCTCCAATAATTCTTCTAACTGTTTCTTCAGTTCCTGCATTTCTGCTGGTACCAAACGGTAAGGTGCTTTGGCAATTGGTGCTGTTCCTGGTAATAGATGGATTCTGAATTCAACTTCCCTGTCTGGCGGTAGTCCTGGCAACTCTTCTGGAAAGACATCTGAAAACTGGGATACTACTGAAATATCCTTTAGCTCTTTTCTTTTAGTGTTAGTGATTATAGAAATCAAATACACTATAGATCTTTTTCTTATATAGCTTGCAGTTTTCATCACAGAGATGAATTTAGTGGATCTAGAGGACTTATCTCCTTTAATTGTGATCTTTTCACCTTTTGGTGAATTTACTTGAATTGACTTTTGATCACATAAATACTGGCTTTATTGGCTATTAACCAATCCATTCCTAATACAACATCAAATCCTGCCAGATTCATTGGGTAAAGGTTTGCCATAAACTTTTGATTTAAAAATTTTATTCTTGCTCCCTGCAAGATTTCAGAAATTCTAACAGTTTCTCAATTGGTTGTTTCTACTAACAATCTTGTGAGAGTTTAGTTAATGGTTGATTTAGGAGTTTGCAAAATGAAGTATTAATAAAACTTTGGTTTGCAACAGAGTCAAATAATACTTTAGCAAAAACATCAATAACTAAAAACATACCGGCTATAACATCCGGAATTATTTTGGCTTCCTCTGCCGTCAGAACAAATGCTCTAGCATTTTTGGTGTTCTTGTTGCCCATGGCTGGAACTAGTTTCGGACAGTTGGGCTTGATGTGACCTTTTTCTCCACAGTTGAAGCATAGTCCATTACTAGATTTCCTCCTGCAATCTTCTTCCTTGTATCCTGGTGCCTTGCAGAAATTGCAGTGAGTGGAGCATTTTCCCGAATGCTTCTTCTTGTAGGCTTTGCAGTATGGTGCAGAGATAGTGTTGGATCGTCGTGTGACCCTAACGAGTCAATCAGAAGAGTTTATGTAACACCCCGAAAACGGGTTTGGTAATTAACCCATGTTAATACTAAAAGACGGGTAAAGTGCCGCTAGTAGTAAAAATAACCCGGTAAATATTCGGGATTTAATAAGAAATCCTAATATTAAATACAAGCGAAACAAAGTTTTAATGAATTGAGTTTATAAGAGCCCGAGTTAACGGGACTTAAAATACTACGGATTATAACTCCCGGAACCCACCAAGTAACTAGGAGTATTAACCTAGTTAGTTAATGTCTTGACAGAATAGAACTAATGTGGCTAAGATACCCTTTAAATATCTTGTGTAAAGTGAAGGGACTAAACATGGACAATTGAATTAAAGTTTCAATTAAATAAAGTAGTAAACACAAAACACACACATACGTGGTGTGTGTTCTGCGATTTCAACCAGACAAGGAGGAGGTCCCAAGCTTTAACCCTAAAACACAGAAAATCAACAAATTGAAGCTCGAATCAAAACCCAAATCGATGCATGAACGCATATAAATGATCACCTAGTCGTGGGGATCACAAGGTATGTCGAATTTTCAGATTTGGTGATACTTTGAGATTATGATGAACAATCATAATCGAAATTCTGGAATGAATGTTAAATCTATGAGTGTTATTTTGATTATATCTTGGTTTAGAAGCAAACCCTAGTAGAAATCTTGATGAATTGTTGTCAAACAAGGGATTTGATAATTACCCTATTATGAGCTAAGTGGGTTTTGGTTGAATTGATGAAATTGATGTTCTAATGGTGTTTATAAACATCATACTAACTCATAAGAATGAACTACTTGAGCAAATTAGAGATTTTGTTAAGAGTTCATAAGTAACTAGAAGTGGGTCTAGACATAAGAGTTAAACCATGATTTTGATGATCAAAGTGGGTATATGCTTATAATGACTGAAATTTACATGTTGATTTATCATTACTTGAGGTAGGAATTTGATGACATGTTAGTTGATTTGTCACCTCAAAAGATGATGTTCACTAAGTGGTGATTTTGATGTTAATCTTGGTAAAAATAACTAGTTAGGAACTAGTTTGTAAATATGTAAAATTATGCACATTAGGTGTTTGTTAAAATGCCTAAATGAGAACTAAGTGTTGATAATGTGCCTAATTGAGTCTTGTGAACTTGATAGTGCAATCATATGTGTTAATTGGTGATTTGACCTTTAAATAGTCAAACCAACCATTAATAAGATCGAATGGTAATTGTGATAGAAAATATGTAAGATGGAATAGTCATAATTAATGATGACTAATATAACCGTCTTACGAATTATGATGATAGTTTGACGCTTGACAAGCTAGGTGGAGGCTTGGAAAGGAAGCGGGTCAAACGAAGCAAGTATGAAGGAAAAGCGTAATTCGGATGCAAGGTAAGTATAGCTTACACTAGTCTTAAATTGTGGAATGTTTTCTTATCATATAAATTATGAATGAGATATCTAAACAATTGAAATATGATGTTCCGTCGTGTAGTCGAACGGAACAAGAAAATCAAAGATGATAGAAACCATAATAATGGTTAAAAAGAAGTAAATCGATAATTTGGTCATATTATGTCGAAAGCAATACACGGTTTATAATTAAAATGACCGTACGGTGTTAAACGGGAAGAGTCATGTAGAGGAGATGATAATAAATATCATTTCGCAAAGATAAATGGTCATTTCGGCCAAACGGGTCAAAAGGTGTAGACAACACCTTTTGACTATATAGACTAATGATTCTTTTTTCGAGTCATATGCTTACAGGAATAGATATCCAATGGATATTCGCATCGTCCTTAATTAGCGAATATAAAGCAAGGTATTAAAATCGGGTCTATTGGTTGATCCGAGCCAGGTACGCTTATTTATGATGTATGTAAAAGTGCTAATTTGGTCGAATAATTGGAGATAGCCCTTCATTGTAAAAGAAGGACCAAAATCGACCAAAACGCCCTTGTAGGCTAAATTGAACAAACAACTCTTAGAGGTTGTTTGGAAAGGAGTCTTATGATTAAACAAAAGTTTAGAACGAGTACAGGTAGTGAAAGATGAAATTCTTGGGGCCAAAAGACTCCATATGAGTCTTTGCCGTAAGATGATATTTCAAGAGGTATAAATTCGGAACACATAGATATCCACTTTAAATCCAACACACATTTAGTTGTGATGGAAGAGTATTAGATAAGAGATATAGGTTACAACGCTAGATTAGAATGAAAGCGAAATTGAGCTTAAAAGTGCTTAAAATATCCTTAACGGGTCAAATTAAGCATACTCGTGAAAACGGGTTTAACTTGTGTAATAAACCTATGATTAGAACCTAATATGGTATATCACAATTATTTGATGAAGTGTATGAAATATAGGAATCAAATAAATACGTTTGTTTGATAAAATGCATAACCGGGTCAAAATTTGGTATAAAGGGTATTAAGCCGAAGACTTAGAAGTCTTAAATTTTTGTTAAGCCGAATGTCGGATTTTAACTCCAACTGATGGAGAATCAAATTACAAACACGTAGGAAGAAACGGTAGGCCAAACGGATAAGCGGTTTGAAAGATACGCAAGATTTCGTGTCAAGTTACGGCAAAAAAAAATGAAAAGCTGGAATGCAGGGTCCACCGTAAATTACGGTGCCACCGTAATTTACGGTGGAGCTAATATATTTACGGTAGGTTTCTACTGTTTTACGGTGGAAACTTAAATAACCAGAGGCCACCGTAAATTACGGTTCCACCGTAATTTACGGTGGTGGCCAGATTGAAAACTTTGTTTTTGTTATAAATTGTTTCTCGGACTCATTTAAATACGTTTTAAGCCCTGTATGACTAAAGCATTTCATGTTTATGAAATGTAGGTACACCTTGGATGCCGGAAGACGATCAAGCTCAACGAAGAACCGAACACGATAAAAACACACGCTTCCGCACTTTGCTACGTTGTAATTTTTAAACAACGAATTCAACCACGTGATGTAGAATAACTCATGATTTGTAAAAGTTTCAACAAACCCGTATTTTTATAGCATGTGTAGTCTTAACTACACATCTAATCGTTGGTAAATACATACAAAATCGTTAATTAGTAACTAGGGTGTTACAAGTTGGTATCAGAGCCTTGGTTTAAGAGATCCGAGTATGGTGGGGAGGCACCATGCTTGGACTTAAACCTTATGCTCTTGACAAAGAATAGTGTTCGGTTCGAGGCTTGATCGCAAATCCGGTAAGTACAAGTACGTTAATAGTTAGTATGCTAGAGTGTTGTAAACAACACATAGAGCTATAGTGTGGTATATGTTACCCCAATTTAAATGATTGATATAGTTGACGAAAATACGTGCGTTGACGCGTATAGTAGAAAAAGCCTTGTATTATAATACGGGCGATTATTGAAGTTGACATTACTAACTCTTGTGAATGTTTTAATTGAAGGACACTCGCGTCTGAAGATGACGGGAGTTGAACGAATTATGGATATGATGATGGAACGGTACGAGGTATGACAGGAAGAACATACTCATCAAGGACCAAAATCGCGTAACGGTCGCGAACAAGGTTAATAGCAAGGAACGGCCGTAGGGGCAAACATTATAAGGTGCACATTTTAAATAATCGCACAAATAGCAATATGCAACAAACACGTAGAGAATGATCGTTGCATGGGTAAATTAGAAACTTGGAAAGCCTGAACAGAAATACATATCCAGGATATAATTTCCAAGAAAACTGAATAGAGGCGTTACTTACATAGGGCGTGATGTGAAAACTATAAAAAGGTCGTGTACGTCATGTGTTAAATCGCTTACTCTGGCCAAGTAAGTAGTGGCATATGATACCACGAGTTTCTTATAGCGGACACATTTACATCCGATGTAGTAAGGGCGGAGTAAATGGGACTAATTAAAAAGTACCCAAATGAATCAGATAAGCAAAATATTTTATAATAATGTAAACGCACAACCGAGTGACTGAAGCGTATTACATCAGGATAATGAACCCGAGCGAAGGGACAAAGAAGCATGTAAAATGATTTAGACAAGTATTGGGAAGGAGTGTACTTACACTCGAACCCATAAAACGCAAGCATGTAAAATGATTTAGACAAGTATTGGGAAGGAGTGTACTTACACTCGAACCCATAAAACGCAAGCATGTAAAATGATTTAGACAAGTATTGGGAGGGAGTGTACTTACACTCGAACCCATAAAACGCAAGCAAGTAAAATGATTTAGACAAGTATTGGGAGGGAGTGTACTTACACTCGAACCCATAAAACGCAAGCAAGTAAAATGATTTAGACAAGCAATGGGAGGGAGTGTGCTTACACTCGAACCCAGAAAACGCAAACATGAAAAATGATTTAGACAAGCAATGGGAGGGAGTGTACTTGCACTCGAACCCGAAAAATGCAAATATGTCCCTTAACGGGTCATTTTTGTAAAACGTCGAACTTAAAGACAAAGTCAGAATATAAAAATAAAGCGAGGTCTTAATGCATACCGGGAGGATTGCAATAATAACGACTTTGGTAAAACACCCGGTTGATGGGTAAGAATTAAACACATGCGTAAACCGAGAAACGAGAACATGAATTTAAAGTCAAAAGACTCGGATTATGAGTTATGACTAAAAGACCATAAAAATTTCGTAAACAGAAATTCTGATAATTATATTCAACTATTTTGAGACTGAACGGGTTGAATAAAGTATAATGCTTGAAGGCGTAAGTAAGCGCAAGCCGGATAACGGTAAGCTTGAGACAAATGAATTTCAAACGTAAAAAAAAAAAGAAGTGCTTTGACACCAAATATATATTTTAATAAGACACAAGTAAAAAGAGTGATCTACGGGATCAACATAACCTTTAGGGTTATAAACAAATGAGAGATATACGGATTAAAACGACACACGGGTCATGATTAGAAAGAGGTTATAAGGACTTCCCCTTAAAGATGTGAATGTCTAATCAAAAATAGCCCATAAGGCTAAGTGATAAAACCTACGGGTTAGATGGAATAAAGCGAGGAAATCAGTTAAGAATCCCCGCATAAAAACTAAGACTGTAAAGGATTAAATTAAGGACTGTCAATATCCCAGTATGGATGATTGACACAAGTTAAAGAAAAGATCCTAAAACTAAAACTTCGGTTTTAGTAAGAAATAATGTTTTTACAAACATAAATTCTGATGGGAATTTAAATAGTAAGCATGAAAGATACAAGCCTTAACACTGATAGGCGCAAGATGATATATTCGAAAAGTGATATTCTCAAAAATGAAAGGTTGATACAAATTAAACATGATGTGACACGATCACGGTTAGTAAATGTAATGTGAAGTAAAACCACATTATAACCAAGCAAGTGATAAAAGTAACTGAACTAATAAGACTAGTTAATGAGACCGGTTAAGGTCACCAATTCAAATCAAGAAATTTGGTTTGCTTGTAAGCGGTAGATTCGGTATAGCTGAACCGAATAGATAAATTTGAAAACAAAAGAATTTGTTGCTAAAAGTGAAAGATTTCACTAAAGATCTTTAAACGGGTCAAAGTAACGGATTCATAAGGAATTTGATGGTATATGAAAGCGATGGATATCGCTAAGTTAACTAAACTAGTGGAAATAACGAGACTACGTTATTTCGAAGTTACATTATGTAATATGAGATATGTAGAGGTTCTGTAACCAAAAAGACATTACCATAATTTTCTGGTAATGCTAACAATTGGTTAAAGTAGGAGTAATGCTTAAGAGATTACTCAAGTCAAACGCATTGGGTTTAGAAACTCAATGAACTAGATAAGCAAGGTTTCGAGGACGAAACCTCTTTAAGGGGGGTAGACTTGTAACACCCCGAAAACGGGTTTGGTAATTAACCCATGTTAATACTAAAAGACGGGTAAAGTGCCGCTAGTAGTAAAAATAACCCGGTAAATATTCGGGATTTAATAAGAAATCCTAATATTAAATACAAGCGAAACAAAGTTTTAATGAATTGAGTTTATAAGAGCCCGAGTTAACGGGACTTAAAATACTACGGATTATAACTCCCGGAACCCACCAAGTAACTAGGAGTATTAACCTAGTTAGTTAATGTCTTGACAGAATAGAACTAATGTGGCTAAGATACCCTTTAAATATCTTGTGTAAAGTGAAGGGACTAAACATGGACAATTGAATTAAAGTTTCAATTAAATAAAGTAGTAAACACAAAACACACACATACGTGGTGTGTGTTCTGCGATTTCAACCAGATAAGGAGGAGGTCCCAAGCTTTAACCCTAAAACACAGAAAATCAACAAATTGAAGCTCGAATCAAAACCCAAATCGATGCATGAACGCATATAAATGATCACCTAGTCGTGGGGATCACAAGGTATGTCGAATTTTCAGATTTGGTGATACTTTGAGATTATGATGAACAATCATAATCGAAATTCTGGAATGAATGTTAAATCTATGAGTGTTATTTTGATTATATCTTGGTTTAGAAGCAAACCCTAGTAGAAATCTTGATGAATTGTTGTCAAACAAGGGATTTGATAATTACCCTATTATGAGCTAAGTGGGTTTTGGTTGAATTGATGAAATTGATGTTCTAATGGTGTTTATAAACATCATACTAACTCATAAGAATGAACTACTTGAGCAAATTAGAGATTTTGTTAAGAGTTCATAAGTAACTAGAAGTGGGTCTAGACATAAGAGTTAAACCATGATTTTGATGATCAAAGTGGGTATATGCTTATAATGACTGAAATTTACATGTTGATTTATCATTACTTGAGGTAGGAATTTGATGACATGTTAGTTGATTTGTCACCTCAAAAGATGATGTTCACTAAGTGGTGATTTTGATGTTAATCTTGGTAAAAATAACTAGTTAGGAACTAGTTTGTAAATATGTAAAATTATGCACATTAGGTGTTTGTTAAAATGCCTAAATGAGAACTAAGTGTTGATAATGTGCCTAATTGAGTCTTGTGAACTTGATAGTGCAATCATATGTGTTAATTGGTGATTTGACCTTTAAATAGTCAAACCAACCATTAATAAGATCGAATGGTAATTGTGATAGAAAATATGTAAGATGGAATAGTCATAATTAATGATGACTAATATAACCGTCTTACGAATTATGATGATAGTTTGACGCTTGACAAGCTAGGTGGAGGCTTGGAAAGGAAGCGGGTCAAACGAAGCAAGTATGAAGGAAAAGCGTAATTCGGATGCAAGGTAAGTATAGCTTACACTAGTCTTAAATTGTGGAATGTTTTCTTATCATATAAATTATGAATGAGATATCTAAACAATTGAAATATGATGTTCCATCGTGTAGTCGAACGGAACAAGAAAATCAAAGATGATAGAAACCATAATAATGGTTAAAAAGAAGTAAATCGATAATTTGGTCATATTATGTCGAAAGCAATACACGGTTTATAATTAAAATGACCGTACGGTGTTAAACGGGAAGAGTCATGTAGAGGAGATGATAATAAATATCATTTCGCAAAGATAAATGGTCATTTCGGCCAAACGGGTCAAAAGGTGTAGACAACACCTTTTGACTATATAGACTAATGATTCTTTTTTCGAGTCATATGCTTACAGGAATAGATATCCAATGGATATTCGCATCGTCCTTAATTAGCGAATATAAAGCAAGGTATTAAAATCGGGTCTATTGGTTGATCCGAGCCAGGTACGCTTATTTATGATGTATGTAAAAGTGCTAATTTGGTCGAATAATTGGAGATAGCCCTTCATTGTAAAAGAAGGACCAAAATCGACCAAAACGCCCTTGTAGGCTAAATTGAACAAACAACTCTTAGAGGTTGTTTGGAAAGGAGTCTTATGATTAAACAAAAGTTTAGAACGAGTACAGGTAGTGAAAGATGAAATTCTTGGGGCCAAAAGACTCCATATGAGTCTTTGCCGTAAGATGATATTTCAAGAGGTATAAATTCGGAACACATAGATATCCACTTTAAATCCAACACACATTTAGTTGTGATGGAAGAGTATTAGATAAGAGATATAGGTTACAACGCTAGATTAGAATGAAAGCGAAATTGAGCTTAAAAGTGCTTAAAATATCCTTAACGGGTCAAATTAAGCATACTCGTGAAAACGGGTTTAACTTGTGTAATAAACCTATGATTAGAACCTAATATGGTATATCACAATTATTTGATGAAGTGTATGAAATATAGGAATCAAATAAATACGTTTGTTTGATAAAATGCATAACCGGGTCAAAATTTGGTATAAAGGGTATTAAGCCGAAGACTTAGAAGTCTTAAATTTTTGTTAAGCCGAATGTCGGATTTTAACTCCAACTGATGGAGAATCAAATTACAAACACGTAGGAAGAAACGGTAGGCCAAACGGATAAGCGGTTTGAAAGATACGCAAGATTTCGTGTCAAGTTACGGCAAAAAAAATGAAAAGCTGGAATGCAGGGTCCACCGTAAATTACGGTGCCACCGTAATTTACGGTGGAGCTAATATATTTACGGTAGGTTTCTACTGTTTTACGGTGGAAACTTAAATAACCAGAGGCCACCGTAAATTACGGTTCCACCGTAATTTACGGTGGTGGCCAGATTGAAAACTTTGTTTTTGTTATAAATTGTTTCTCGGACTCATTTAAATACGTTTTAAGCCCTGTATGACTAAAGCATTTCATGTTTATGAAATGTAGGTACACCTTGGATGCCGGAAGACGATCAAGCTCAACGAAGAACCGAACACGATAAAAACACACGCTTCCGCACTTTGCTACGTTGTAATTTTTAAACAACGAATTCAACCACGTGATGTAGAATAACTCATGATTTGTAAAAGTTTCAACAAACCCGTATTTTTATAGCATGTGTAGTCTTAACTACACATCTAATCGTTGGTAATTACATACAAAATCGTTAATTAGTAACTAGGGTGTTACAGTTTAACATCAATATCAAAGGCGGAATCGATGATATCGACGTGAATACAGCTAGATTCCTCTTAATTATCTTCCTTTTATTGATTCTAAAGCTTTTATAGATCGTTTGATAAATCGGCAGCACCTCGGCTCTGAATCAGACTAGTTAATTCCATGTCAAATGACACAGCAACACACCTATTTATAGTTGAGCTAATTCCGCTTGAAAGTGGCATGACCATTTCAAACGAAATCACAATGTTTAATTTCGTGTGAAATGGTCAATGTCCATTTCAAGCGAAATTACACATTTCCACCTAAACCCTAGATTTTAACTTGTTGTGTGCTAGTTTATCCTATCTAGACATAAGACTCGATAAAGACGAAGTTAACAGACATTTGTGCACCAACAGACTCCCCCTTGGATGTTGACGAAGTCTTCGGCGTCGAGTCTTTAGTCTTGATCTCTTTCCAATTTGTCTAAAAATGTATGCTTCCTTCAAATCTTTTCTTCGTCTATCAACAGCTAGCATGAATCACAGAATCTGAAACTTTAACAACTTTCAAACTCCCCCTTAAATGTAGATCTAGGAACTGTATCTGACTTTTAAGTCTTCAGACTCCCACTATCAGTTAGCTGGGATTTTGCTATGCTGCTTTCAATAACAAACCTGATACCTGCACAATCTCTACCTTAACATAAGATTTATGATTATGACAATTTCAATCCAAGCTTACCATTTGACTTCATTTGTTAGTTTTGTCAGAATTTAGAAATCCACTTAAGTATTCAGGTTCAAATTAATGACCCTGAGTACTTAATTTATCTACCAAGTCCAATTTAATGACCTTGGTTAATCTGAGATAAAGCACACTAACATTTTGTACAAATTAGTTCAAACAATTTTCTGAAATTTACAAGTTTCAAATTAATGAACTCGTTTTGACTTTTTAATTTCACAAGTTTAACATGATAAGCTCACGACTCATCTTCCAGCTCAGAAACTTCCTGCATCTGCTTCAACCTTCGAATCTGAAGATCAGCTTTCTACTTTGGTTTGTCGAAAAATAAAGCAGAAATGTAAAATCTTTTTGGATTTTCAATAAAGTTTCTAAACTAGAAATGAAATATAGAAATGAAATGCAGTAAATGTAAACTATTTACAAACATATTTTTGGTGAGCGTGTTAGGGAATCATATCATCTAACCGACAAGTCACAAGTACCGTTAAGCTTTTAATTTCATACTCAGAATTAAACAATTCGCTTAGATTGTCGATATACTGATCCACTTAAATTCTCACACAATTTTCAATCTGTCCAGGATATGAATTAGGTGAATTAAGAACTTAAACTCATTCATGTGTCCCACCTCTTGAATATACTCCCGTATCCAAATCCCAATATTCAGTCTTACAGGTGAGTATACCACAGATGATATATGTAAGGGGTTAAATGCAAGGGCCGTGAGAGCTCAGGTCAGAACTTCCGTTCAGCAAAGAGATGACGGCTTCGACTTTAGGTGTGTCCCCTTTAGAGGATCTTTTTTACAACAGCACATGATTAGCATTTTTCAATGTTTCAGCATTTTTTATGCTGAGGGAGATGCTATATTTCAAGCAAGTGGTAAAGTATTATACGGGGACTAGGTCATTGCTTCCGCAAAATCAGAAGTCCCGGGATAATACCCCAGATATCACTGAGTATAAAGACCTAGTATCTCAGAAAGAGGGATCTTTCAAACGAAATTTCAGGGGTTACCTATATATCCAAGTAGTGTTCCCCACGAAATAAGCAAGTAAATATTTTAGGTTTATATCCCGAACAAACCTACTAAATGTGTAAAAACCTATCGGCATATCATCAACGAGACTGTTTAAGACTTTTAAACTTTACATATCTTTAGCATACCGTAACTGTCAAGCCAATGTACTATCATTTTCCCTTTTTACACAAGCTCTTTTTCATTTTCTATTGTTTTTGTATTTAGAAAATTTCTCATGTTTTTGGATTTTTTAATTTTTTATTGTTTTTGTATTTTCTGAAAATATTACCCTATACTCCCCCTAAATACCAAAACAAGTAAAAAATCGACAAACCATCGCAGATTGCTTCTCAACATCATCATCTACAGTGGTACCTTCATCAACGCCAAGAATCTCCTCCAATACCGATAAAAGCTTCATACCATTCAATTTTAGCAAATATTGAAAACGATTTTTATCAAATGCTTTGGTATGTAAATCAGCTTTTTGTTCGTCAGTGTGGATTTTCTCAATTCGTAATAACTTCTTCTCGAAACAGTCACGAATGAAGTGATGATGAATTTCAATGTGTTTCATTTTAGCGTGATGAACAGGATTTTTAGTGATGTTTATCACTGCCTCATTATCAACAAAGATAGGGGTGTTAAGAAATTGCAAACCGTAGTCGCGCATCTGTTGCTGGATCCACAAGATCTGAGAGCAGCAACTGCTAGCAGATACATACTCGGCATCACATGTGGATAAAGCTACAGAGGTCTGCTTCTTGCATTGCCAGGTAACCAATCGTGGTCCGAAAAACTGGCATCCAGCTGTTGTTGATTTAGCGTTAACTTTGCAGCATCCGAAATCAGAATCGGAATACCCTTCGAGCGTGAAATCGCCTTCTCTTGGATACCACAACCCCAGTGATGGAGTTCCTTTCAGGTAGCGAAATATCCTTTTCACAATCACCATATGCGAAGCTCTCGGGTTAGATTGAAATCTTGCTGTGAGGCAGGTTGGATACATAATATCGGGTCATGAAGCAGTCAAGTACATCAGCGATCCGATCATGGAACGATACAACGTTTCATCTACCTTCTCTCCGGTGAGATCAGGGTTTATCCCATGGTCCGTCGCTAATGGGGTGGAAGCTGGAGTAGAACCTGACATCCCAGATTTCTCTAAGATATCATGAACGTACTTCGTTTGATGTATGAATATTCCCTCAGGCAGTTGATTAACTTGAAGTCCCAAGAAGAATTTCATCTCACCCATCGATGACATTTCAAATTTCTGCTTCATAACTCTTTCAAAATCTTTGCACAGATTTTCATTTTTTGACCCAAATATGATGTCGTCCACGTATATTTGAACTATCAGAAGATGACCGTTGACCTCTTTGGTGAAGAGAGTGGCATCCACTTTTCCACGGATGAAGCTGTTGGCAAGCAAGTGTTGAGACAATGTCTCGTACCAGGCTCTCGGGGCCTGGTGTAAACCATACAGCGCTTTATCCAGTAAATAAACCTTGTCTTTGTGGATTGGATCGGTGAACCCCGGTGGCTGTCCGACATATACCTCCTCTTTTACCTTCCCATTGAGAAACGCTGATTTAACATCTAGCTGATAAACTTTAAAACTTTTCCAAGATGCAAATGCTAGGAAGATTCTGATCGCTTCAAGTCTAGCAACCGGAGCATACACTTCAGTGAAATCTATACCCTCCTGCTGACTGAAACCCTGGACTACGAGTCGAGCTTTGTTACGGATAATAACCCCTCGATCATCTCTCTTGCACTTGAACACCCACTTGGTGTTTATCTTCCTGTGACCATCAGGCAAGTCTACCAATTTCCACACTCCTAACTTCTCAAACTGACTCAGCTCCTCTTGCATCGCGTTGACCCAAGAATCTTCAGTTAGTGCTTCCTTGTATGTCCGCGGCTCAATCTGTGAAATAAAACAACTAAGTGAAAACTCAGTTTGTAACGGAGCAACTGTAGAATAAAAACAAGTAAGGCCTTGGTCAATTTGTCGTCTTGTGCGAACGCCTGATTGTAATTCTCCAATAATCAATTCTTCTGGATGGTACGAAAGAGATCTCGGCATCACCTCGCCTGGAACATCTACCTCGCCTTCCAAATTTGTTACATTCTGATTTGTACCTTGTTCACTGACTGGAATTGATTGACTTGAAATCTAGATCTCCTCCCCCTCAGAATCTGAATCACCACGATCGAATATAGGTCTATCATCAGATTCTTGATTATCATTGACTGTCGTCTGATTGTCATTAGCATGTTCTGAAGATTGTTGAATATCATCATGTTCTCCAGCATTACTTGGACCGGCTTCATCATCGTTTGAAGTTTGCCGTTGACGTCTAGAATACTCAGCTGGAAACATTTCTTGTGATTCTTCATATTCTCTCAGAATATCCAACTCGTCAAAGAAATCTTGTTCTTCTTCTATGTCAAACGAATCCCACAAAGTATCGTAATTAAAACGCCATGAGTTGCCTGGATTCTGCGGTGGCATTGTGTAACCTTGGCATTCAACATTGTGTGCTTCAATAATCCGCTTCAAGCTTGGAACAAAGACTCGTTTCAATGGACTTGAGTAACCCACAAATATTCCTTCAATGCTCTTTGCACCAAACTTTCCAAAAGGTTCTAGAACTGTACAGGGAGACCCAAACGGTTCTAAATACTTCAGGTTCGGTTTGCTGTTATTGATCAACTCAAAACACGTCTTGTTGAATTTCTTCACTGTGAGAACCCGGTTGAGTGTATAGCAAGCGGCTGACACTGCTTCTGCCCAAAAGTTGACTGGTAATTTCGAATCAGCAAATATAGTCCTAGCCGTTTCAATTAGTGTCCTGTTCTTTCATTCAGCTACCCCATTCTGTTGTGGAATATAAGGAGCACTAAATTCTTGCAATATACCTCTCTCATCACAAAACTCTTCCATCTTATTGTTCTTAAACTCAGTACCGTTGTCACTCCAGATTCTTCTGATTCGTGTTTGGTACAAGTTTTCAATTTTTCTAAACAACGCCATCAAACTTTCAAACGTCTCATCTTTTGACTTCAGAAATGATACCCATGAAAATCTTGAGTAGTCATCTGTTACTACTAGACAGTAGAGATCTCCAGTTATGCTTTTAACGTTTACTGGACCAAACAGATCCATATGAAGTCTCTCTAACGGTCTTGAGACTGAATTGACTTTCTTTCCAGGGTGAGATTTCTTATTTTGCTTGCCTTTGACACAGCTAATGCACTCCCCCTCAAGATGAAAACCTTTCACATGAACACCAATAACTAAGTCGTTATGCACCAGGTGATTCATTTTTCGTAAGTGAATATGACCCATCTTTCGATGCCATAACTGTGACTCTTTTTCCGTTGCTCTTGACATAAAACAATGAGCCTGACCCGTGGTAGTAGTTGCTACACTCATGTCCAACACGTACAGATCATTGACTCTGGGCGCTCTCATGATAACCCACTCTTCGGGAACAACAAATCCTGGTTTCAAGATCAAACATTCTTTGTCTGTAAAGTGCGTTGTATACATACGATCACAGATTTGAGATATGCTTAGAAGATTGTTTTCATGCTCGACGATGTAGTTAACTCTTTCAAACGTGACGATAGCATTCGATAAAGTTCCTTCACCAACTATTCGACCACCTTGATTACCTGCGAATCCCACATAACCTCCATTAAACCCTCTAACATCATACAGTAGGGTCTTCTTCCCCGTCATGTGCCGAGAAGTTCCACTATCCATAATCCAACGTGAGACGGATCTTGGAAGCTCCTGCACATTTCACAAATATTTAGTTAGATGTTGATGCCACCCAAGCCTCTTTTGACTCAGGTAGCTGGACTTTGATGTGCGATTTAGCCGTGTAAAGTGGCAGAAAATTCTTATCATTCATCTTTAAGCTCTCTTCAGATCCAATCTCAACCTTTTTGTATAAAAAGAAATCATTTTTAGAAGGTTGACCTGATGATTGATCTTTCTTTGGTACATACTTCTTTTCAGAAGTAGTAGCCTCTTGTGGTTCAAGTTTCTCATAATAATCCAAAGGAACATTCATCTTTGCCAGAGTGGTAGAAGACGATTGTTTTTCCTTTTCAGAAACCTTTGGTTTTGGAGAAATTGATTTCTTTTCAACTAATTTTGGTTTCCATGCTTGTTGAGGCGAAGCAACCCGTTTATAAAATTTGTCAATTTTAGTTTCCAACTTTTTAACAGATTCAGTTTTGAATTTTGTGTTCTCATTTTTCAAAATTTTCTCAACAACCATTGGAGCTTTCCCTTTTGCATCAACTTTCTTTTTCTGACTTTCAACAACGTCAGACTTAGGCTTAAAGTTGGTGCACTTTCGTGCAATGTGTCCAACTTTATTGCACTTAAAGCATGTACGAGTATCAACTACTCGACTTGTACCTTCAGTCTGAGGCTGTGAAGCCTTCTCCTCAAAGAACTCTTCATTTGATTTTGAAAAAATTTCAGACTCTTGCTCGGAATGAGAACTCGAGCTTTTGACAAACACCTTTTTCTCAGCAAACTTTTTGTTTTGAAAATTCCTTCTTGGATAATTCTTACCACCCTGATAACCACCCGACCATCTGTTTTAATTGTTATTAGAAAAATGCGGTGGTACAACAGGTTTTTTTATAGTAAGCTTTATCTTTTTCAAAATTCAATTGCCTTTTGGAACGTTTCAAAACTTCGATCTCAGACACATCATTCTCAATCAACTTGAAGACATTTCTCAATTTACCAACATTCACATTCTCCAAAGGAAAATCACGATCCGAATACAACTTATCAGATCCCGCCATCTTGTACATCACAAGATTAGGCTCTTCATTTAAGTTGTTTTTGGATTTTGATTTTGGAATGTATTTATCCAAAAAGCATTCATCCTCCTCAGTAGTGTCACTTTCAGATTTTAAAACATTTTCAACCATGCTTTTCACAAATTCAGATTGGACACTATCTTCATCGGATGATGTGGTAAATGTGACATCAATTGTGTCTGGAAGCTTAACTTCATTTTCTTCTTCATCATTAACCAACCCTGATTTTTTCTTTGAAAAATTATTTAAAATGGGTGGTGGAACCTGATGAAACCCAACCCCGGTTCCATCAAAGTATACATCTTCGCCTGCTTTGTTCTTTCCAATTGGTTTAGGAACGATATGTTGTAGAACAAAACTTGCGGAGTTGTAACTATTCAGTTTCAACTGGATGCGTTCATTTTCAATTTTAACTTCTTGAAACTGAAGCTTCAACTTAGCAATTTCATCCAGTTGTTGGTTGATTAGCTCTTCTTTTACTCTCAGAACACCTGTCAACTGAACATTTTCTTTGTATGTCTTACCATTTCTCACATCAGAATCTTTTACCGTGCGTTTTAGCTTCTCAAAATTTTCTGAAAGTTGACGATTTTCATGAATTAACTTTTCGTTTTCTTTCCTAATTGTTTCTACATTACTTTTATCATTTTCAATTTTCTCAGTTAATTCTTTTAATCATTCATTTGAAGCTTTTAATATTTTGTCACGGTTTAAAATCTGATCTTCAACGTCTCTGACTCTTCCTGTCAGTTCATCAATCTTTTTACCGCCGAGGTAAGCAATTGTACTACAAACCTTGCAGTCTTTCATGCAATTTTTGCAGTCGCTCTCAGTTTTAGCTTTCTTACCTAACTCATTGAATGCATCATTCTGACTGACCTTGTTTTTAGACTCAGTGCCAGAACCAGAAACTACCTCTAGTTCTTTCACATCAAACACTTTGTCAGCCATCTTCTTCAAATTTTCAGCAGTAAACTCTTGTGACGTGTCAATAATTCCGTCATCAATTTTCTTTGACTGCTGCTCTTTCTCCTTTTCTTTTTCTTTAGCTTTTTCTTCAGCTTCTCCTCCTCCCCACCACTCTCTCTGTCTGGCTTCTTCTTCGTCAGCAATTTGTTTGGTGAGAGTTTCAACATCAATGGTTTTTGGATCAACAGCTATATTACCCTTGGGATCTAGGTAACATTCTCTATCAGCATCCCATCTTTTCGCCTGTTTTGCTTCTTTGTATATATAACCGATTCTAATCATTCTGTCTTGGGCTTTCATCTTTCTATTGATGTATTTCTCTTCTTCGTTTCTGCTATCTCTGAAAGGAACAACTTTTGTTACAAACGTATAGCCCACTGCATCCTCTTCCGGTAGCACAGCACTCCAATCATATCCCTCATCGTCATGGATAACAGCAAGTGCTCTGGATTTTTCTTTGGGATTTTATTCTATCTGTTTCATTCTGGGGGGGGGGTTCAGATTTGTTCTGATGATAGATTGCTCTTTTGTAGTAATCCTCTCTGAATGGATTTGCAGTATCATCAGCTGCTGCGTTTCGACATTCACGTTTAAAATGTCCTTTTTGTTTACATCTGAAGCATGTGACCTTTGATTTATCAAAACCAAGTTTTGTGGATGGTCCTCCAATTGAATGTCTGCCCGTAATCTCCATGAACCTTTGTGCTCGTCTGACCGCACTAGCCATACACCACCTGATATCGATCAACTCCATCTCTTCTGGGTCGATCTGATCATAGTCCTCCTTGGTGAGATTAGTGTTTCCAATCTTGCCCGCAACAAGGCTCTCGTATGACTCTAAAACAGACGCTAAAAACACCATTTGATGCTTTACAGATTCCTCACTAAAGTTTTGAGCATTCTTCAAATCCACAGCAATATTACATTGAAACAGATTCTTTGAAGCTGACTGTTGTTGTTGACTTGCAGCAGTTGATGATGACCCTCCATGATAGCTGCTGCTTGGACTTTCTTGACTTGTCATGTTTGCATTTTCTGCAGAGAAAGCTGTCTTTGGTGACATGGTTTTCGGGATCATACTTCCTCGATAATACAACTCTACATTCTGCTGGTACGAGGAGTTGTTGACTTTGTTTGATTTCTTGATCTCCAGTTCATGACTCTCCAACCTTTCGATTAGCAGATCAACCGTCAGATCATCCGACTTGATTGTGTTCTTCAGCATTAAGGCAAAGTATTGCCAGTCTTTATCATCCGGCAGCGAGTCAAACAATTTGTCAACCAATTCATCTCGAGTATATATGATTCCATGTCTTGCAAGCTCCATCTTCAAATGCCCGAATCTTTCAATCATTTTTGACGCAGATTCATTTTTCCAACATCCAAACAAATCAAACTCCTTTTTTAACAACTTCTTTTTGTTTTTAACTATCTCGGCACTACCCACACATTTCACTCTCAATTTTTCCCATAGATCTTTCGAATTTATATACTCAATCAATGATATTATGTCGTCTCTCACAGACTGATGAAGCAATGCAATGCACTTTTGTTCAGCAATATATCTTTCTACCTCATCAGTTTCTGTCAAATTTTCATAATCCGATCTTCCCATACTGAAACCATTCTTCAACATCTTCCAACTTGGATATGCAAATGCTTTTAGCCATTCTTCAAACTTTTTCACCCATCTATTGTAATCTTCAATTGCCATCAGTTTGGGAGGTTTGTAGTACGTCCCATAAGTGTCACGGCCCCAGCCCCGGTTTGACCCGGTCAGGAGCCGCGGGACAAGAACCCGTGATATCTATGATGCGACAGCGGAAGATTTTACAGGATCTTTTTAAAACTCAAAATGCCCAAATATTTTATTTCATCATTCGGGATAAACCCCGTTATTTTACAATAGAGTAATTTCACAAGTAAATTCCCTGATTTATTAAAACATGTTTATTCATTTTAACTAAGCCACCTCTTCAAGCTGCTTAGTGCTCCGTAGCACGTTTTCCTTGATTTACAGCAGGTCGCCTGAAACATGTTTTAAAATTATTTTATCAGCGGGGAAATGCTGGCGAGTTATTCAAATTTGATAAAACGACACATGGTTATAATTTACAGCATAAGAGCGATTACAATGGCTTTTATCATATTTTTATCTGGCACCTTGTCACCTGGTGACGATGGTCATACCACTATTGGGTCTTTCCCCAAGTAGTGACGTTTATCACTGTTAGGATTTATTAGCCTAACCCGTGAGAAATTAGTAATGTGCACAATACACCACAAGCCAGTGATTTAAGATAACCACGACTTACTCCCTGTAATTATAACATTTGAAAATGGAGTATTGTACTTTTGATAAAAGAGAATAACTCACATTGCAGATTAAATACGGGCAGAGTCTAGCCTACTGATTAGCCTTGTTAACCTAGTTTGAATAACAATGCACACGAAAACTAGGTTAGTAACTAATACAGCATTTACGATAACTCACGAGATTAAACCCTCACAACGAATGACAAAGTGCGATACTTAAACATCCATCGAATTCACGACGAATGACAAAGCATAACCCTAATGTGGGCAGCACTTAAACATCCATTGGATAGTTTTAATCGATCGGACATTGAATCGTAGCAGCGATCGAGTTATTACCATGTTGTCGCGGTAGCGTTTCGTGATTTGTGTGTGTTTTGGGACTGTTTATACGATATCTCAGTGTACGTTTTGAGTTTTAACGTCGAACTAACGCAGAATTGCAATTGCCAAACTCCCCTATTTATACCTGGAAAAAGGCGCCCTCACGTGGCGCGAGGCTTTGTCGCGTGGCGCGACGGGGTCGGTTTTAGCATAGGGTAGCCACGTCCCTAACTAGCTTAGCTGAGTTGACCGTTCATGCAAATTCGCATCACACGTAAAACTATGTAGATATTACTAACTAGGGTTTACCCCCCCCCCCCCCTGAGTTTTAGGGGCCCTGATCCTGATTCCGATTGTTCTGAAAATTTTAGGGTTTATGCAGAATCACTTGGGTTTCTCAATTAAGGTTTCCTATTGGACAAAATATAATAAGAAATAATAGTTTTGGTGAGAGTTATTACATTCTCCCCACCTTAATAAAAATCTCGTCCTCGAGATTTACTGGAACAAGTAAGGATACTTTCGCTTCATCTCTGATTCCAGTTCCCAAGTGTATTCGGGTCCTCTTTTTGAATCCCACTTGACTTTGACCAACACTAGTCGTTTGTGTTTGAGAAACTTGATCTTTCTATCTTCTATTTGTGATGGTTTCTCTACAAATTTTAACTTTTCATTTACCTCTACATCTTGAAGAGGTACTACCAGAGATTCATCAGATAAACATTTCTTGAGGTTGGATACATGAAACACATCATGTACCCCAACTAGCTCTTCTGGTAGCTGTAAACAATAGGCAACTGGTCCTATTCGTTGTATTACTGGGAATGGTCCTACGTATCTTGGGCTCAACTTTCCTTTCTTACTGAACCGAACTACTCCTTTCCAAGGAGAAACTTTCAAGAGAACCTTGTCTCCAACTTGGAACTCTAATGGCTTGCGACGATTATCAGCATAACTTTTCTGACGATCTCGAGCCGTCTTCAGTCTTTCCTTGATTTGAGTGATCTTGTCGGTAGTTTCTTGTACTATCTCAGGACCTGACAATTGACTTTCTCCTATTTCTGCCCAACAGACTGGAGTTCTACACTTACGTCTGTATAGTGCTTCAAATTGGGCAACTTCAATGCTTGAATGATAACTATTATTATAGGAGAATTCAATTAAGGATAGGTGATTATCCCAGTTTCCACCAAAATCTATCACACATGCTCTAAGCATGTCTTCCAGGGTTTGGATCGTCCTTTCACTTTGTCCGTCTGTTTGCGGATGATATGCAGTGCTTAGATTTAGTCAGGTTCCCATTGCTTCTTGAAAACTTGTCCAGAAGTGGGAAGTGAAACGACTATCTCTATCCGATACAATGGAGAGTGGAACTCCATGTAAGGATACTACTTCATCTACATACAACTTCACCAACCTTTCCATGCTAAAGGTTTCTTTCATGGGTAGAAAGTGAGCTGATTTGGTTAATCGATCCACAATTACCCAAATTGCATCATTACCTTTTCTGGTCTTGGGTAACTTAGTAACAAAGTCCATTGTTATGAGTTCCCATTTCCATACAGGCATTTCTAATTGTTGTAGTAGACCTGAAGGTTTCTGGTGTTCTGCCTTAACTAGTGAACAAGTAAGACACTTAGAAACATATCTAGCTATGTCCTTTTTCATTTCTATCCACCAGAAATTATTTCTTAAATCTTAGTACATCTTATTGTTACCAGGATGCATGGTATACCTAGATTTATGGGCTTCTTCTAAAATTTTATTTCTTAATTCTTCTTGCTTAGGTACCCAAATTCGTTTCTTATGGAATCTCCAAATTCCATCACTTCCTTGCTCTAATTCTTTTATTCGTCCTTTCATTCCTTCAGGATTATCCTTGATTGCTATTTCTTGAATATTCTTCAGTTGCTCCATTAAATCTAACTGTAGATTTAATCTGAGAGCACGAACTCGTCTTTGTTTTTCATGATACTTACGACTTAAGGCATCTGCAACTACATTTGCCTTTACCTTGTGATATTGAATATCACAGTCGCAGTCACTTAGAATTTCCATCCATCTTTTTTGCCTCATGTTTAATTCTTTTTGCCCGAATATATACCTTAAACTCTTATGATCTGTATAGACAGTAAACTTACTTCCATACAAATAATGTCTCCAAATCTTAAGGGCAAAAATTATGGCTCCTAACTCTAAGTCATGAGTCATATAGTTTTCTTCGTGCTTTTTTAATTGTCTTGATGCATACGCAATTACCTTCTTGCGTTGCATTAACACACATCCAAATCCTAGTTTTGAAGCATCACAGTATACTTCAAAATCCTCTGTTCCTTCTGGCAAAGCTAGAATTGGAGTGTTTGTTAGCTTCTACTTCAGAAACCTAAAGGCTTCTTCTTGCCTAGGTCCCCATTCAAACTTAACTGATTTACAGGTTAGCTTAGTTAATGGTACAGCTATCTTGGAAAAATCCTTAATAAACCGCCTATAATATCCGGCTAACCCTATAAAACTTCTAATTTCCATAGCTGATTGCGGAACCTTCCATTTGGTAATCGCTTCTATCTTAGAGGGATCTACATGAATTCCTTCGTGATTCACCATGTGACCTAAAAATTGCACTTCTTGTACCCAAAATTCACACTTCGAGAATTTGGCATAGAGCTTCTCCTTTCTTAACAAAGTTAAGAGTGCATGCAAGTGCTGACAATGTTCTTCCTCGCTTTTGGAATAAATGAGTATATCGTCGATGAAGACAATTACAAATTTATCCAAATACGATTTACAGATTCTATTCATCATGTCCATAAATGTTGCGGGAGCATTGGTTAGTCCGAAGGGCATGACTGTAAACTCGTAATGACCATACCTAGTTCTGAAAGCAGTTTTAGGTATGTCTTCTTCTTGTACCTTCAATTGATGATATCCAGAGCGTAAATCTATTTTGGAAAAGTATCTAGCTCCTTGAAGTTGATCGAAAAGATCATCAATTCTAGGTAATGGGTATCGATTCTTAATTGTAACCTTATTCAATTCCCTATAATCGATACACATTCTCATTGAACCATCTTTCTTCTTTACAAACTACACTGGCGCTCCCCATGGGGATGAACTAGGTTGTATGAATCCTCTACTTAGTAATTCATCTAATTGCTTTTTCAGTTCTAGCATTTCTGTGGGTGCTAACCGATAAGGTGCCTTGGCTATCGGTGTAGTTCCAGGAATTAGATGAATTCTAAATTCAACTTCCCTATTGGGTGGTAATCCCGGTAGTTCTTCTGGAAATACATCTGGGTATTCTGATACTATAGGAATTTCTTTGAGTTCCTTACTTTTCGTGTTAATGATTACGGAAATCATATACATCATTTCTTGTTTTCTGGAATAACTGGCCAATTTCATTATTGAAATGAATTTCATTGGCTTTCGTGGCTTATCTCCTGTAATTACCACTAATTTCCCTGTGGGTGTATGAATTTATATGGAATTCTTGTCACAAAGAATTCGAGCATGATTGGTTACTAACCAATCCATTCCTAATACCACATCGAATTCGGCTAACTTCATAGGTAACAGGTTTGCAGAACATTTATGACCTAGAAGTTCTATCTTTATATCTTGCAAAACCTTATTTATGTTAACAGAATTTCCATCTGCCATTTCGACTGTAAAAACTTTCCTAAGGTTGGTTAAAGGTAAGTTAAGAGCTTGACAGAATGAAGTATTTATAAAACTTTGGATTGCACCAGAGTCAAATAATACTTTTGCATAAACGTCGTGAACTAGGAACGTACCAGCTATCACATCAGGAATTAATTCTGCTTCCTGAGTAGTCAACTGGAAGGCTCTTACGTTCTTCTTGGTTGCTCCTTCTGCAGGTTTAGCTTTGTTATCAGCTGGTTTGATCAGTTTTGGGCAGTCTGGCCTCAAGTGTCCAGCTTCTCCACAGTTGTAGCAAATTGTGGATTTCTTCTTCCTGCAGTCTTCTTCTTGGTGCCCCGGGATTTTGCAGAAATTACAATATCCTTTGCAAATTCCAGAATGCTTCCTTTTGCATGTATTGCAAAATGGACCAGTGGAAGATTGCCCAGTTCCCTTTCTTTTGAAATTACTTCTGTTACCCATACGAAATCCTTGGGTAATCTTTTGGGCTACTTCCTTTTTTCCAGGTTTCTTCTCTTGTGCGTACCAGCCCGTCGGTTAGGGTATTAGCTAATTCCACAGCATCATCAATTGTGCGTGGTCTCGCAGCTTTGACAATGTCACGAATTTCGCCAATTAATCCCCAAATATAGCGGGAAATAAGCACCGGTTCTGGCGAAGCCAGAGTTGGTACTACTGTCACATATTCGAAAAATGTCGAAGTATACCCTCGACAGTCTACATCCACTATCCGGTGGTTCAGGAACTTATTTGCCATTTGTTCCTTTTCATATTCGGGACAGAATTTTCTTTCTATCAGTTGCTTAAATTCTTCCCAACTCATGGCATAGGCCATGTTTCTTCCTTTGGCTTGAAGTATTGTATTCCACCATTCTAGTGCCCCTTCTTTAAATAGATATGACGCGTACATCACTTTGTCTTCCTCGGCACATTTACTTATTATAATTACTGCTTCGGTTTTTTCTAACCAACGTAGTGCAGCAGTCGCCCCTTCGTTACCTGCAAACTCAGCTGGTTTACAGGCAAGAAACTCCTTGTAAGTGCAACCAAGCGTTGCAGCTTTCATCTTCTTAAGGAGTGGAGCTTGCAATCCATTATTGTCATTATTAATATGGTTGTCGCCTCCGTTTATACTATTACTAAAATTGTCGCCTTGTGTGCGTTTACTAGGGATAATTTGTTGAGATTCAACAGGTTTCTGAGCAGCAGCAAGTATTGCTGGAATAGCATTGGCTATTCCTTGAGCAACGATATTCTCGATATCTTGCCTATTCAGAAAGTGAACTTCATTGTTATGCTCAGATTGATTAACTTCATTATCAGGTTCATTACCAGCATGTGCCATCTGGTAATTAATTTATATAAATAATTAGTATAAGGTAATTTAACAACCAAACAAAACAAAATAATTACACACAATCATATTAACACGTATAGTCACAAAATTGTTGATTTTCCAATGTTCGATATTTTATATAATATAATAGGTATCCATACAAACCCGATTATCTTACACAAGTTTTATTGTTCATTTTACACATTTTATTTTGATTATTATATTATTATTATTAAACATATACTTCCACCATTCCACATGCTCCCATCAGTTGTAGTTTTCAGAAACGACGCTCCCTCTCGTCATATTTCCAGGAGATTTGTTCTCCTATTCCCCGGATTCTATTCCCAGCATCCATCAATTATTCGCCAAAATGGCGAAGTTCAGCTAGGTTTTCATTGATCATTGGTGAGTTTGGTGCAGGTTCTGGGTCGAACTGAGGGAAAAGGGTATAAGGATTATTTAGGAGGTTTTGAAATTGCCATTCGTTGGTCCACCACTCGTCCATTTCTCCTAAAGGTTGGGTATGGATCAGAGGTTCTGGAATGGTTGGTTCCAAGTTTACTGGAAGTTGGGTTTCAGCAGGATAAGGGTAGAGGTTTTCATTTATAGGCCTAATGATATCACAGCTTGCTAGTATACGATCCAATTCCTCCTGCAATGGCAATTCCTCGGCTTGCCTAGAACTTTCCCCAATTTCCATTCCTGCCTGCCTAGAACTTTCCCCAATCTCGATCCCTTTTCCTTTATCCATAGGATTTTCTATCTTGGGAATTCTCCTAGTTGCTGGTTTCCTTCTGCGTACACGCCTCCAGCCCACGAATCTTCTCCTTTTCTTAGGCTTTGATTTCTCCGGAGGTGGAGCTTGAAGTTCCATGGGTTCTTCCACATCAGCTAAGTAACTAGTAAACTCTCTAGAAACTTCTATTTTCACAGGGTATAGATTGAGATTCTCAAGGGCTTCAGACAATTCATTCATGCTGTTTTAGCATTTATGAAGAAACACACAAAATTTGTAAGTTAAAATTTTGTAAATTAAGTTTTCACAGAATCACGAAAATTAGAAAATTTAATTACAAATATTTAATAACCCCTTTTATTGAAACAAAATATTTATTTGTAATGTAACTAAAATATTAAAGTTTCTGGCTTATGGATAATATGGATGCTAATACTGAGTTGAGGTGTTGGTAGTTTAAAGGTTAACATTTATTGCTACAGTAGCTAACATATAAAGATTTGCCCATTTTTCAGCTAACTCATCTTCCCATGGTGGTTTATCACCTATTTCCTGAGTTTCCTTATTATTTATCACTTCTTTTGGTTGTGACTTCTTCCTCATTTTCTCTTGACTTTTTCTAATAATCAAACTTCTTTTATTAGGAGAAAGTGCTTTCTCATATTGTGCCTTACGAACAAATATTCCCTCCTCAGTATCTACTGAGTGTCTTGAGGAATTTGATTGGGATGAACTTCCCTTCTCTTTTGGTGAACTATCTAATTTAAGATAGATGTTCGAAAGCTTTTGCTTACCCATACTGTAACTAACAAATAGTCAGTTAATAAAACATATAATCACAAAATGATAATCAAGAAAATTAAGTATTTTAAATACTTAATAGGCTTAAATCAGTGGCTCTTTCAGTAGCTCTGATACCACCTTTTCCTGTGACGGCCCCAGCCCCGGTTTGACCAGGTCAGGAGCCGCGGGACAGGAACCCGTGGTATCTATGATGCGATAGCGGAAGATTTTACATGATCTTTTTAAAACTCAAAATGCCCAAATATTTTATTTCATCATTCGGGATAAACCCCGTTATTTTACAATAGAGGAATTTCACAAGTAAATTCCCTGATTTATTAAAACATGTTTATTCATTTTAACCGAGCCACCTCTTCAAGTTGCTTAGTGCTCCGTAGCACGTTTTCCTTGATTTACAGCAGGTCGCCTGAAACATGTTTTAAAAATATTTTATCAGCGGGGAAATGCTGGCGAGTTATTCAAATTTGATAAAACGACACATGGTTATAATTTACAGCATAAGAGCGATTACAATGGCTTTTATCTTATTTTTATCTGGCGCCTTATCACCTGGTGACGATGGTCGTACCACTATTGGGTCTTTCCCTAAGTAGTGATGTTTATCACTGTTAGGATTTATTAGCCTAACCCGTGAGAAATTAGTAATGTGCACAATACCCCACTAGCCAGTGATTTAAGATAACCACAACTTACTCCCTGTAATTATAACATTTGAAAATGGAGTATTGTAAAATACTTTTGATAAAAGAGAATAACTCACATTGCAGATTAAATACGGGCAGAGTCTAGCCTACTGATTAGCCTTGTTAACCTAGTTTAAATAACAACGCACACGAAAACTAGGTTAGTAACTAATACATCACAGAACGGATTCATGAACTCATCCATATTTACGTATCTGAAACAATCAACAAACACTTAGAAAAATTTTGGATTTTAAAAACAACAGTTTCAAACGAAATCAGTTCGAGCGAAATCAACTTTCAAGTGAAATAAACTTTCAAGCGAAATAAGCTTTCAAGCGAAATAAGCCTTTTCAAACGAAATAAGGTTTTCAAACGAAATCACCAAACGGAATTTAATTTCGTCCGGAATTAGCTTGGTTTCAAACGGAATCAAGTCACTTTGGAGCGAAATTAGTAATTCCGTATGAAACCTACAAGCGAAATCTGATTTCGTGTGAAATCAAAGACAATTTCAAACGAAATAAATGATTTCGTGTGAAATAAGCAGCACTTTCAAACGGAATTAGTGATTCCGTGTGAAATGACAATGACAATTTCGAGCGAAATTAGGATGACATCATCCTGTCAGCCACCAATTTGTCAAATTGACCCGGATTTTGATCGAATTTTGGTCCAATTCTCTCAAGGATTCGTTAAAACAGTGTTTTACATGATATATGTGAAAATCAGTCCAATTTGTCCGTTAAATCTTGTTTAATTCAGAAAAGAAGGTGTAGAAATCAGATTTTCAAGCTGAATTGGTATAAACTCTTCTTCCTGAGCTCTTATACCACTTGTTGGATCGTCGTGTGACCCTAACGAGTCAATCAGAAGAGTTTAACATCAATATCAAAGGCGGAATCAATGATATCGACGTGAATACAACTAGATTCCTCTTAATTATCTTCCTTTTATTGATTCTAAAGCTTTTACAGATCGTTTGACAAATCGACAGCACCTCGGCTCTGAATCAGACTAGTTAATTCCGTGTCAAATGACACAGCAACGCACCTATTTATAGTTGAGCTAATTCCGCTTGAAAGTGGCATGACCATTTCAAACGAAATTACACATTTCCACCTAAACCCTAGATTTTAACTTGATGTGTGCTAGTTTATCCTATCTAGACATAAGACTCGATAAAGACGAAGTTAACAGACATTTGTGCACCAACAGGTAGAACCTACGCTCCTACGGTTGGAATTTCCATAACGAAATTCTTGGGTAAGCCTTTGGGCTAGGTTTCTCCTCTGGTCTTCCTCTCGCGTACGCACTAATTCATCTGTCAAGGTATATGCTATTTCTACAGCTTCTTCTATGGTTTGAGGTCTAGCTGCCTTGACTACATGCCTAATTTCCCCGATTAATCCCCAGATGTATCGGGAGATTAATACCGGTTCAGGTGATGCAAGGGTTGGTACTATTCTAGCATATTCAAAGAATGTGGTAGTATAACCCTTACTATCTACCCCGGTCATCCTAAGGTTCAGAAACTTATTCGCTATCTGTTCCTTTTCATTGGGAGGGCAGAATTTTCTTTCTACCATATTTTTAAATTCCTCCCATTCCAGCTTGTATACCCTATCACTTCCTCTTAACTAGAGGATAGTGTTCCACCAATCTAAGGCTGAGTTTTTGAATAGATTAGAAGCAAACATTATCTTGTCTTCTTCAGCACACTTGCTTATCTTTAAAACAACCTCAGTCTTTTCTATCCAGCGTAGAGCTGCAATGGGTCCTTCATTGCCCGAGAATTCTATTGGTTTACAGGACCAGAATTCTTTATAAGAACAACCATAAGGCATGGTTCTTCCTCTTTTGGGAATAGGCGCTTGAAGTACGGGTCCATTGTTTACGCTGTGTTCAGGTTCAGTTGGTTGCTTACTGCTATGCTTACTTTTATTATCCGCTTCCTTAACAGTTTGAATAATAAATGGCATTGCATCTATGATTCCTTGTGCCACTATGTGTTGGATGGCACTGTTATCCACTTGATTTCCATTGTTATTGTTGTTCGGATTCTCATTATTCAGATTATCGTTATTTGGGTGGTTATCACTCTGGTTTTCATTGTTCAAGTTTTCCTGGTTCACTTCGTTGTCCATCTAAATTTTAAACATTTATCACATATTAATATCACAAATAATATTTAATATAGTCAATCACATGACACGCTTTTTGGTCAAAAACGCTTTTTGGACAAAAGCGTCGATCATTGCGACTTTACTCTATTTTTATATAATATGCATCTACTACAAACCGATACTGGAAATTAAAATTACAATACCGACTGAAATTTAAAATTACACTACTAGTAGTAGGCATCCGTAGTTTTTTTTTTTTTCATACACATACACACATATTTTATTATTATATTATTATTATTATTATTACTACTATTATTACCATCTCTACCATCACATTCATGGATATGGATTCATCCAGAAATCCATATTGCGCTCGTCGTACTTCCAGACGAGTCGCTCTCCCACCTGTCTCATCCTTTCATTATTCTCTAAAATTTCCTCACCAAATATCCTAAGTTCTTGTACGTTTTCTGCACTCATTGGGGGTGCAGGTTCTAGGACTGGGTTTGGAATCTGGGGTGCAGGTTCCTGGTATGGGGGTGTGGGTGTGGGTGCCTGAAACGGGTTAGGATTTTCTAAAATCTCCCTAATGTATACATCGTTATCATAATAGGGATCTAGAGGATCCAAACCAGGGTAGGCTCCTAGGTTCGGCATAGGCACGTCTTCTGGCATGTGGTAACGTTGCACATAGTCCCTATTGTCATCCCACCATGGGTCGTAATTTGGATCTAAGGGATTTGGTGCGGGTACCCTAGGTATCTCCTCCGGGTTGAAATCATGCATTTCTACTTGATTTTCAGGGTTTTCTATTTCCATGGGTTGGTCAGGGAATGGTGGTTGTGGTTTGGGTGCTATCATTTGTTCCAGGTTAGGGTCAGCTGCAGTGGTCGCTAAGATGTGGATGTTGGCTATACCCCTATTAAGCATGTCTTGGGTATGGGCATCCGTCTCTCTTTTGGCTGCTGCTAGTGCTCTCTGGTCTTGTAACTTTTTCATACGTTTCCTACGCTCATGTGCTCCCTTACTGAACCATCCTCACTTTTTCTGAGGGAATGGCTCTTCAGACTGAGCCTTAAACACGAATATTCCTTCTTCATTATCAGCAGAGTACCCTGAGAGGGCAGGCTGTGAAGAGACGCCTTCGCTTCTAGGCGAACCAGACAACTGACGATACGCGTCGGATGGTCCTTGGTCGCTCATACTGTAAACTAACAAATAGTCAAATACACATAACAATAAAATACAATTATGCACGTATTATCGTAATTTATTTCCTAGCAGATTGAATTTTGGTGTCAGCAGAACACTTCTGTGGCTGAATAAGTGGCTTAGCTCTGATACCACCTTCTGTCGCAACCCCCGTCCCCTACTCAAACCCGGGAACGGGCGGCCGCGGCCAGTTTCGGTGGTATCTGGTGGTTATTCAATTTTGACAGCGGAATTTACATCAGGACCGTAGTTAGAAAATATTTTATCAGAGTAAAATACCACGCTTTTAATATATTAAATACATGGGAAATTCCCAAGTTTCAAGTACACACATTTCCATAGGGATACACCCTATTTTATTTAATAAAAACATCTATTTATTTTAGGTAACTTTATTGCCACTTTTTCAAGCCTTCAGTGCTGTCCAGCTGGCTTCTATTTGGCTTTCACATTTTGTTACCTGAAACGCGTTTAAAAACATTTTGTCAGTGGGAAATACTGGTGAGTGAATCCCAGTTTAATCAAGTTTTAATAAAAACCATTGTACAGTATTGAGGGCGGTCTCGCAATTACATTTGTTTCCAAGTCATATCAATTACCACCCACGGTACTGTCAGACCCGACTTGTGGAAATGTTACCCCTCGCAAGGCAGTAACAAATTTTGTATACAAAACCCCAACATACCGACGATAATTGTATCCTTACAAATACTCAATAACTGCTTAATATATAATTAATTGTGTGAGGTTTTGTAAAAACAGTTTGCAAAAAGGAGATTACTCACATTGCTATCTTAGGTTTTCTGTAAGAGTTTCCTGGTGAAAATCTATAAATTACACAAATGCACGCGTGTTAGTATAATAACACATTTTAACATTAGTAATACCCTCCCCGAGACGGCATTCCAACGACTACGTCGGGCAGAACCACGACATCCGTTACGGAACCCTAGATCAATCGGGCAGAGTATCTAATACGTATCCAGGTGTTATGATACTTACAACGGAGCAGAACCTCGTTATTTAGGTGGGGTATTATACCCGAGATTATATTAAAACTTCAGAATTTTGAGAAAGAAAAAGTTCGTGAGCGATTTCTGACTTAAGGCTGATGCCCTCTACTTATAGGGTCTGATTTCAGGTTTTAAGCGGCCCGCGTAAGACGTAGCAAGAGGCTACGCGGCCCGCGTAGTAGGGGGTCTAGGGCTGTAGCTGATCTGGGTCACGTATAGGTTCAACACGCGTGACGACACGTGGCGGCACCGGGTGCAGCCCTGATTGCAAGCTGTCGCGGCCCGCGTAGGATGTAGCCAAAGGCTCGCGGCCCGCGAGCGACTGTATTTTCTTATTTTTATTTAATTTTTATAAAAATAAAGGTATTCAGGCCCTGTTTTTGCGTATGGGGTGTATTTTTGGACATATTGGGGTATTTTAAATATATTAGGGTGTCGGAAAAATATTTTGGAGGGTTGTTATACATCGCGCGAGGTTCAAACAAGAAAGAACATCGATTTCAACACTTAGCATTCTGAATAAGAGTCTTCAGCTCCTATAATCTTGTGCGGGCTAATTACGTGCTCAGCAAAGGTCGCGCTGGAGCTATAGCGCAAGGCCACTTCAGAGAAGTACACAAGGTACATGTGGCAGAAGGACAAGCCAATCAGCATCCTCCAGGTTGTGCTCTCTCATGCCCCACGATCGTCTGACGTGCAGGAGACAGGAAGTACACAAGGACGCCTGCCCCATGATCTCCACTTACCTGCTGATGGCAGAAGGACAACAAGGCCGACAACTAAGACACGTGGCTCCAATCAAGGTACGCCAGCACCAAAAACCTTCTAGAAGACACTAACGGTCGACACCGGTGAGACAAAGAGCATATCCTCTATGTTGTCGCCTTCCGGCCCAAGGCCCATCAGCCCATCTCCTCTTACACCTCTCTGGTTATAAATAGAGACCTCAGTTCACAGGTTAAAGATTCTATTCCCTCTACTCTCACTCTTAACACACAATTATCTCCTCGAATCATTTACTTATTCTCACGGCGGAGTCTGGTTAAGAGGGAAACCCCTATATTCCTCTCTTAACGAGCTAACGGTGTTCTGTTTTGCAGGATTAGCTGAACGATCGGAGCTCAGAAAGTTAAAAGAAGATTAACCATTATGAAAGGAACATAAACCAAACTAATTAACCCTAAAATTAGTTCAGTGTTTCTACATAAGGCCTTAGGGTGTACGTTGACATATGGGGTGTTAAAGGTGACATGTTATGTTAACCGACATTGCATATCATTCTCTTCTTGTGTTAATGAGTGTTAAAGAGATTAGTTGTTAGGGGACTGGGGGCGGTGCCCAGTTCTCCGTGATAGTGATGGTATAACGCGTGGAAAAAACAAGATTCCCACCGCCGCCAAAACTTCAACGCGTGATAGGATCATTTCCGTTATAATTTCAACGCGTTATGGGGTGTGAGTGATAAATGGATGTGAGGCGTGATGGGGTGTGGGGGTTTATTGTTGGGTGCTGTGAGTGATGACCATTGCCACCAAAAAAGGTTGTGAGTGATGGAAAAATGGTTGATGACATGGCGAAACTTGATTGGGTGCTTATGAGTGATGGAATTCTATCACTAGTGACCACCCCCACTCCCCTTAACATGTTAACCAAATGTTAAAAGATTGAATTAATTTTCTTTCCTTTTTTAAACAAAAAACCACTAAAAAAATCAAGTTAGGTGGGGTTAACAAGAGTAGACGATTTCCTTGAGATGAAATGAGGAAAGGCGGGTGACGTGATACCTAGATGGAGTTGAAAAGTGTTAAAGTACCCTAAAGCCTAATGCCTAAAAGATCAAGTGATGTATCAAAACTAGGACCCTCAAATAAATATGGAGCGGGTTCTCCTTGGGTTTATGTGACCGGCATGGTGATGCATTCGTACTATTTTATCATTAAAACTTTGTAATGATGATATGTTGTGAGGTTGAAAAAATGCAAAGAATGTTTCAGAGATCTGATTTCTATGGGCAGTTCCTTTAATACATCATTTTCAATAAAGACAATAAAATAATATTCATCACAAAAACGTTTCTTATAAATATAAATGAACAAATAAAAAGGATAAAATAAAATGGTAGTTTCCTAAAGTCAATGATGAATTGAATTTTCCCTTCATATTTTAGGCTTCATACAAGACTTCCGTTAAAACTTTATTGTAATATTCTTTTCTCTTATACTGTTTCTGAAAGTATATTAATGTGTAGAATTACACATGCCCTATTGTTGTGTTTTGAGGCACTCCTGCCTATATAAATACACTTATCTCCATTGCATCAAACTCACCAAAACATGAAAAAATCTCAACTTGTGTTCCTCTTGGTTCTAACTCTTTGTTTCTTTGTTTCATGGGGAGCCTCATCTCCCATTGATCTTGATGATTCAGAAGATTTCATAAGCTGCCTCCAATCCAAAACCAACAATGTCACCTCCATCTCTCAACTCGTTTTCACCCCCCTCAACTCTTCTTTCCAGTCCATTTGGCAAGCTAGAGTAAACAATCTCAGGTTCATCAAACCCTCCACCCCTAAACCATCCTTCATCCTGACTCCCATCGACGAAACGCAGATCCAAACTGCTCTTTTCTGCACCAAGAAACACGGATACCAGATCATGATCAGGTTGGGAGGACATGACTTCGAAGGCGTCTCGTCTTCTGCTGTAGTTCCATTTGTCATGCTTGATCTTGTCAACATGAAGTCTATAGATGTTGATGTTGGAAACAAGACTGCATGGGTCCAGGCTGGTGCACTGCTTGGTGAACTCTACTACACTATTTCTCAAAAGACCAACACCTTGTACTTCCCTGGTAGTGTTTGCCCCACGGTGGGTATGGAAACCTGGTGAGGAAATATGGGACAGCTGCTGATAATGTTGTGGATGTTCGGTTCATGGATGTTAATGGAAATATTTTGGACAGGAAGTCGATGGGTGAAGATTTGTTTTGGGCGCTTCGCGGTGGTGCTTCCAGCTTTGGAATAGTTCTTGCATGGAAGCTGAGATAGGTGGTGGCGACGACAATGGTGGTGGCGACGACAATGGTGGTGGGTGACGGGGACGGTGGTGGGTGACTGCGACGGTGGTCGTCGGTAATGGAGGTGGGTGGCGGCTGACGGCGGAGGCGGGGGTGGGTGGTAGCTGTGGCGTGGTGGTGTCGGGGGGTGGTGGGTGGTGGCGAGTGACGGCGGGGGCGGAGGTGTGGATGGTGGGTGACGGTTGGTAGCGGCGGAGGTGGGTGACGACTAGGGTGGAGGTGGGTGGTGGCGGGAGACAGCTGGGGTGGAGGTGGGTGGTGGTGGTGGTGGCGGCGGGGAAGTGGGTGACGGCGACAACGGTAGTCACGGCGGCAGCTATGTCAGTAGTGGTGTCGCTCGTGAGTGAGATACTAAAACCAATAATAATAATAATAATAATAATAATAATAATAATAATAATAATAATAATAATAATAATGGTAAAAAATAATAATAAAAGTATTGATATTAATAATAATAATAATAATAATAATAATTTTCCATTCCTTGAAGGAATGAAAAAAAAAACACCACCTTACCAAGGAATGAAAATTATTATATTCGGAAGGTTTACATTCATTCCGAAATGTTTCATTCCATTACCACTTGACAACCAAACATGTTTCTTTTCATTCCAATAGAATGATCCATTCCATTCCGCCTTCCATTCCTTCATACCAAACATTTCCTAAGTGTTTATTCTACCAGTTCTTGTCCTTGATCCTAGCATTTTATGGTGGGATTATAATTTGTTATTGATTATAATTATATCATTGTTTTATTGAGTATAACTTGTTATCATTGTTTTATTGATTATACATGAAAGTATTAAGGCTAGACGGTATGGGGAGCGTCCCCCACCCATCCAGCACCGGCGACGGAAGCAACACCATGTTGCCCCCCTGCGTCCTCGTCCTCACCGTCGAGCAAAGGACGTTGCAGACGGTCCATATGCAGACAAAAATATGGTGGGTCTGAGGCTTTTGACCGTTTAAAAAAAAGTGGACCTTGAAGGAGATGGATCCTGTTGTTGGTCTGAGATGGATGATGAAAATATTAAAGATGAAGAAAATCTAGGGTTTGATTTGATTGATCTTGTTGTTGTTCTAAGATGGATCTTGAAGGAGGTGGTGTTGTTGTGTAAAGCTGTTGAGAGGTGATGTATTATTAATTTAAAATAAAATGTATCTATATCTATATACTAGGTTATAACCTCGTGTATTACACGGGGTTGGATAAATGTTGTTTTATACACGAAACAACAAAAAGTTGTATATTTAAGAACCTCGTGTATTGCATTGCACGGGTTAAATAAACCCCTGTATTACACATATAGTCGTTAAGATATGTTTAAAAAATAAACTTTCATGTACTGTTTATTTTCTAAAATATGAGAGGATTAAGACGTATTGGAATCTTATTTTAATCACAAAATTAATAATACAATCTTAATTAAAATGTGATAGGGTTAAAAAGAGTTACTTATAAACAACTTATTTATGTTGTTTCAAATACGGAGTTTCTTAAAATGGAATGTTGTCTGAAAAAACGAAGATGGATAAACCTTTAAGTAATATAATATATAAAGTTCGGATAAAAAATAAAAGGGAACATACTTTTAAAATAAAAAGAAAAACAAATTATTTACCTCATATGAATATTTGAAAAAAAAAAACTCTTTTAACCAAAAATTACCTTCATATTAGTTTTGAAAATAATTTCGATAAACGAAGATAGGAACATTATACATTTTATTTTAAAAGTAAACTTTTAAAATGGATACTTATTATATTTATTTAATTTATACAAATTAAGTATAGATGAATGAGAAATACTTATCATATTTATTTAGATTTTACTCTATGGAGATCACCACAAAGGTAACATATGTCCTCCATTTGATTTACTTTATTATATAGTATAGATTTTATTTTAAGTTTCGTAAAATCTATTTGATACCAAACTAAACAAAATGTTCAAATTTATAGTTAATATCAAGTTAGATAATTAAGTTTGAATTTGAAGTAAATAGATAAATATAAAATTAATAATTAATTCAAATAAATAATATTATAAATGAGAAGAAGATTAAACTAAATAATAATTATCCATAAGATATTAAACTAAATAATATTTAGTAGGAGGGTTATCTATCTATATTTTCTATAAAAGGAGAAATCCCAATGACATAAGAAAAGCTGATGTATCAGCAGGAGAGCATGTCCAACAATGCTTTTCTTATGTCATCCCCGATGAGGTGGCAGCCATAGAGGGAACATAGTGACATCATAATTCAAAGATCTGTCATCCAGACCACTGCCCCGTTTTTCAATTTCAAATGTCTGGCCCACATTCAATTATGAAACCACTAATGTTCATTCAAAATTTAAACCACTGATGTTTTGTTAAAATGGGATGATAATTTGAAATTTAGAACTTTCTAGGGATATGTAATTTGCATTTAATGTCATCAGAGCTTCAATTCTTCTCTCTTTCAAATATAAATTCAAACCCAAATCCAAACTCGATCGTAATTTCAAAAACCCATTTCAATCTCTGTATCTACTCTCTCTCAACTCTCTATCTCTAAAACTGTAGATACAGAGAAGAGGATGAAGATGACAGAGGTGTTGCATTTAACATCGATTTGAATATTATGCAGACCAACGGTAGTTTAAAAATAGATATTTTTGGATTTTTTTTCTTTTTATCACAAACTGAAGGTTTGTATGCTAAATGTTCTTCAGGTAGATCTTGTTGGATTTGTTATTTGGTGTTGAAGTCTTGAGTTCGTTGGCCGAGCTTCCGAATGTGATCAAGGTTATAAAATGGATCTCAACTTTATTGATGAAGAGGTAATGTCTCTTTGTGTTTAAAAATAGATGTATATGTGTTTAAAATAAATCAGGTAATTGTTATTTTTTTGGTAATTGTTAATACACTTTGTAATAAGTTCTTCTTCTTCTTCGTGGTTTCTTGAGCTTTGTTAAAATGGTTGACAGATTGAAGTTTCTTCAAATCGTTATCTTTTCCAATGCTTCCATCGATTCTTCTCTCGCTAAATCTGGTAACAATCCGTGACCTAATTTCTTTCATGAATGTATGAAATTTGATTGATTGATATGTTTGTAGCTTTTGATTTTGTCTTTGATTTGTTATTGTTTATTCAGATGCTTGCATTGGTGTACCATGTGATTACGAGTAGATTGATTTTGATATATTTGTAAAAGGAGAGATCCCAATGACATAAGAAAAGCTGGTGATGTCTGTTTATTCATCATGTTTAATATCGATTTGAATATTATGCAGACCAACGGTAGTTTAAAAATAGATATTTTTCTTATTTTTTTTTTATCACAAACTGAAGGTTTGTATGCTAAATGTTCTTCAGGTAGATCTTGTTAGATTTGTTATTTGGTGTTGAAGTCTTGAGTTCGTTGGCCGAGCTTCCGAATGTAATCAAGGTTATAAAATGGATCTCAACTTTATTGATGAAGAGGTAATGTCTGTTTGTGTTTAAAAATAGATGTATATGTGTTTAAAAATATGTTTGTAGCTTTTCATTTTGTCTTTGATTTGTTATTGTTTATTCAGATGCTTGTATTGGTGTACCATGTGATTACGAGTAGATTGATTTTCAGTTGCTATATTGGGATTAATTACTCAACTGATGGAATGACAGCAAGTCCAGGTTATACTTCAAGCTGTCTCCTTTTCTTTGGAGGCGGATAGGTGGCTTTGGGAGGTCTGAAAAACAGAATTGATCAATTTATGGAAAATGGGGTTGAAAGATGATAACCCAAGAGTTGAGGATCTCATTCTACATCTTCGATAAATTCAAGGTTATTCTCAAATATCTAGGAAGCATTATTTGAGAATACCATTGAATTTATCGGAGCTGTCGAATGAGATCCTCCACTGTTGGGTTATCATCTTTCAAACCCATTTTCCCTAAATTTATTGATTCTGTTTTTCAACAGGGATGTAATGTAATGATTCCTCTCAATTGAATAGACGGACACTTGCTTCCTCTCAAAGGGTTATTGAGTGGTTATAACAACTGATCCTAAAGCCAAGGACTGTTATAACTAACCACTGCTCGCAATAAAGACTGATTAGACATATCCACTGTTGAAGACAAAGCTGTTAAAGACAGGCACTTATGTACCTAAGGCCTGATCAACCAAAGGAAAACCACTGCTCAGTAACAGCAGTGGTTCAGTATCTGCAGCGGATTCAACATCACTACAGTAGTTATGTATCAGTTTTCCGTATGTAACAGTGTTTAGTGTATCGGTGTTTAGATTTTGTTACAGCTTCGATGATGGTTGTTAGATTTATGAAAATGTCTACCAATTTTGGATTGGGTATATTCGTTCACAGTTTTATGATACTTCAGTGTCTATGATAAAAATTATGTTGCTTCCATGATTGACTGGTCCCCATGTTGATTCGATTAATGTTATGTTATGTATATAAAATCTCTCGAGACAAACCCTAGAGTTTATGTATTACAATCTCCCCATGTTGATTCGATTAATGGTATGTTGATTCGATTAATGGTATGTTATGTAATTGCTACAGTTTGAATATTATTGTTATTATATTATCATTTGTTGATCATGGTCTGTTAAAGCATAGAGGGAGCATAGTGACATCATAATTCAAAGATCTGCCATCCAAACCACTGCCCCACTTTTCAATTTCAAAGGTCTGGCCCACATTCAATTAAGAAACCACTGCTGTTCATTCAAAATTCAAACCACTGATGTTTCATTAAAATGGGAGGGTAATTTGAAATTTAAAACTTTATAGGGATATGTAATTTGCATTTAATGTCATCAGAGCTTCAGTTTGAATATTATTGTTATTATATTATCATCTGTTGATCATGGTCTGTTAAAGCACTACTGTTAAACATTATCTGTTGAACTGCATCATCTGTTAGTCCATAGCAGAGGTTCTCTTTGGCAAACCTTTGCTTGAACCGTGTCGGTGTTTATCAGCAGATGTTCATCATGAGGCGTGTGTAAACAGATGTTTGAAATCCTCTGTTGAACCTCATCATCTGTTAAGTCACATCAGATGTTAGCAATCTATACTGTGGAATGATCAGCAGATGTTATGTTTGACAGACCTTTGTTTCAACAGCAGATGTTAGCTTTATGATGCTTTTGTATTCATATTCAGCAGCAGAGGTTGTTTTATTTGCTATAATAGTCTTTGTGTTTATCAGCAGAGGTTGCTTTATCAGCATAGGTTATTTGCTATAACAGTCTTTGTGTTTATCAGGAGACTTTATCTGAATAGAGGTTGAGTGCATAAATTTGTTTGTAGTCAGAGGTTTGTATCAGAGAGGTTATGACAATGATCACCCATAAATTTGTTGAAGCCTTTTAAGTGTCGATGACTGCCCATAAATTTGTTGAAGCCTTTTAAGAAAAGCCTTTTAAGTAACAGCAGATGTTAGCTTTATGATGCTTTTGTATTCATATTCAGCAGCAGAGGTTGTGTTTATCAGCAGAGGTTATTTGCTATAACAGTCTTTGTGTTTATCAGCAGAGGTTTTTTGGAACAACAATTTTGCTTGAACAGATTTTCTGTTTAACAGAGCTTTTGGTTTGTCAGACTTTATCTAAATGTTGAATGCACAAATTTGTTTGTAGTCAGAGGTTAATTCAAGTGACGCTATGACAATGATCACCCATAAATTTGTTGAAGCCCTTTAAGTGTCGATGACTTCCCATAAATTTGTTGAAGCCTTTTAAGAAAAGCCTTTTAAGTGTCGATGACTGTCTATAAATTTGTTGATGCCTTTTAAGTATCCATCACTGCCCGTAAATTTACAGAGTATAATTGAAGTTGTAATGTATCATAAAGAGCCAATTAAAATATATGGATGTAACACCACGTAAATTCATGTCCAATATAATGAAGACACGTGTTATGAGCTTTAAACGTGTAATGGATTATATATGAGGGACTAAAGTTGACAAACAAATAAAGTACGTGTGTAAAAGGATTCAAAGTGTCAACATTTGATAATTATACCTTTCAACAACCCTACACGATGTTTATAACCTTAAACGAATGAATTATGAAGCGTATGAAGCCATTTGTGGAAGAAAGTGAAAGTTTACAAACCGCAAGGGTTAAAAGTGTCAACATGTTTAAGTTATACCTCTGAGTGACCTTTTAGCGAACCCGAAGCTTTGTAACGATTAATTATGCTCACTAGAATAAGTGATAAAAATTTCACAAGGTTTCGATATCGTATGAGAAAGATACGCTAACATTCGTATATGAGGGGTTAAAAGCATCAACGTTGAAATTTAAGGCTTTTCGGGTGATCATAAAACTAACCAAGGACTTAAAAAGTTTGTTTATGTCTTGGGGTCCTTAAAAGTCAAGTTGGAGGGTTAAAAGTGCAAGAAATCAAGTTAAAACAACTATTGGAAGGACTAGGGACTAAAATTGCAAATGCTGAAACTTGTTTTAACCTGACCTGGGCCTCATACCGGCCGCGTAAGACCTCTGAGGTCTCTTACGCGAGCCGCCTGGTACTGACAGCGACAGAAATCATGTACATGTGTCTGTTCAGCCCGTGTAACCGACTTATTTGCATGGTTTTTGGATTCTAGGAGCGTGGCCAACAGTTTTGCATGCTTAGGGACACTTATTATGCATCAGGGATCATGCATAGACTTGTTTGTCATGATCTTGTTCAATTAAACCCACTATATAAGAAGAACACTTGTTGCAACTTTTGGACATTCACTTGAAATCATTCTAACTCAATTGTTGGAGTCTCCTGGAGCTCAAGACCACTCCCTAAGGATCATTAGTCGTGCTTAGGACCTTTGTAAGCTTCCTTGACCTTTCTTAATTCAGTTTTATTAGTTTAATGGCCTAAAGTCAAACCCGTCGTAATTAAGGTTTGACTTAGTGATTAATCACTAATGGTCCAGTCAATTCTCGAATAGAAAGTAGCTTTGAGTTGGTAATTATATGGGTAATAAACCCTTAAAAGGGCACCCTCTAATTCCCACTCTAACTAGGTCAATTGTCGGGTCAAAGTTAATTATAAAAAGTCAACAGAAAGCAAATTTTCGAATAAACACATAATTAACAATGTAGAAACTATGAAACCTGTTTTATCACTTATATAACTTAAAAATTAATGTAAGAACATGTCTAAGCATGTTCAACCCGACAATTTTCAGTTTAAGCTCGGTTCGGAACCGAAAGTCGCAAAAGTAGACTTTTGCTTTAACTTTCAGTTCTGGCCCAATGTAGCATATTTTAGAAATGCCTTAGAGCTCTATTAGGACCAGGTTATAGATTAGTGTAACCCTCTGAGGTTATACAACTTGGTTCATTAATTATTCGATTCATATGCATGTTTCCATATTATGCCTAAATGTTGACTATTATGCCCTTTTAACCTTAAAACGAGATTTTTGAAAATGTGAGAGGACAAAAATCTTTATTACTAATTTATAAACTTGTCCTAAAAATTTGACATCAGTTTGAGGTCTAGATTAAGAGTTATGCTCAATAGCGTAATTAGAAAGCTTTTTATTAATTAAACGGCGTAATTAGCATAAAGCCTATCTAAACTCAAATTTTGACACCAAACTTTTTACCCACTGATGTAATATAATATTTTGGGATTTTTAAAGATTTTTAATTATTTTTAAGCTGAGTATAACATAGGGCTCTTGCTATAATTCGGTAATTGTCGGTTATGCCCTTTTCTTGAATAAAATGAGTTTTACATAATATTTTGATACCAAACTTTTTGCTACTGATTTTATATGATAAATAAAATATTTTGAACTTTATAAACTGATCAAAAACTCAGATTTCCTATTTAAACCCGAAAATCGCTTAAAACCGACTTTTACACGTTTTAAGCACATAGTATGAGTTAAAATTATTTTTGGCATATAAAACTTAATACCTACTGATGTTTTAAGTAAATTTTTATAATTAAACAGTAAGCAAAAGTTTTGAACACGGAATTCTAATTTTGACCTTTAAAGCTTATGTGAAATTACCAAAATGCCCCTACGGTGCATAGTTTGGTTATAAAAGATAAATTTCACATATATGCAATACCCTACTGTTATGACTTATAAAAATAAATATTTTTACTGATTATATCAGACCTAAAACTCAGGTTAGTATTTAAACTCTTTTATAACCTTTAAAATGACCAAAATACCCCTACGGGGCATAATTTGAGTTTAAATCCATTTGGGGCATAATGGAAGGTATCTTATTGATATCACAACATATTTAAGGCATATTAACTTAGGAAACCTGTTCATGACTCATTTGGTTATCCGTTACGCATTATTCACGTTCGGTGCGGTTTATGTAACTAGTTTGCATAAATTAGCCGAAACGGGTCAAACCTTATCATTTTTATCTCAAAATCCAGAATGTGTTTAGTTTACCCATATTATACAAGTATACAAACTTGGTGGGTCTAAACCACATTCTAATCCGGTCATCGCTTAATCGTGCGTTTTGAACCGTATATCTTCCTTTAAAACAAACCGGTCTAAGTTTAGACTAAATTAAGACCCGTTAGGAATCTAATAGGTTATTAAAACCTTGGCATCATTCATTGAAATGGCCACGACCTAAAGTACGGGGTGTAGGCATACACCTGTCGGTGCATATAAATAAAAAAAGGTATAACCGTTTGTTCGAGAATAACTCGACGCGGGATTATATCATGTGGTGTGTCTACTAATCTTTAACCCGGTATTCAGCCCGGGCTACTAAACGTATAACGAACATGTAATTCTTTTACAAGTTTATATATAAATAATTATCCCAAGTTATAAAAGATATTTGTGCCTTATGCATTCAAATCAATTTTCTTAAATATTTTCAAAATGAGTCAGTTAATTGTATTTACCAGTGTAAACTAACGTATTTTCCAAAAAGGCTAAGTGCAGATACTAAACGGAATAGGCTGGCTACTCCTAGCATCAATAAAGAGTCTTGCAAGCTTATATGTTATAAATCTGTTGAACAATGATCTTTTTAACTTTTGATCCGCCTGTGGATCCCTCGCAACCGTTATTATAATACACTTGATATTACTTTTAATTCGGTTTGTAATGATTTTATCTTTCGACTTCCGCTGTGTATTAAACTGTGATAAATTGTCTATGATGATATCAACTACGTCACGATACTCCCCACCGGGCCCACCGGTAATACGTGGAAATATCGGGGTGTGACAATGGAAAATGTACAACAAAGGTTTAAGTTAATATAAATAACAAGATAAGCATACATGATTATAATTTAAATATTCGTAAGTCGTAAGTTTTCAAAATATAGAAGTTTGATACATCACCATCCCATAATTTATCTCAAATGAGATAATACCAACAACCACAACTATCTGTAGACTTTCTTTAAGATCAGCTTGGCTTTTTCTTCAGAGTAGACAAATTTGCATCTCATATTTCTGTAGATACCATTGGGCTTTGTGAACTTCTTGTGAATTGACAAGCCGCATATCTAAATCCCTTGCCATGCTTCTCCCGTCGAAAGTCAATTACAGTGTCAACTCCATTCAGATTTTCAACTTTCATCTTCAATGTTCTATGAATCCTTGATAAAGACGCTACTTTCACATTCAGACGCTTAAAAATAAATATAAAATACCAATAATTAATAAGAAATACATAATGTATTTAAGTAAAGTAACAAAAAAACAGCTTAATTGTAACAAACATTTAACATCCAAAGAATGAGGAATAATATATTAACAGAATAAACTTACAAAATGTTTGCTGCAGTACCATACGAATTGTAAGAGGTATACATCAGGATCAGCTTCATAATCTGAGACAGCGGCATCAAAATCTGCGTCGTCGATATCATCGGATGATTCATTCGATACAACATAATCACTATCAGAATCTGTGTCATTGGATTCTTCAACATCCGACTGGTGATGCAGATCCTCGGTAATTTGAGGAACTTCTAAATTGGGTGAGGAAGTATCGTCTATCGGATTGTCATTGGATTTTGGTGCAACAATCTCACATCCATTCAAATCAAAGGCAGTAAGCAGAAAGATGTAATCCGCTACATATCTTAAAACAAGTACAATTCTTGTTTGCATACCCATGTAGTGTACAACCTTTTCCCATCCATCGGTTATAAAGTAACAATTCCGAAGAGGATCACGTTGAAGTAGTACATCAAAAGAGTCCCACTGATTCACATAGATCTTAAATGTCTCTTTAAGTTTAACAACTCCAATACTAACGTTCACTAACTCCTTGGGTATTAGCTGAACAAAAAGAAATATAAAATTATGAAATCAACAAAGGTACAGTAAAATTAACAACTATATCACTAATTACTATAGTAACATTTAAGTATTGGATTAAAATACCAAAACTCACGTCCTTACAAACATCAGTAAAACTATGGGAGAATGAATCCATACATCCAAACTTCCTCTCAAACGATATTGATGTGAACATAGAAATCATTGGGAGTTTTGTTGGATAATGATGAACTTTTTCAAAAGGTGTCAGCAGATATGTATATGGTGCAGCTTTTTTAAATACCAACAGACATCCTTCTTTCAATGAAAGGTCAGAGACAACTGAGGGCCATCCTTCTTTTAGAGCAAAAGTTCCATTGTGTTTTGAGAATCGGTAATCCCATCTCATACCGTTTACACACTCTATAACGCCAACGTTACCAGGAACTTCTTTGAGTAAATGATTGTTTGCAAAGTTTTGTGGTATTATCTGTTGAGTTCAAGTATTTAAGTATTGGCAAGTGTTATATGTGAATTAATTTTTAACAATAAAAATGTAGAAAATGGTTTTAATGTAATAATCTTACCAAGATTTTGGAATTAAGAGAATCCAAATATTTATAAAAAGACATCTTCAAAGATATGATGTTTCTGGTTAAAGATCAAAGAAAAAATGAGACAATGTATTTTATCAGATACTTCATTATTTATAAAGACTGTGATAACAATAGCTCTGTTATTGGGAAAAAACTAATACTTTTTTCAACATTTGTTTTAGATTTGGATCTTCAACAAGAAGAACTTGAAAATATTTTCCTATCTGAAATTGAAAAGTTGCTACTTACCAATGGAAGTACAGTGAGAAATTTTGATGATATGCCAAGTGTTCCGGACAATTATGTTTCATCCTCGAACAATCGATTGATAATGAAAGAATTATCGTATGACAGACTAGCTCTTCAAAGGGAACATGATGGTTATATAAAGTGTTTAACTGCCGAACAGGAAAGGATATATAAAATCGTTATGGAAGCGATTGAAAAAGGTGATGTAGGTGTGTTTTTTGTATATGGTTATGGTGGAACTGGAAAGACGTTTCTTTGGAAGACATTCTCAGCTGCATTACGATCAAAAGGTGAAGTTGTATTGAATGTTGCATCCAGTGGAATTGCTTCACTTTTGATGGATGGTGGTAGAACTGCTCATTCAAGGTTTGTAGTTCCAATCAACATTAATGAGAATTCAATATGTTCGATAGAGCCTAATACTGAGTTAGGTGATTTAATTAAAAGAGCAACATTGATTATTTGGGATGAAGCACCTATGACTCACAAGCATTGTTTCGAGGCTCTTGATAGAACAATGAGAGACATATCATGTTCCAGTCAATCGAACATGCAATCCAAGCCGTTTGGGGGGAAGGTCATTCTATTTGGTGGTGATTTTAGACAAATTTTTCCGGTCATCCCTAAAGGTACCAAAACAATGATAGTCAATGCTTCTTTGAATTCTTCTTATATATGGCGGCACTGACAAGTACTAAAGCTAACTGAGAATATGAGATTAAGAGTTGGTTGTCAGGAAGCAGATTTGAAAGAAATAAAGGAATTTGGAGAATGGATTTTAAAGCTTGGTGATGGTCTGCTTGGTGAAGAAAATGATGGTGAGATTGATATTGAAATACCAGATGATTTACTTATTCATTGCCAAGTCAATCCTATTTCTTCTCTCATTTCATTTATATATCCAGACATGAATAAGTTTTTGTGGGATTTAACGTATTTCCAACAAAGAGCGATTCTTGCTCCAACTAATGAAATAGTGGATTCAATAAATAAAGAGTTGTTAGAGAGTCTGCCCGGTGAAGAAAAGGTTTATTTTAGTTCAGATAGTTTATGCCAATCGGAGGAAGAATCAGAGCTTAATATGGCATTGTTTCCTCCTGATGTGTTAAACAATCTTCGTTTATCTGGTTTACCTAACCATAAATTAGTACTGAAACTTGGTGCTCCGGTGATGTTACTCAGAAACATTGATCAGGCAAATGGATTGTTTAATGGTACACATTTACAAGTCACGAAGCTCGGAAAAGTTGTGATTGAAGCAAAAATTATCACAGGGACTAATATAGGTCATCATACTTTGTTTTCAATACTGAAGATGACACCTTCAGATAAAAGAATACCGGTGAAGATTTCTCGAAGACAATTCCCACTTTCACTGTGTTTTGCTATGACAAAAATAAAAGTCAAGGACAATCATTGGAGCGTGTTGGTTTATATCTTCCACGTTCAGTGTTTAGTTATGGCGAGCTCTATGTTGCTGTAACTAGAGTAAAAAGTAGGAAGGGGTTGAAGATTTTGATTTGTGATAAAGAGAAACGAGTCTGTACAACCACTACTAATGTGGTTTACAAAGAAGTTTTACAAAATCTATGATGATACTAAACATCTGTCAACCTGGCAACGTCTGTTGGGTATAATGGATGAACTGTTGTTAGGAAATGTTTGTTGGAAAGCAATACAACTTTTTGAAAGCATCTGATACTTGCTCTGCATTAAGCTTATCCTGAGAACACATGTTGTTAATAACATTATTCTCTTAACATCTGTTTACTAACCTTTGTAATTTCTGTTGACTGACCTTTTTAACATGGGTTGATTGACATCTGATAGTTACTATCTATCCATCTGGCAAGCTCTGTTGGAGATAATGGATGGCAGTTCTTAGTAAAGTATGTTGGAAAGCAACAGAAGTTTTTAACAGTTAATAGACAACAATGGTTTCCTATCAACATAATGGAATTACTGTTAAATAAACCTATTGATCATTAATTTATATCAATTTTGTAAGTCTGCAGTAATTATTTTTTTACTCTCTGTCAATATGTGTTATGCATGGTTTTCTAAGAAACGACTCGTGTTTGCACACGGGTCTTACCGCTAGTAATTAATTAGAAGATATAAAACTAAAATAATAATTATCTATAAGAGATGCTCTAATATGATGGCAAGTGTCACTAAAGTGGTTTCTTTTATTATATAGTAAAGATGTGTATCTATATATGTGTATGTGCATGTATATGTATTATTAATAATAAATAATAATGAGAAAAATGAAAGGGGATAAGGTCGGCCAGCAAAAAAAAGTTGGAATGCCAACTGGAAATTAATGAAAATATTTAAGTTTATGTATTTTTTTTAAGTTTATGTATTGTGTTCTAATATTAATGAAAATATTTTCTTAATTTATTTGTTGAATGTTAAAAAAAGTGAAAGGTTAAAAAAAAAAAAAAAAAAAAAAAAAAAAAAAAAAAAAAGTGGTGGATCATCCTCATATTTCCACTAAATTTGTGGGATGGACCATCCTCTCAATGATGGTGATGTGGCGATAACGTGACGGATCATCCTTCCTTGGAGGATCATCCCCATACTATGTAGCCTAAGAAGATTAATTTTTTTAGTTTGTGATCCATACTTTGGTTTTTCTTACCTTTGTTTGTCGGTGAAGGAAAAATAGTAGTTATTATTATTGAGAAACGTGTGATATTCCAAGTAAACACCAAAATAGTTATTATTATTGAGAAACGTGTGATATTCTAAGTAAACTCCAAAAGGTATTTCCAGGACCAATTAAAAAGGTAAGAATAACAAAGAAGATGCCCCACTCATTAGATGTTTCCACGTATATACTACACAAATCAACTAATATATCGATTTCATAACATTTTACAATCAAGGGTGAAGTTGAATATACAATGTATGATCACGGTTAATATATTCCTCAAGTTTGTATAACAACCAGCATAGAAAACTTTAAATGCTATAACCCAAGCCTAGGGGTTGGAGTGGGAGCTGGGGAGGGATTGGTAAGACCCGGGCCGAGCCGGGCCCAAACCCCCCTTCCAGGGTAAAATTTTTACTGAAAATTGGTGACCTGTCACCGATCATCAGAAACATGAAAAACACGCACATGTACATACGTCTATACACACACACACACACACAAGTACACACATACTCCACGCACATGTACATACGTCTATACACACACACACACACACACACAAGTACACACATACTCCCTGGAGCAGAGATGTGTGTCACGCCTATGAACTCAGTTCAGGTAACGGCGATTGTTAGTGATTGGGCGGCAAATTTCAAGTGGTGCATCGGTTAGAACATGAGGAAACAATCGTTTTCCTCCTGAAGAAGAGGAGGATTACTGATAGTAAAAGTAAAATACACTTTTAATTACACATATTATGCTTACTATTTTGCTAACATATTATCTCTCTCTATATATAGAGAGAGAAGGTAGGGTTCGGCTACAAAGTCCATTTTTTCTACAAAGTCATAAAACACCATACTTTCAACCATAAAACACACTTAAAACCCACAAACAACAGAGTGTGGATCGCTAAAACACATATTCAAATCTTAACAGTCTATAAAAACTTCAAACACACCATCGTAGAACTATGAATATAAAACACAACATGATAATCAACATAAAACACAATAACGTTAGTCATTCGATAATCAAAGCCTTATCATCCAAAACACAACACAAAACCCACAAATATGGCGTTTTAGTAGTCTACACTTTGTTATTTGTGTGTTTTGAATGTGTTTTATGATTGACATTATGCTGTTTTATGACTTTTTATACTTTGTAGGAAAAAGGGACTTTGTACCCAACTCCCACCCATATATATATATATATATATAGGGTCGGGATTTAGAGAAAACGCTCAAACGTGTGAGAACGGTGAGAACGCTTAACGATCGTCCGATCAAAACAATCTATGGACTAGATTGGCGCGGTGGCGTTTTCGTAAATAACATCAGTTTTATTACGTGGGCGCGCTTCATTAAGGGTAAAAACGTCTTTTGACTACTCCAAACAAAATGCCATCTCATGAAAATAAAACGCCAAAAACAAAAATCACACAGCATTCTGCTAAAAACGCCATTAGATATAAAACGCCAAACTTAATTATAGTAAAATTCCGCCTAAAAAACCGCCAAAAAATCCTATATATACAACAACTCAGACATTAAATTAAAAAAACGCAAAACAAAAACCCCAAACGCCATATTTAATATATACCATTAGACTGATAAACGCCAGAAACACCAAACATCAAATATATTGTTGTCAATAAAGTGTAGTTGTATGGTGTGGACAACATTGTCAGTTATATTTCTTAACTGAGGATTAACAATGTTATCCAACACCATACAGCAACACTTTATTGATTTTAGCATGATCAAATTTACAGTTTTAAGATGGTTTATTTTGTGGCTTTTTTTTATCGGTAAAACGCCAAAAAAGATAACATTTTGGCTGAAATAGTGTAAAATCAATAACATTTTTGCTGCATGAGATGGGCAAAAATTATAGAAAAAGAGGCTGATTTCATACGAAAGTCAAAACAGCCAATGAAGATGCTTCAAAAGAAGAAAGAGACAGGTGACAGTGAAGATTTGAAGATCAATATTTATTTTGTTTAATTTTCTTTTTCAGTTGATTGTTATTTAATTAACAACGCCATATCTAATAAAAACGCCAAAAAAGGCAAATGTCTTACATCTTTGTCATTTATCAAACCATCATAAAATGACTTTGGACAAGTATTATAAAAGAACTTTTTTTATGTATTCTTTTTTTTTTCCTTTTCAGTTGATTCTTGTATATAATAAAATGCCATATATAATAAAAACGCCAAAACAGCCAAAATGCTTGTTTAAACGATATCATCCAGTTAAAACGCCCCATCAAAAACTCCCAAACTATAATAAAATTAGTTTAAAAAAGTATTATAAAAAACACAAAAAAAAAAAACAAACTTGAAAATGTAACTAGAAACAGTAACTTCAAATTTATTATATTAGAGGGTGGAGATACAATAGGAAGTTTATTTGGCTAGGAAGGATAGGAAGTGATCTTGACCATCCATTAAGTTAATCAAGGGCTAAGATTAAATCAGGCAAATTGAAATGAAGAAAAGAGGCGCGTGAGTTTGTTCAAGGGCATTCTAGTCAATCCAAGCCAATAGTTTCTCTCTCCTCCAATTCCCCCCCATTTTTTAAACGTTAATAACTCTTTCATACGACATTATTTTTTTATAAAAATTGCACCAAAAAAACGAGCGTTTTTTTATCTTTAAAACGAGTATACTATTACTATATTTAAAAAAAAATTTAAAACCCAGTTGCGTAAAACGCAATAGAAAACCACCAGTTACGTAAAACGCAATGAAAAAAAAAAACCTAAAAAATGACATTTTTCTAAAACGCAATGCACAAAAAACACAAAGAAATGACTTATTTGTAAAACGCAATGGCCAGAAAACACATAAAAATGTGTTTTACCTAAAACGCAATGCACCAAAAACACAAAGAAATGACTTATATGTAAAACGCAATGGCCAGAATACACTTAAAATGTCTGTTTTCTAAAACGCAATGGACTGAAAACACATAAAAAAGTGTTTTACCTAAAACGCAATGCACCAAAAACACAAAGAAATGTCTTGTATGTAAAACGCAATGGCCAGAAAACACTTAAAAATGACTCATTCTAAAACGCAATGGACTGAAAACACCTAAAAAATGTGTTTTACCTAAAACACAATGACTAAAAACACTTAAAAATGTGTTTTTTCTAAAACGCAATAGCCAGAAACCACATAAAACTCTCTTATTTCTAAAACGCAGCTCAACCCCAGCCAGGGGCTCTGCCCCTTGGACCCCGCCACGGGCTGCCGCCCCTTGGACCCCGCCACGGGCTGCCGCCCCTGGGACCCCGCTACCGGGGGCTGCCGCCCCCGGACCCCCGCAAAGATCGTAAAACGCAATGACTAAATCAAAAACCCAGATCATGAAAATGAAATTAAAGAATTTCTTACATGGATCGAAGCCGATTTCTTCATCAATTGACGAAATTTGAATGATAGAAACACTTATCAACGCTCGAATCGAACGAATCGAGTGATTATCTCCAAAATCACCGGAAAAAACGAGATTTTTTTATGAAATTAAACTGGGTTTTCTTCAAAAAAAGCTGAAGAACACGTTGATCGGGTTCTGAATCATTGATTTGTGATGAAAATCGCACTATAATGTAGTGATTATTGAGATAGAAAGTGAAGAAATAGTTGAAGATGGTGGGTTTTTGAATTTACTGGGTTTTGAAAAAGGAAGAAGAAGGAGTTGGTTTGACTAAAATACCTTTTCTCTTTATTTTAAAATTTGCCACATGTCATAATCCTATGGCTTCCTATCCTTCCTAGCGAAAATTAACTTCCTATTTGATCTTTACCCTTATATTAGAATCTAAAACGCCAAACTCGAAAGATGTGACGTGTTACAGACTTCAGAGATAATAAAGGTTGTCAAAAACAATAATTACAAACAGTAACTGAAAAGACGAATACTTTATTATAATAGCGCACCGCCTAACTTACGCGCCAAAAAGAGATCCTATAAAGTGAAACATCTCAGCAACTTCCATTTGATCAAACCAAAAAAAAAACAAACGCCAATACTACTAAAATACCACTCACTGTAAAACGCCAAAAGAATCAAGATGGCTAATATGCTTTCTTGGATATTCAGTATTGTTATTCGTCAAGTTTCACTGAATGAATTGTTAGGGAGACAAGTAACTCAGTAAGATTTTGCTGCATGAGATGAACAAAAATTCAAGAAAAAGATACTAATGCCAGTAATATGGCATTTTGTATTTTTTGTTCTTGAAGAAGGCTTGGATGAAGAGAAGAGATCAAGGACACCGAAGAGTGGGATGATGATAAAGATGAAGATCAACATGAAGAAAAAGCGAAAAAACTCACCCACACGTCATAGATCTATGTCCCCAAACATCCAGAAAAAAGCCACTACAACAGACGAGCAGGCAAAATAATCAAACTGATGGGTTTGTTAAGTTTTACATAAAACGCCATATTTTGGTGTCAATTCTTGTACTATTAAAGAACAGAGAGACTGATGACAGTGAATATTGTGAAGAGAGATCCAATTAGCATTTTTAATTTATTTTCTTCGCTTGTATTTTTTTTTACTGTGACTGAAATATAATCCAACAATTGTAAAACGCCAAGATAACCCAAACGCCAAAATGTTTATAAAAAATAATAGAACAATGAGTCATCTTGTTTAAAACCCCTTCAAAAACGTCATTCAAATAGATTTCCTACCCCCCTGGCTCCAATGGCATACGTTGTGAATAAACGCCATAAACGCCAAAATGTTGATACAATGGAACCATTAAAACGCCATTAATTATTGAATTTGGTTAACGCCAAAAATCTCAAAAACCAAAAATTAAAACAACATTGGGAAAAATCGGAACAGGAAAAGCAGAAGATGAAAGGACAAAAAAACCCTCCGCCCTTTTCTAAGCGGCGTGACACTTGTTGGACCATGATACGTAATATATATATATATATATATATATATATACGTATAGGGGGATGTTCATTTGAGAATAATCTTCTTAAAAGAAGAAAAAATGAATTAATCTAAACCCCGTATTTTTTTTATCAATGGTTGTGAATCAAGATATCATTTTTGTCCACTTTTAATTAACTCTTTAATTACTAAGGGTAGTATAGACATTTTGATGTAGAATATTAATAAATATTTTAAAGAGTTACTCAAATCTTATTAATGCAACAATAAATTCATCCTTCACCATCATTAATGTGTTAGCTCCTACACAAATTTTATTAGAAGTGACAAAATTATTTAAAATTTTGGGTTAATGGATTTAAACACCCCCAACTATTGCCATTTGGCCGTTGGCACTCTCAACTTTGACTTTGGCTCACACCACTCCCAACTTAACACTTGGGTTGCGGTGTCACCCCGTCGTTAAATAAACACTAACTGGGTTAGTTCTTTTTGTTGACGTGGCACGCTGATGGATCCAAATTTGCTGACGTGACCAATATTTTTCAACTTACATTTTCATCCCCAAAAATTTCCCTCCCAACCCAATCCAAAATTTTGAACTCCCGCCAAAAAAAATTAAAAAACAAACATTACATCTCACAAATCTGCAACCCAATCTCACAAACTACCTCCCAACCCAATCTCATAAACTCTCAAAAATTTATGTACATGGTGTTGAACTTCGGTTCGGATTCAACCATCATCTTCTCCGACGAGATCCGTACATAGTTCAACCGTCATCTTCTCCCTCAAACTTAATTTCAGTCAAAGAGTGATAGGCGGTGATGAACGAGGGTTCGGATTCGAAGGTTTCAACATCAATTAACAATCTACCTACTGCTTCAAGCGACCTGAGGCGCCGCGGCGGCGACCATGGCCATTACGAAGACACCGATGTTGATAACATCGGGTACAAAAATGTTGGCAACAATGCGGTGGAGGTGGTCTGGGCCGAGATAGAAGTTACTGGAACGGTGAGGGCGGCCTGCTCTATTCGCGATTCTCCTCCGGTGCCGGTGCATGCGAGGTGATTTCCGCGATTTGGGTGTTGTTGAAAACTGTTCGAACAGTTTGTTACAGATCTGCACTCGTTACGAACCAAGTGTTCACGTATCGACATATTAGTTTGTCGAATCTGATTCGTAAATCTGAATCAAGTGTTGTTCGAACAGAAACATTTTTTACAAAGCCAACAACTTCTACGAACCTAGAACATCGTTTAAGAACCCAGGCTGTTCATATGAATCTGATGTGATTTTGAACGAACAAAGATATTATTGGATTCGTGCGTGTTCATAAGGATCGATGATTGACAATTTGTGAAGTTTGAAAGTTGGATTGTTATTGAGAATCAAAGAAATTGTTATAAATTCTTTTTGGGGGAAATTAATAGAAGTTGAAAAATATTGGCCAGGTCAGCAAATCAAATTTGGATCCATCAGTGTGCCACGTCAGCAAAAAGAACTAACCCAGTTAGTGTTTATTTAACGACGGGGTGACACAGCAACCCAAGTGTTAAGTTGGGAGTGGTGTGAGCCAAAGTCAAAGTTGGGAGTGCCAGCGGCCAAATGGCAATAGTTGATGGTGTTTAAATCCATTAACCCTAAAATTTTTGTGTCCTACACATATTTTATTATGAGTCGCAAAATTATTTAAAAGTGTTTGAGTTCTACACATTCTGTATCATACACCAAAATATTGTTTTAATGGTGTAGGAAGCGTTAAAAATGTAAGATCATGTGCAAAATTGTTTTTTATTGTGTAAAGTGCACAACTATTTTATAAGATGGGCTCATTAAATGATTAGAGTTCATTAATTTGAATAGCAAAAATAAATAATAGACTCATTAAATGATTTGTTCAAATTACCTTTCTATCCTTTATTCTTAATTTTTAATTCTTCTCATTTGAACTCTCCACTATATGTATATACGTATATATATACATACGTATATATATACATATGTATATATGAGAAAATGAATAATAATGCTAATGTGAGCCAATGGCTTTTTGATAACTTGCACCTATTTTCTTTTAGTTTTCTTTTTTCAAAGAACACGCTAATACTGTTTTGGACATATTTAATTTTTTTTTTCTTTGCTATAATGATTGGACATATTTAATTTTTTTTTTTCTTTGCTATAATGAGTGCACCGAAGTTTTCGTTTTTTTTTTTTTTTTTTTTTGAGTTTAGTTTTTTAACGAACACGTCGATACATTTTTGGACATATTTTTTAACTTTTCTTTTTCTTGACTATAACAAGTGCACCGAAATCAACCGAGTTTCTATCATTTTCTTTTTCGTTTACCTTTTTTTGCCTTTGTTGTTTACCATATTGTTTTAAATTTTCTTATTATTTTGATGTTTAGAGCCAAGTTACGGTGCAAATACCATAACACCCTTGCATATGTTTTTACAAGTTTATTCATCAGTTGTAATGATGTGCGATATATTGTGAATTTCAACCGCGCCCATGCGCAACTTGCAACAAGCCTCTTAAAAATAGTCAAATTTAGGAATCACTGGGTTACGCATATAACTTGCTCTTACAGAAAACCTTTTATAAATGGACATGTATGCAAAGGTGGGTTGTACATATGAAGGATCTAATTTATGTCAGGTTTTCATAAATTAAACTGAGATAATGTAAACCCATCATGACAATCAGACAATGAACACTATCCTACTCTATAACTGGAGTTTTATTCATAGAAAGAATATCAGTAACACACTAAACTTTCACTTCAATTGCCTAATACTAAGGATGTGTGCTATGAAGCTCTATTGCACGCGTGGGACAACACCGCAATGAGTAAACATCACATGGGTGCTTAACGGGTCAGTTTGAACAATAATGTGCCAGAAGGCGTGTTCACCATTAAAGGCTATGTCTTCGCTGATGCTTACATGGCGTCTACGTTGCATCACTTTATTCCTAAAGCCCCGTAAAAGCCCAGCCCGTAACACAATCTAACCCAACTCTAAAAAAGTCTCCAGTCAGCTCTAACTTCCATTTAATTGTTTCAAAACAACTTACCACATTAACACTATGATCGGATTAGGAACTACTTTGATGGTTCATTACCAAGAGACGCTACTACGATAACTAGAGCTGCAGACGAACCAAACATTCGGCGAACCAGGAAATTCATTTGTGTTTGTTCATTTATTAAACAAACGAACACAAACAAAAATAATCCGCTCTTTTAGTTAAATGAACAAACATGAACAGAGGCCGCATTCGTTCGTTTAAGTTAGTGCACATTCGGTAACATGTCTGTTTGTGTTCGATAGCGTATAACATATTCTGTTCATGAACGCTTCATATTCTGTTCAGGAATGCTTGTTTGTGTTCGTTTGTTTACAATTTGTTCATGAACATTAGCTTGTGCTCTTTTGTGTTCATCAACATTCGTTTTCGTTCATTGCCTAAAACTAACAAACGAACATAAAATCGCTTCGTGAACACGTATATTTCTTAACAAACGAACACAAAAAAGGTGTTGTACATGTTCGTTCAGTTCGTTTCAGCCCTATCGATAACCATGAAGGTAATCAGCACAACTACCGAACCCTTGAACAAAATCCCTAACAAAAAAACAGCCTAAAAAATCTCAATCTAAGGGAGAGGGGCAACACCAACACAGTATAAAATCAAATCATTGATCCATAAACATAATCACTAACCAAAACATTTAGCCGTTACATGAACACATTCATAAATACCAAACTTAACATGTTTGTGATCCCACCAAAAAAAAGATGAAAGAACAAAAAAGCTAGCATCAAAGACTAAACTTACAATTCAGCTCAGAACAGGCAAAGGACCATAATGAACAACCAAAATGGCTTACTTGATCAATCCCCCTTCCTCCTGAAAGAGCACCCTTCAGTGAGCCTAGCACGTCCACCAGTCGGCTGGCACAACACGGTCTGACAGTTTCCACACACCACCACCGTTTGCGAGTGACTAAATACAGTTGTTCTGTTCACATCATCATTTAAACATTCACATAAAAATCAGTTTATAAAACAAATAATACACATATAACTAGGGCTGCAAACTCACCGAACAAGACCTTGTTCATATTCATTTGTTACGAAATATTTATGTTCATGAAGATTTTATGTTCATGTTCATTTGTTAAAGAAATGAACTTATTTTGGTCTGCTTGTTAATTTTAGGCAACAAACAAAACAAACATTATTGAACACAAATGACCACAAACTAATGTTCATGAACACAAATGGAAACAAACGAACACAAACAACCGTTCATGAACAACAGAATATATAATACACCGACACTTAATAAGTATTTTGTTGTCATAATTTTGAAGTATATAAATAAAATAAAATAAAAACTAAAAGCATTAATGAACTAAAAAACACGTTACCGAACATTTACGAGCATAAATGAACGAAGGATGCCTCTTTTCATGTTCGTTTATTTAATAAACGAACGAACAAAAATGAACTAACGTTTGGTTAGTTAGCAGCAATTAAACAAAAACACTTACATCATGAAACAACCCTGGCACTTCACGTCCTGCATATACAAAATTTAACGAGATTAGAGACAATGAAACATGTTTCGTAAAAAAATTGGTGATTTATTTAGACAAATAAAATTAAATTAAAAAATGAAAATACCATGAAGAAAGAGTTTGGAGACTGCACAAGACGCTTCAATTTGTGCTTCCTCTTCTCGAGCTCAGCTGGCGGATTAAGCAGATCAACATCGTTAGGCAAAACCTGCAAGTTTCATCATATCGATTGCGTTATTCAACAAACACTAGAACACGATGCACGTGTAAACGGATTGTGAATCAAATTCTAGAGGAACTGACCATCTTGATTCGAGATTTGTCGAAGGATGACGGTGTTGAACAACGATGATGACGAAAACCCTAAATGAAGGTGAGATCGGCGCAGGTGGTTCTTGTATATATGGTTCTGGATTGCGTGACAGCCGTTTGATCTTGTTCTCTGTTATAGGCCGTTAGATCTAGGGCTAGACATGGAAAATTCTTTTTAATGTTAACTCCTTAATACTAGATAGAGGGGAGAGCCCAGTCACCGCCACGTAGGAAGGGCTTGAGTGTGATGGACCTAGGGGGTGGAGGATGGGCCGCCACGTCACCGCCATGTATGTATGTATAGGTATATGTGAGAGAAGGAGAGAGGAGAGAGGCTCGTCCTCTCCGTCTGTGGGGAGCCGAATTTGTCGCGCCGGAACCAGGGGGCGGTGTGGGGGACCGACGCCGGGCCTCAGCCGGCCCCCATACCGCTTAGTCTAATGGCAAGACTTAATTTTTCTAATTTACATGTTTACTCCCTCTATTTAATAAATTTATTTCTCATTAGTTAACTTTGCTTTTATACGTGTTTAATCATTCTATTTTAACTTTGTTAATATAAATGATTAGCCACTCTATTTTTACTTTTGTTAAGTTTAGTATTTCGCATTTTAGAATTTTTTTCTCACTAACGTTATGGACCAAACCCATTCCAACCGAATAATATTGTTTCCGCTATCACATTATCAAAACCTATATTTTTATTTCATTTAGTATTTCGTCTTTTAGTGTTCTTTTATACATACGTTAACGTTTCGATGCTTAAAACGACCATAATTTTATACAACATATGAACAAATATTTTATATTAAAATAGAGTTATGTAACATAGTTTGAGATTTGTAAAAGATCAAGAAATGGCTTAAAATGAAAAAGAATATGTAAAGTTAAAAATGACCATTAAACAAGTTTTATAAAACCAGAACAATTTTGTACAAAATAACTAAAAAAACTGTAAGAAAAGTAATATTTACGGTAGCTTTAATGTTGAACTTTCATTACCCAACACAATTACAACAAAAATAAATAAAATTACTCCAATAACATTACGAAAATTAGTGGCTAGGATTTCTAAAGTTATAATCCGTTGCATTAGAAAGAGTTGCATATACTCATTTCATGAGAAACAACTACCCATATCAATCCAAAAACATTGAAAAACTACCCATATTATTTCAAACTTACCTTGGGACAAGAATGCGATGAAAAAACTTGTTACATGAAAATCATAGTATGCATAAGAAGGATTAGTTACCATTTACTTGAACCATTAAAAATCATTGTGTTGTGTAAGATAGATTAGACAACATATATATGTGTAGCATGTTGCATAAGATAGATTAGTTATCATCTATTTGAACTTATTATAAATCCTTGTGGTGGTGATACCTAATATTCATCATCTTGCAACTTCACCGAAACAGACAGCTGACAAACAGAATCGTAAATTATTAAGAGTTGAGCCAACTACAAATCCAACAAACACGACCATTGAGGTTAGTGGCGGCTACTGTACAATAACTTCACCGCTCATTCCATCCCCATCCCCATTCCCATTCCCAAGTCAAATCCAGTCTGCTGATGCCCCCTCTATGTACACACACACACTACTATCACCATCATTGGGTATCATTCCGTCTTCATCTGACCACTCGATGAAGTTCCACCACCTTTCCCATTTTGAAGATACAGACTGTTAGCCACTAACGAGTCGCTCACCAACCCAACATCAACTTCATCGAAATTAAGTGTCCCTCTCACTTTCCGAGTACTAAAAGCACAATCCCTAATTTAAAAAAAAAAGTTAGAAAAAATGATTTCTAACAAACGAAATGATCATATTGTTTGACTGCATACCCGTTTAAGCGATTGTTGATGGCTGTGAGATCCTTTGATGGGCTCTGGTATGCATGAGTACTCTCCCCAACACACGCGTAATAGCTTTTGGATCCATGAGAAATTAGAGCATCCATCTGAACACATAACCGTGTTATTATGTTTATAAAAACTATTGTGTAAATGGAGTTAAAACAATATTATTTACCTTTGTTGACCGCAATGGAGAAACGTATACGTTGTGCACTGCAGATACCTTCTTCGGGGACATATCAGGTAGACTCGGGAATACCGATACCTTAGGTGAACCAGGGCATGGACCTAACAATTCCCGGTCAACACGTTACAAATACAATAAATAATAATATAATATATCATAACTGGTACAAACATATTACCTTCATCATGATTGTTTGTTTCGGAAACCTGGTTGGTGGTTTTCGCAACCCCTGCTGACGGAGCAAGCTCTACCAACAATGGCTTCACAGCAGGAATGAATATTTCATTGTAAAACATGATTATATCGACGTGATTCTGCCCCGTTTTCTGTTGCCAAACCATCCAGAAGATGTAAATTGCCAAGTAATAAAAAATAAAAAACATCTAAGAACTGGAAAAGAGATATTAAGACAGGTGGTAGTACCCCATTGGACCGAGAAGATGCCCTGTCATCAACAAACACAGCACGGAAAACTTGAATTTTACAATGAGGTTGTTTTCTATAGTTGTTGATGATTTCTTTGAAGGTTAAGCTTAGTTGGGAAATCTGCAGTTTATGACCATGATATCAATTACTAATAATTAACAACCGAACATTAGAACTGAGTTGTGATATGTGTTATGTGTTATGTGTAAGAGCAAACCTTTGCAACTCCGTAGAAACAACATAAGATAATCTGGTCGATATGACGGTTGAAAAACAACGCGGTTCGCTGGCTCAGAATCTGCTGAAAAAGACAATATACCCTCTCTCTTATTTCTTGCGACAACTGTAGTCTTTCAACCATTCCATTAATTCTAACAGCAGCAAGCTTCACAATCTGGTCATAAAAAACAGAAGAAAAAAACATCAGCATTAATGATTAATTGATTAGTAACAATAGCTTCGTGTACGAGTTAGGGTTTGGTACCTTGCTAAAAAACAAATTAACAGACGTCTCTGCACAGGTTTCTCCCCTGCCAGTTGGATTTGGCCTCGTTGGACTGCAAATAAGCGTAAAAAGCCTCTCAATTATCCATTGGCGTCAAATATTATTAAAAAATAACAGTATCTCAATAATAGACTAAGCTTTTATTTAAAACGAGTCATTGAGGTTTTACAAATCAAAAAAATACTATTTGAGCAATCTTCGGCCCATTTCCTTCAGAAAAATACAGTTTGACCCGTTCGGGATTTTCATCTCTAAGCAAACAAGTCAAAACTGATATTTCGTTAAAAATTAATATATCGTTTATTACCTGGCAAATGCGGACTGCAAAGCTGGTGATAGCAGCTTTGATTTAAGATTATTAATACCCAAAAGACGATCTTTAACCGGAGATGTGAAGGAATTCCGTTCAACCAAAACACTTCGATATTCAGTGCAAACTCTTTTTGGTGATAAGAGGATGCTACTCTTACCTAAAAAATATGTACTTAAACACATTAGCTCACAATCAAATCTATAAAATGTTAAATTTTAGAAGTATAAAAAACCGTTTACCTGGTGAGCTGTCACGCTTCTGCAATGAAGGGACAGGTGGCAACCCACCACAAGACATATTAGTTTGCAGTCCAATTGCATCCAAAGACGGCATGGGGTCTGCCAACAGCCCACGACGGTTAATTTCAGAAGAAAGCGCTGGTCTCGCAACTGTCAACGAGTTGTACATCGAAGAACCTTTCTCCCACACCATACTTTCTAGAAGTCGTTCTTCTAATGAATTCAAATGTCGCCTTAATTCTCTAGGAAGAGATTCTTCGTGCCTGATGAAACTTTCGATAACTTTACTAAGATCAAAAGCCGTGATTCCCGTTCTTTCCAAAACAGCCGGAAACAACATAGTGACGGTTTTATGCGTCGCAAGAACAAGTTCAGCGGAACATGCGAGCATGCACCGGTGAAACCGTTCATTTGTTAACAACGACGTTAGATTGTTCCCGTTTAGTATTTGAGATTCTGCTGTACACATTGCTTGTAGAACACGATAGTATAACTTTAACGCTTCCATTCTACGTTGTTCTGCCCAAATATTATCCATCAAGTTGGTATTCTGTATGTTGGAAATTGCGTTTCGATCTCCAAGACCACTGCTCGGAAAAATAGCTTCTAATATTATACGAGCCCGCTTGACGACATCAGCGGTTACATCCTTGTCACATGATGACATGAATCGTTCAAGCTCTATTGAAGGTTTTGATGGAAGTGGAGAAATGATAGTCCGCAGCCATTTTGCGGTGGTCATCGCTGTGCTGACAGGTGTACCTTTAATCTTTGATGGAGATCGGTAAGGAGAAAGTGGGCTAGTAATTGTCTTTGTTGGGGATGACATTAAGTCAAGCTTCCTCTATACAGAGAACGAAAAGTCAAACCAAAAAATAAGTATATATATGGTTAATATCTTGATATTCAGTAGAGTAAAATGCCATTTAGTCCCTGAGGTTTGGCCAGTTTTGCGACTTTCGTCCAAAGGTTTGTTTTTCCGCATCTGGATCCAAAAGGTTTGAAATCTTGTGATTTTCATCCGGCTCATTAACTCCATCCATTTTTTTGTTAAGTCAGGGGTATCATCGTCTTTTTTTGTTAACTTAAAGGGCAATTCGGTTTATTTCAGAAATATTTGATCTTTTTACCTAAAGTGAAAAAGACCAAATTGCCCTTTAAAGTAGCAAAAAAGACGGAAATACCCCTGACTTAACGGGGAAAACTGGATGGAGTTAACGAGCTGAATGATAACGGCAAGATTTCAAACCTTTTGGATCCGGATGCAAAAAAAGAAACCTTTGGACGAGAGTCGCAAAATTGGCCAAACCTCAGGGACTAAAATAGCATTTTACTCTATTCAGTGCTAATAATATTAGTAATATTTACCTTTGTTCCACTCATATTAACTGCACCACCAGATAAGCTGCTTGAACCAAGGAGGCTTTCATCATCATTAATAAACAGTTTCTCGTCTAATTCACCTTCTTGACATACTGAATTATTGTAATCTTCTTCTAGAACATTCAAATAAGAAGACAAAGACGATTCCTCTAATAAATCTTCATAATACATCAAACCATCTGTATGTGTAATCAGATACCTTTTTACTACATATAACATACGATGTTAAAACCAATGAAATAATTTCAAAGTGTTTAAAATAAACCTGTGTCGATATTGTCCAAGTTTCCATTTTTACATTCTGAAGCCAAACAAGGTTTTTTCTTCAAAATGTCTTCTACTACATTATTGGTTTTGACCATTGTTTTTCTTAATTCTTCTTCTGATGTCTCGTACATGTTACAGAGAGATGCAAGTAGATCAACACCTTTTTCATCTTTTTTAACTGCAATTTATCAATGTTATTACAAAGTCAGTTTCCAGTAACGTAAAAAAAACATAAATTATAATATACAACTGAAGTAAATGATGAGATGGTTACCAAAGCGCGAAGTCTCATTAATCGAAAAGTTTCTGAAACGAGCTGGAATATGAATAATTAAAATCGCCTGCCACAGGTTCCAGAAATGTCAAACTAAAAAGATCAAGCTGGAAGTTTTATTTTGATAAAAAAGTGAATGATGATTATTTTATATGGTTCAGTTAAGTGTCACGAACCAGAATAGAGACAAGTCCATTAGTGCAAGTGACCAAGTCTTTGAACCGACTGAATGCATGGACTCGAAGAGCCAAAAATAGTAGCCATCCAAAACGATGACAGCTGGATATGTAATCTTGTGAGTTAGCAACAGCTGACTGACCATCAGTATTATCATGGCTCGCTAGAAAAAGTGTCTGGAATGCCCGTTTATAGTACCTAATAAAAAATAATAAACAATTTAAGAAATCGTCAAATAAAATTCACTACAGATTTGATAAAGTTTCAGTAAAGAAAAAGAATTAACTATTTATGTCGAATACCAGTTTACAAAATTGGCAAACTAAGCAGCACTAAGCAGCAATCGGTTCACATGTGCCATAAGAGCTAGAAAATCTATTACAGTTGCATATATAGAAAACAAAAAAACAATAACAATTTTGTAATTTCTTTTGTGGTACAATCTACAAAGCAACTTCAATAGTTACAAACAGTAATCAGAGTCAACATAGCCTTCATACACATAAATACAGTAAAAAATAACGTTATATTACAAACTGCATATTTGCATTAACCAATAAAGACATACAACAAAAGAATGAAGGTACTCACTTGCTTAAAAGGCTGAGATGCACAAAATTAGCCTGCAACTCTTTCGCCTGATTGAACAAATAAAAAAATCAGAAAACTTAAAACAAGTGCAAGAACAATGAAGCCAAATAAACATATATGCCACTTGCAAATTCCTCAAGTTACATAATCTTAATTATCAGCAACATGTGTACCTGAAGTCTGGTTTCCCAATCAGAACCGTAAAGATTGCTTAAAATTGGACCAGTCTTGACTACAAATTGAGGTAGCTCCTTGAAGAAATCCACATAACTGAAACAAAAAAAAAATATAACTGGGTCAGCAAGTGACATAATTGACGAAAAAAGCGACCCACGGCTAAATAACAACGTACTTCAGTTTCGCCACTCTGAGTATTTGACACAAGTTAAAGCCATTGCCGTTGGTATTAGCGGCACCTTCTGCATCATCTTTCTCGCTTAATCTTCTCAAGGAGAACAAAAGGAATGCAAACCAGTAGTGCTCTGCTTCCTCGGGCTGATTGAAAAAGCAAAAATAAATCTCAGCAACTTCAATAATTAAATGCTTCCTCAATTCGAAGATTAAAAATAAATGTGCATTTAATCTATTCATAAAAAAAATTACTATCTGGATTTATGAAATTGTATAATCATTATTAGCATTCCGATATAACACTCGGATTTGAGCACGACATGGAGCATAATAAAGTCTTAGCTAGTGTCAACAGGTAATTGTCAATAAAGTTAAATCATGTTTTTTACAAAGAAAACTAAAAAATGAAATTAGTTAGTAGCTTGTTTTAAAAGATGGTGTAAACCATAATTTTACTAACCAAATTATAAAAAGAAAAAAAAGACTAACTAATTAATTAACAATAATAAAAATAAGCATAACAAATCACAACCCTCTAAAAACATTATCTTAAAAAACTCATTAATATATAAACATAAATATCAAAAAAAATTAAGGAGCCATACCGTCCCACTTCCAAGAGAAGATGCATTTGTCAAAAACAAATGCTTGCTTTGATTAAACAGCTTCATCGCTTCCTCTAATTCACCATCATCCATTGTTAATTTACCCTGTGACAAACCAGACCAAAAAAAGTCAAACTTTAGCAATAAAACACTACAAATCAAGTCAAACCACACAAATTATTAACCCAAGAGCAAGATTCACTAAGCAAAACATAACACAAACAATTTTAATGAAACTTTATAAAGAGGGAAAATAAAAAAAAATTAAAAAAAATAAAACCTTGCAAAAGTCTTTAAACCGAGCTTCAATAGTAGCTCCGTTTTCCGTAGAACCCTCAACGGTTGATTTTATCGGCTTGAAATCTTCCATCGAATTCACGCGAATCTCGGCCACACGAAACAACTCAGATCTCCGATTAATCGAAACCCTAACAAACAAATTTGGCGGGAATCAACAACCTAACGATCGGACAATCAAACAGATCTAAAAAAAACAAAACCTTGATTAATAAAAATAATAATTAAAACGCCTCTTTCGAATAGAAACACACACAAACACCTAATTCTCTCTCTCTACAAATTAGATTAAGATCAATCTTGTATCAGAAGACAAGTGAAGTGTTGAATCGATTAATGAAATTAACGGCAGCAAGAAACGAACCAGATCGGAATTGGACGAAACCCTAGGATCCAAATTGGGGGAAACGATTGAACAGATCTTGAGGAATTGATACGGTGTGTAAAAACCCTAGCTTGTGAAACACACAGTAGCTGTTGTTGGAACCCTATCTGTGAGTGTGGAATTTTGCCCTTTTTTTTTTTCTTTTTTTTTCCCTCCGCTTTTGGGGATCCGGCGGTACGGTAGCGCGGGAAAAACAACAAATATGGCATGATATGATGGTATGTTATGTGTATTATGCATACATAAGGGCCAATAGGAGGTTGACGCGTGGATGTGGAGGATTTTTTACCGCCAAAACCGGTGGCTTTTTCGAGAGGGGAAATCACGTGCGTCGTGGTCCATGATTGTTGTCGTGTCTTGCGTAGTACCCTATTGCAACCCTAATGTAATAAAGTGAAGGGAAATGAAAATATTGGATTCCAAGTTTGTGTACTTTTTTTATCCTTATAAATGAGTAAACTGTCATTTTGGTCTCTGTGGTTTGGCCAGTTTTGCCACTTTAGTCCAAATCTCAAACTTATTACATCTGGGTTCCTGTGGTTTGCATTTTGTTGTCATTTTAGTCCAAATCTCAAATCAGGTCAGATTTAAAAAAAAAAAATCTGGTTTTTGTCTTTTTCCTCAGGGGCATTTTGGTCATTTTATATTTTATAAAAGAAAAAAATATAACAAAATCCCAAACACCCCATATCTCTGCACTTTCTCTCTCTCTCTAAACAGCCCCTCTCTCTCTTCTCTCTCTCCTCTCTCTAGAACACCACCACCACCATATCCTCTCCGTTCATCCACCGTCGCAGCAGCAGAAACCGTCATCCGTCGTTCCAATCAAATGTCAGATCAAACAAGAATCCAAACCAAGAATCCCCACAAATCAAAACCCCTTTACTTCCAATCACTCCAAACCAAACCCAAAACCTAAACCCACAAATTCAAGAACAAGAACAAACAACTCATCTTCATAAAACCCACTAAAGATTCGACTAAACCCACAGGGACCCTCTCGATCCTTCTGTTTTTCCCCAAATTGGAGAAAATTCAGGAAGAGGAACCACCTTAGGGTTTGCAGGGTTGCCGCCGCCGCTGCTGATACGCGGCTCCGCCGCCGCTGCCGCTGAAACGCGGCTTCGTCTCTTCGATCTCCCTCTCTCTCATGCATCTCTCTCTCTCGTCGCCGCTCATGGCGGCTCTGCTGATGTCGTATCGTCCGCCACCACCAAGTGGTGGTGGTGTTGCCGCCGTTGTTTATCGGGAGGGGACGGCGAAGGGCAGGGGATAGTGGTTGGTCGTTGTGGTTGCGTGTGGTGGTTCACCGGATAACCAGTCGCCGGAAAAACGAGGCGAATGAGGTTGTTTGGTGGTGTCGTTGCCGGCTGAATCGAAGAGGGAGGATGTGGGTGTTTGTGTGTGTGTGTGTGTGTAAGAGATGGAGGAGTGGAGAGTGATGGTGGTTGCGGTGGCCGGAGATCGGTGGTGTTGGCGGCGACGGTGGCGGAGGTTGGGGATGATGTGGGGGTGGTGGTGGTGTGGTGTACGTAGTTCAGAGAGAGAGGGGGAGACAGAGAGCAAATGTTGAGAGAGAGAGCAGATGGAGAGAAATACTTTAAATAAAATCCAAAAAAGACCAAAATGCCCCTGAGGAAAAGGACAAAAATCAGGGTTTTTTTTTTAAACCTGACCTGATTTGAGATTTGGACTAAAATGGCAACAAAATGCAAACCACAGGGACCCAAATGTAATAAGTTTGAGATTTAGACTAAAGTGGCAAAACTGGCCAAACCACAGGGACCAAAATGGCAGTTTACTCCTTATAAATTTTAGAGTTAATTGCCCGGATGGTCCCTGTGGTTTCACGTTTTTCATGTTTAGTACCCACCTTTTGAAAATAACAGGTATGCTCCATGTGGTTTGTTATTTTGTTACTTGGATAGTCCCTGAGTAGATGTCAGTTAGTTTGGAAATTGCATGTGTGCTCCTTATAGTTTGTCATTTTGTTACTCGGATAGTCCCCAGGGTAAATGTTGGGGGACTATCCGAGTAACAAAATAACAAACCATAGGGAGCATACATGTTATTTTCAAAAGGTTGGGACTAAACGTGAAAAAATGTGAAACCACAGGGACCATCCGGGCAATTAACTCTAAATTTTATATTGTTTTTATTTTATTTTTGGATTTTGCTAGATGATGGGGTGTGGGTTCGAGGACGGCATTGGGGAGCTGATGTAGATGGTTTCCTCGTCGGGGAACTGTTACACCCCAACCGATGGCAGAAAACATTGGGGAGTGGCACTTAGCGAAACAGATTGTTCAAGAGAATCCATAACAACTATTAGTGATAATATATTTAACGTTGAAGTCTCATACCAATAACATATAAGGCATAAACAGTCATTATAGATATAAGTCTCATAAACAAAGACATTGTTCTCACAACTCAAATTTATGTAGTTTGTTTCTAGACTTCCTACTTCGTTTCATCTCAGCAGACATAGCATCCTATCAACCTATCACATACGTTAAAATAAAGTCAATACATAAAATATAAAGGTGAGTACACAAGTTTGCATAACATATAGTATAGCGAAAGCGTTTACGCATAACCAGCATGTAACACGTAGAAATGTGAAGCAAGTAAGCTATCGACAATGACGCATGCAACCGACATGAGTGCGAGTTGTAGAATGCGCAACACATTATCACCACTGTGACCATGTGAAGTAAGGCCCTTAACAACCCATGTCCACGACAGGTGCTGAGTCCAAACTATAGTACTATCGTTGCTAAGGTGTCAGGCAAACAATCATTGTGTAAACATAACATACAAGCATTCATCGAGTCACATATAACATGCGAGAGCGATTAGCGTTAAAAGTGTTTGCATTGTGTGTTGGTGTATGTTGAAATAGTGAATGTATATAACACCCAAAAGTGCGTTTAAAAGAAAATGGGTTCGACTATACTCACAGTATGTGTTTAACAAATAAACAGAGCCTTGAATTGGATTGAAGGGAGCGCATTGGATATTAGCCTGAGCATAGAACGGTAGCGTAAGCGTTAACGATGTGTAACGGAATGTTGAGTGTGTCGAATGGTGAGTCAGACGGACGATCATCCGGACGGATGGTCATCCAGACAGATGACCATTCGAACGGTTGATCATTCGAATGAGTGAGTGTGTTTGTAAATGGTTTTGAACCTTTTGAAGTTTTCGTTGTAGCATAGATGCCAAGTCATCCGGTCGGATCGTCATCCAGACGGATGGCCATTTGATCGGATGGCTATTCGATCGAAAGTTAGTAGTTTGAAGTTCTCATAAGGTCGTCAAGTCTTGCAGATAATGAAGGGACAGGTTACTCAAACGGATAACCATTCGATCGGATGGTTATTCGAGTGGCGTCCCGTTTGTTTGAAAATCTGTAAAACTTTCTAAGTAAAAGGTTTTGAGTTTAACGGAGACGATGTGATGACGTGTCGAACAACGGAAATACACCAAGGTCCAGCTCGTCCGATCGGATGGGAATCACCCCATTCGGTCATACTCACTGTTCTTTTGATGAAGTCTCATGTTCAACCCGTTACTCGGTCATTTCTCCGGTGGAAATCTGTTTTCAGACCGGTTCTCAACTAGAGAATGAGTAGAGAGATTGAATGAGTCCAGATTCCATCGGTTTTGAGTGAAAAGTGAAGAAAAGTTTGAAAAGAGATGAAATCAGTGGAAAACTTGTTGAGATTTGTGTTAAATAGTGTGGAAATCCTTTAGATCTGAACATGTCTTGATGAGATGACGTCACACGACCGATTGCATAAGCAACCATGATGATGTCACCTTCAAAAGGTCCAAATCAGGTGATTTCAATATGAAAATCAGTGATTTTGATGAAGAGTATGATGGAGAAGTGTGTAGTGATGATGGAAGTACAAGATTTTAGGGAGAAATACTTACGAAAAGGCCTTGAATCGAGAGAAAAATGCTTGAGAATGACTTGGGAGCGAGTTGGGTCGGATAGAGCTGTCACATCAGTGAACAGTGGTGTGTACGGGCTCTATTTATAGGCTGAGAGGAGATAAGGCGGTGGAGAGTGCGAGGGTCGGATGGCCAGTTGATCGGGTGGCCATCCGATCGGATGGGCATCGGGACGGATGTCCATTCGATCGGTTGGTCATTCGACCAGCCGAGTTGCATTTTGTTGGTTTCCGTCTTTCGTTTCGTGCGATAAGCGTTGCGTTTAAGTGAGTTGCGAGTAAGTGTTGCGATGAGATTACCACATAACATTAAACAAGTAATCACACAAATAACACACATGATACATAAAATGCATAAAAGTAGAGTAAGGATCCTGCGGAAAGTGTGTTTTTCCTTGAAAGTCTAGGAAGCGATCTGGTCCATCCGATTGGTGTGTGTAACACCCCAAAAATGGGTCTGGTAATTTAAACCCGGTTAATATAAAGGAACGGGTAAAAATACCGTTAGGGGTAAAAGTGAACCCGTAAATGAATATTAACTAGGAATAATTAACCTAGTTGAATATTAGTATCGTTGGTATTAAACGAAGGGTTGTAGCCTTATTTAATTAAAACGAAACATGAGGGACCAAAGTGAACAACTTGAAAGTTGTTTTATTAAAAGTAAACAACACACACACAAAGACACACATCGTGTGTGTGTGTTCATCAACGAGCAGGAGGCTCCCAAGGAGCCTCAAACCCTAATTCCATCAGTATGCTCAAATTGAAAGGCAAGATGACGCGTAAAATCATAACCGAGCATGGATAAATGATCACCATCACGAGGGGATCATAAGGTATGTCTTAAATCTAAGATTTGTGATCATGGGTGAAGTGGGTTATGTTATAATCCGTGAGTTAATATGAAATTAACCATGTACAAGGGTTAGAATCCTCGTATAGAACATGGGTTACGTATGGTTTGTGTTAATTTGATGATTATAGGTAAAACCCGTTTGTTATGGTGAAGATGATAACTAGAAACACCCCCTATGTCTAAGTCTTGTGGAAAGATTGATGTATTATCTGGGTATGATGAATTCTTGTTAGATGAATTAGGAGAAATATGATGATGCTATGTTTGATGTTTATGTGTTAATGATACTTGTTGATTAGTAAGAAGATTTGATGAAATATGAATGAACTAGGAAGATTATGCATAAACTAGTTGTACATGGTGCCTAGGAAGTAGTACGCACACCACGTGTTTGATGAAATGTCTAAATGACAATAATAGGTGAAGGTTGTGTTATGATGATGTTGAGTATGCTATATGCTTGTTTGAATCGGCTAATGAAATACATATGTGAGATATGAACTTGATATGATCGTTCATATGAATAATCATGTATGCTAATAAGGATGTAAATGTAATGACATGAAAGTATAGGAATCATGTCAAGATGGATGGGAGCGTGGAAGGCTAACGGGACAAGAAGACTCAAGTAAGCGAATACAAACACGGACGCGTAAGGTAAGTAAATCTCGGACTTACACTTTAGATGTAAAATGTACTGTAGTATGATGATTATTGTGATTTATGTGAGAAAGTATTAAACAATGGAAGTAATAAGGTAAGTTTACGGAAAAAGAGTCGAAAATGGATAGAATAGAAATTTTAGTTAAGTATGGGTAAGGAAGGGAATATACATGTTAGTGTTATGCACAAAGATGAAATAAGTAATTATACATGTGGGTAAGATGTAAATTGTAAATGAAGAGGGTATGATTGGTAAGGTATTTATGCATGAATTGGAAATTAGTTAAATTACACATATGAGATAAGTCTAATGATAATGATTGTTTTCTGTTAAGAATGAATTGGAAGTGCAGGTATACTAATAATGAAGAATGAAGGTTAAGTATGGAAGTCAGACGAGAGGGTTCGAAGGGACTTATATGAACGAGAATAAAAGATGTTGATGCTTGATTATGCACGTTTTAAAGTATATGTATTATGTCATCGGTTGCTAATGAAGTAATTGGTTGTGGTGACTGCAGGTTGTACAGGTTTATGGATGTTTATTCAAGAAGTGTACGCGGTTGAATATCGAGTCAAGACATGGATTGTACGTGGGTGTGTATGTGGTCATTTAATTTGATATAAGTTCGTCAGTTTTTGCTTAATTTACAAATGGGATTAATGTATTTAAGTGAAAGAAAGAATATCATGAAAGAAATTTTAGGTATGTATTTTCCGCTGCTAATCTTAGGTTAAAACGTGTTAGGGCGTCACAGTGTGTTTAAGGGTTGAGATTAAATCAATGGCAATCTTGTAATATTTAACTTTATTTAATTGATTGTTTTAAATGAGTAGGGGCGTTTTCGTCAATAACCGTGTTTTAAATCAATCAAAATAACCGTCAAGATATCACATCTCCTTATTACACGCGAATTTCCCTCTCTCTCTTTCTCTCTATAAACTCATAACGAAAACCCCCAAAAATCATACCAAATTTACCAAAAATCGTGGATGAAGATAAGAGATTTCCCAAGTTCTAAATACGTAAGATCAAGCGGTCATTCTGTTCCGTGTTTTACTAGGCGACTAGGGTTCATTTGTGTTTTACATTGAAGTATTTGATGATTGCAGGGAAGAGATTCAAAAAACAGGGGACTTTGAACAAGATGGATGGAAGTGACACAGTTACCGGAATCAGAGTCGAAGTCGCCAGAACCGTAGGTGTGTGTTTTAAATAACAAATGTTTGTATGATTACAGTTTACTGTCGTTTACTGTGTTTTAGTTCTTGTGTTTGGTAATGTGTTGATGTTGGTGTGTTTTACTATGATTTTGGGTGTTTTTCGGTGGGTTGGTGTAGGTTATATAGAGGAGTAATTTAGGTTTGTGGATTGTGTTTTAAAAACTTTGTTTGTTACTGGGTTTTCCCATAAATGTGTTTTACGATTAGTTTGTGTAGGTTAGTTGGTGTAGGTTAGTAAGGAGTAATTTAGGTTTGTGGATTGTGTTTTAACAACTTTGTTTGTTAATGGGTTTTAACAAAACTGTGTTTTACGGTTAGTTTGTGTAGGTTTTATAGGGTAGTAATTTGGGTTTGTGGATTGTGTTTTAAAAACTTCGTTTGTTAATGGGTTTTCCCACAAGTGTGTGTTACGGTCAGTTTGTGTAGGTTTTATAGAGGAGTAATTTGGGTTTGTTGATTGTGTTTTAAAAACTTTGATTGCCATTAGGCTTTCACACAAATGTGTTTTACTATGTTTGATGAACTTGTACCTGTGTGTTTTACAATTATGTTTGATTTGTTAACTTTTGAAAGATTAATGAACTGTGATTTATAAGGGTAATGTGGGATTGGGAATTGTGTTTTATAAAGTTGTTGAAATTAAGAAGAGAATTCTATGAGTGCTTAAAATAATTGTTTTTCAATCAAACGGAGAAAGAGTGAGAGGATAAAAGGAAAATGGCTTTCAAAAAAACCCGAAAACAAATCAGACAAACCAGTTAGGCTGGATGAATCAGACACAGAATAAGCATCACCTTTACAAGGTGCGGGTAGTTGTGGCGGTGAAGGGTGGGGGGTTACTTGTATAGTTAGTTGTCTGACCAGTTGTGTTTTTTTTTTTACTAACAGTTGAACCTGTTAACAAAACTACAAAAACGGTAGTCAACAAAGTAGACTGTGCACAACAACCGCCTGTTGGCACCCTTCTGTCTGACATTGCAAATTTGTTTCCGTACGTAATGGATAAAAATGTCGATTTACAGTCGGAACCCCTCCAAAATCGTGAAATGCCCATATGTAAGTTAGATGAACAAACGGAAAACCATATGTTTGTTGAGGTAAAACACAAATGCATAATACTAACATCAACTTTTATGAGTTTTCTTTCAGCCGACGCGAGCAAGAAGGGTAGCGAAACCGGTAAGAAGCGGAAGGACAAAAAGGCTGGAATCCAACCGAAACAAAAAAAAGGTTGCGGTTATACCAACAGTCAATAAACCTAAAGAAGTAGCACACGGTAAATTGAAATTATGAACCAATTTTAATTACTAAAAAGTCTGACTTGCTGATCGGCTTCATGTGTTGGTGTTTTGTCAGGTACCACGATAGAAGATTCAGATGATGATTTTGACAACCCACCTTGGAAAAAAACGAGGTCGGGTGCTAGCCAACAAGTTGTTGAAAAACCACAACGACCCCTAGTTGCTAAGTCAAGCAAAGACTCAAAAACACGCAAGAGGTCAACAACGGTAAAAAATTACATACCACTTTCAGATGGGAAACTAACCTTGTGATTAGATCTTAAGCATATGGGGGAGTTGATGGAAACTTTGAACGAAAATCAACGGGAGGCTGTCAGAAACATAGGTTTCGGGTCAATACTTGGGTTTAAAATGGGTCTGATTCCCTCCACTCTGGGTTGGTTTTTGGTAATAACTACGACACTAAAACACGGGTCTTGAATTGCGGTAGCCACCACATTCATATAACGGAGGAATTGGTGAACGATGTGTTCGGCGTACCTAGAGGGAATGAAGAAATAAAGGAGGTTGAGAAAGCAAGGGCAGATTTCCACGAGGTTGTGGCGGAGTGGAAAGGACAATTCAAAAACGCTCCTGCACGTTTTACGCCTGTTCAATTCAAAACATACATGCAGGGCCAAAAAGCGAGCGGGAGAATCTTTGTGTTAAACTTTCTGTTGTTCTACAACACACTGCTAGGAGAGACAACTACGAATTCCTCAATTAATATGAGGTTTCTACCAGCCTTGCATCAAGGGATGGATATCAGAAGTTTTAACTGGTGTGAATACACGATCAGGTGTTTGGATCGAACGGTGGAAGCATGGACACCAAAGGACTTCTTTCTTGGTCCGATGCCTTTGCTAGTGGTATGTTCTGAATGCATATATAATTGTCTAATCACTCACTTTGATTGTGCATTAAAACACATATGTTTGCTGGTAAAATACATTAAGATAGTTTTAACTTGCAAAGTGTTTGTTAAGCTCCAATATAACTAATCACACACTTTGATTGTGCATTAAAACACATTTGTTTGCTGGTAAAACACATTAAGGTAGTTTTAACTTGCAAAGTGTTTGTTAAGCTCCAATATAAAAAACATGTAAAAAAAATTATGATGTAATGTGATCATCAAAAAACACAATGTGATGTAATGTGGCATAGAAAACCAACAAAACACATTCAAGGTGTTAAATAGCATCAGAACTGTTAAAACACAACCTGAAATATATAAAACCCTTAACACACATCTGATACCAGTTGTTCGTCCTCTTTACAGGCAACGTTGATACGTGACCAAAAGAAATTCAAGGAAGATGAGCCAAGAGCAGCTCATCTGATTGAAGATATCACACAGGACGATATCGAGTCGGTTAGCATAAAATTGGACACGGTCAGGTTTGATCAAATGTTAGTGGAGGAATATGACTTGCATGCGGAACAAAGATATCCATTTGCAAAAATGGATGATGAAGAAGTTGAAGAAAAAGAAGTCAAGGCAGTTGAGAAAAAATGTAACCATTAAAGTAAACCACAATAGCAAAACTGATCTGGAAAAAAGGAAAAAGACTGTTGTAAAGCCGGCCAGTAAAACGCATGGTAAACCTACAGAATCAGATGTACCGAAAAAAAAGAAATTGAAAAAGACAGGAAGAAAACTGGTCAGAATGTGGAGAAGAAATCTGATGTTGAAGGTGGCCCGGGAAAAAAGATATTGAAAAGGACGGGGCGAAAACTGATCAGAAGGTGGAGAAGAAATCTGATGTTGAAGGTGGCCCGGAAAATGCACCTGTTGTCGAAGAAATTCCCGTTAATGCGGGTTTCAATGCAGATTTTGAAGAATACATGGACGTAGACAATGGCCCAGAAACAGAGCCTGTTGTCGATGTAGTCGATATAGAGAGATACTATATTGAAACCGGAGAGTACGTACAAACACAGGAAACTCAGCCGGGGATTAACATAGGTTTTGATAGAGAGATTAGGATACCTATGGTATCTCAATATGGGTCGACACCACAAGCGAGCCAAAGCGACGAGGTACTTTCATAGTTTTTTAATATGTTATAACACAATCTGTTATAAAACACATGGAACTAGTATTTGCTAAATTATATTAAACACGATATAATGTATAAGTGCACACATTTAAACACCACAAAGATATACCTTAAAACACAATGTAACCTTAAAACACAATAAGATTTGTTAAAGTCTACACTAGAACACAATGTGATGTTGTTGCTTAATTCTAATGTGTTGAGTTTTAATGATGTAAATCAGGTGCATGCGGGAATGTTGGAGGTGTTCATTAATCAGTTTGACGAATGTGTGAAAAGGATAAATGACCATTTTACGGAAGGTTTCCAAATGTACCCCAATAGTGTGAAAATAAAAGAGAAACACACCATGTGGACTGAGAAACTGAAAAAGGTTTGATCCACATGTACGACGACTGCACAACCACACACTCCTACGGATAAAACACCAGAAAAAGAGGCACATAATGAAAATGTGGATCTGTCACCGTTGTCACAGTGGACACCTTCATTGGTCGAAGAGGTATGTAAGACCGTTGACAAGACAACCACACCGACGACTCAGGTTGCAGTAGTGGAGCAACCCGCACTCGACGTCACACCGATCTCGCAAAAAACAGCTGTGGAATATGAATTTTCGATTAGAAGGGGGCATTTTATAGAAGAGTTGGACCTTGGAAAGCGGAAAGTAAGACCGGAAAGACAAACAGAGTTGGCTGACGCTCTAAGGTCTCCATACGTGAAGCGGGCAGTAGAGATTAGGAAGAAAATTCACAACGCTGAGGTCTCGGTCAGCTCATACATGCCTGGGGTTCAATGTGGTATGAAAAAATGCCATTTATAATACCAATGTTTTTAAAAAGTATTGTAAAACACAATGATTTTAACTAATTTGTCTGAAATTATTATAACACATTGTTTAAAAAATGTTTGTATTCGTTAGGGATACTGTGTTTAGAACTGAGAAAGGTGTGCCAGTGATGAGATCTCCGCTCAAATCATTATTGCCGGGAATGGAATTGCATATATTGGTGATAAGCGCATGGGCGGATTTGCTGAACTATGAAGAAAAATTCAGGCAAAAGGGGAGCATCGCACGCCTGTTCTGTTCGGTGAATATGTTGGTAAGTATGATCATAATGACATTGTAAAAAAAAGTTTTATGCTTATGTAATATTGTTTAACACAATCAACTCAAAATGCAGAATGAGGATCTACAAGAAAAATGCAAAAACAAGGGCAAAAGCATTTGCAGAAAACATGGGACCGGTCCTAATTTCTGCTGATGTGAAAAAGATACCTGACAAGTCGCTCGTCTTTGTACCAATCTTACACGACGATCATTTCTACTGTGTATGTTTTAATTTGAGGGACATGAAGGTAGAGGTTTTGGACAACAGCGCTAAAGATATTTCGATGAAAGACAAATACAACGAACGGCCGGAAAAATTGGTACGCCCCTCTGTATATAAACTACAAACGTCCTTTGATACAGAAATGCATGACACCTGAAGTCCATGTTTATAAAACACAAATTAACAAACTGCATGAACTTGTTATTAACTTAAGTTCTCTCTTAATTACTTAAAACACATACCAGTATCTTATGACCCCCTGTTAGAAGTATAAAACCCAAAATGATGTGATGTTGCATGAACTTCTCTATAAATAAAGTTTGATATTAAAACACAGTCAATACTGAATGATACGTTACCATCCGTCATAATAGATTAACACACTGTGAAATTTGACACCACATAATACCAGTATTGTGTACTTAAAACACACTTCATCAGAATTATAAAATATTCCATATGTATGAACTTGTTATTATCATAAGTTCTCTCTTAATCACTTAAAACATAATCCAGCATCTTATGACCCCCTGTTAGAAGTATAAAACCCAAAATGATGTGATGTTGCATGAACTCTGTAAATAAAGTTTGATATTAAAACACAGTTGATACTGAATGATACGTTATCAACCGTATTAATAGATTAAAAGACAGTGTAATTTGACACCACATAATACCAGTATTGTGTACTTAAAACACACTTCATCAGAATTGTAAATTATTTAATCTGTTGATAGCCGGTATACGTAGACAAACATATAACACAAATGCATAATCTATGCATGTACATGAATTTAAAACACATTTTGATTAAAATGTTTAACATGCAGCGTGATGCTTTATCAACGTACTTGGAAAAAATGGGCATCCAGCGGGCGGGGTGATCAGCAGAGTTGTGCCGGTATGATTGGAGATGCCATGGCGTACAAAGCATAATGTAATCGATTGTGGCGTTTTCCTGATGCGCCATATGGAAACGTACATGGGCGTGGCTGGAAAAGCTTGGGATTGCGGATTTTCGAACGAGTGCACTGATGCGGGTGAAATTACATACAAGCAGCGCAAAGAACTTGATGATCTCAGGCATAAGTACATTGCGAAGATGCTCCTAAGTGACGCAAACACGTACAGAAGTTTTGTTGAAGCTGACGTTGGTAGATATAAAAAGCTTTCGGCCGATGAAAAAAAGAGGCTAGAATCAGCAGCCTTTGAAGCAATCAAGGAAAAATTGGACAAGTATCTTCAAATGGGATATTTAAAAAAAATAATAAGACTTGGTTGGTGGTGGTTTCTTGAAGAAATATGGGATGTGTTTCAAAAACAATTTTAACATTTGGTTGGTGGTGTTATCTTTTGAATTGTATGTCTTACTGTAACACCCCGAAAATGGGTTTGGTAATCAAACCACGTTAACATTAATGAACATGTAAAATACCGTTAGTGGTGAAATTAACCCGGTAAATATTAGGATTTAACAAATAAACCTAATATTAAATAAAAGTTTAACGAAAACTTTTGAAGAAATAAAAGTTTATAAACAGCCCGAGATAACGGAACTTAAAATAAATTGGATCGTACCCGAAAATATAAATCTTTATATTAAAAATGTAATGTCGGATATAAATGAGATGAAATAACTAGGAATAAATAACATAGTTAATCACAACTGTTATAGTAATAAGGAAACTTGATTAAAACACCCTAAATGAAACTTGGGAAAAGTTGAGGGGCCAAAAGCGTTTAAAATGAAACTAGTAAAATAAAATAAAAAATTTAAAACTCCAACACACACTTGTGTGTGTGGAGATCGACAGAAACACAGGGGGGCGATCCAGAGCTTCCCTTTAAACCCTAATTCCTCACAAAATTCTCAAATTGAAGGTTCAAATCAAGACCAAACCGAAATCCAAGTACGGAATAGTGATCTCCACTGAAAAAGGAGTCACAAGGTATGTAAATTTCGTAAGAATCTCTAGTTAAATTTCTGAGCAAACTTAGAGAATTCGAATTAGATGGTTGCATGTTCGTTATATGATGAAATAGGAACATTGTAGTGTCTAGGAGTAAACCCTAGACAAGCATATGATGAAATTAGGTCTAAATCTTGTGAATTCATGATCACCATTGAAGGTGATAAATGTGATGATGCTAAATTCGTGTAATGTGATGTTTTTAGGGTTTTTGATGGCTAAAAATAGTGCTATAATGTAATAAACATGTTTCGATTGAAAGCTGAATTCAAACAGCTTCTGATCAGAATTTACAGCCGACTTGTATTGGCTGTAACGTGGACAAAACGTGACAAAAACGTGTGTTTCTTGAGTCTAAAATGTAATTCCAGGAAATATCTTTAAAACCCCACTGGAATCGCATTTTTTCGACGAAAATTGAGCGTTTTATGAATTTTTCCGTATCAAAGGTTCAAGCTGCGTTTTCTGGCAGAATTTACAGCCCATTACGAATGTCATAACTCAATTTAGGAATTGAGTTATGATCTCAAATTCTTACTGTAGAAAATTTTAAGTGATTAAAAGAATCGCCAATTGGAATTTCGTCGATCAGATAAACGAGAAATTTTTAATGAATTTTTCCGTAAGCTGCAGTCAGAAGTGACGAATCTGATTGCAGCTTAGTAGATGAATTTTTACGAATTTTTTGTAAAGAGTTAGATCTTGAAATTTTAACACAAGGTCTAACCCTCCGAGAGGTACGCCACATAAAAAAATCATAATTTTTGAAGACTTGTAAACAGGTTAAACAGGTCACCAAAAACATCCTATTTTCAGTGATACGAAAATTGATTGTTGATGTTATAAATTATGCCCACAATGTTCATATGTTGAAATTATGAATCAAACGCGTAATCTCCTAGTTCGACTAATTACGTGTGATGTGGGGTAATACAAATTTTAATTAGGAAGTCGATTTAGCTTATATGCACATATCATATAATTAAGGGTAATTAACTTTTGAAAAGTTAAACTAACCGTGGACGGAGTCAAATAGTAGTTTTGACATAGAAAATACGTAAGGTGGAATAGTCGTGGTTATAATGACTAATCTAACCACCTTGTGAATTATGATGATAGTTTGACTCTTGACAAGCTAGATGGAGGCTTGGGAATGAAGCGGGTCAAACGGAGCAAGTACGAAAAGGAAAGCGTAATTTGGATGCGAGGTAAGTAAAAGCTTACACCCTTTTTAGTATACATCAGTTGTGTGTATTGAAAATGAATAAGGAAGAGTTAGTAATAGGGTTATAATGTTCTGACGCAAATAACATGAGTCGGAACTAGTGCAATGGTGAGAAATCATAAACAATGGCAAAAAGGGTAGATTGGTAAATTAGTCATATGACGATGAACTAATAAAAAATTTTGAAACACTACGTTATGGTGTAAACCGGAATGGGTAAAAAGGGCGAGATGGTAACTAGATATCATCTCATAATGAAAAAGGGTCGTTCGGACTAAACGGGTCAAATGACATTGGCAAGATCATTTGACAATATTAATTGATGATCGCTTGTTGAGTTTTGTGATTACAGGAAATATCATACGGTTCGCGTTGGTATTAATTAGAAATTAATAGTGAAAGATATTTAAACGGGTCAATCCTAAGACTCGATCCAGGTACGCATATTTAGTATTATTGATAAAAGCGATATTCTTGGTCAAATATTAGCGAAAGTCCTTAGTCGTAAAATGAAGGACTAAAATTGACCAAAAAGCCCTTGATGGGAAAACCGGGCAAACGATCCTTAGAGGTTGTTCAGGAATTAGTATTAGGATTACGAAATAAAAGTAGATACTTTAATGTAGCAAAATGATGGGTGAAAGTGGTTTAAGGAATCATGAAACGGGTCAAAAGTGTTAAAAAGGGATTTCAAGCCGAGAGCTTGAAATCTGAATTTTTGAACTAGTGGAATGTCAAGTTTTAACTCCATAAGATGGATAATTAAATTTCGAACGCATAGGAAAAAGAATCGCCTAAAACGGACTAGTAGATAAAAAGTTATGGCCGTTTAAAGTTCGATTTTTGTTGAATAATTGAGCTGGGCAGAAAATGCAGGTTCAGAAACGGACCTGCTGGAAATTAGTCTCCCTCGCGACACGCGACAGGGTCCCTCAATTGGGGCACGACACGCGACAGGTGTCGCGACTCGCGACAGATTAAAGGTTGCCTTCCGCGACACGCGGGAGGCATGATTTTTGGAAATTTTATTTTGATTATCATTATTTGATATTGGAACTTATTTATACATGTTTATAAGCTGTCAAAACTAACTTTTAAGTTGGTTTTGATCATAGGTGAGTATAGCAAGCATCCGGAAGACGATCAAGCAATCAGGTGAACCGAACGCATGTCAAATGAAGCTTCCGCAATGACTTTATGTTGTTTTTGTTTTAAGTGAACTATGTAAACACTTGGAACTATATTTTGTTTACTTTAAACACGTATGAACTTTGACTTGACAAAGTTTTTAGAACGTTACATTTTTCATATAAAATGCGTAATTAAGGTTATAAACATGTTAAATTGAGACGGATGTTACACTTACAATATGTTCGGTTATGTTTTTTGATTTTCATGTCGATAAAAAAGTCATCTAGAACACTATGTGTCACGACCCCGACCCCACCCTGGGCGGGAGCCGCGAACAGTCAAGTGGTCCCGGTGGTTATTTTAAAAACATTGCAGCAGAAATGTTCATCAGGACCGTGAGTTAGGAAAAATATGAGAGTTTAGAAAACACCATATTTTTATTTATTAAATAGATGGGATAAAATCATGTTTTGAAAGGTAGCTTTAATATGGGATATACCCGAATACGTAAAACAACGTTTAGTTTAATTTAATTTAATTTATTTGATAAAATAAGCCACTTCTTTAAGCCTTTCGGTGCCGTATCCAACTCTTATTCCGATCTACAGTAATCACTTGAAACACGTTTTAAAAACATTTTGGTCAGTAGGAAATACTGGTGAGTTCATTCATTTTTGTATAAAATGACACATTGTTATAAGTTACAGTATTAAGAGCGATTACAATTGCCACTATCTTACAATTATCTGGTCCAGTGTTGTCGCAACCCCCGATCCCAAATCCCAGGGAACGGACGGCCGCGAGCCAGTTTTAGTGGTATCGCGTATTGTCTAATTTGGCAGCGGAATTTTTCATCAGGATCGTAGTTAGGAAATATTTGATCAGAGTAAAATACCACATTTTTATAATATTAAACATATGGGATAAACCCAAGTTCGCAGTACACACGTTTTTATAGGAATAAATCCTATTTTATTTAATAAAAACATCTATTTTATTTTAGGTAACTTTATTGCCACTTTTCCAAGCCTTCAGTGCTGTCCAGCTGGCTTCTATTTGGCTTTCACAATTTGTTACCTGAAACGCGTTTTAAAAACATTTGTCAGTGGGAAATACTGGTGAGTGAATCCCAGTTTAATCAAGTTTAAATAAAAACCATTGTACAGTATTGAGGGCGATCTCGCAATTACATTTGTTTCCAAGTTATATCAATTAACATCCATGGTACTGTCAGACCCGACTTGTGGAAATGTTACTCCTTGACCCGGTGGTAACAAATTTTGTATACAAAACCCCAAAATAATCATGATAATTGTATTCTTACAAATACTCAATAACTGCTTAATATGCATTTAATTGTATGAGGTTTTGTAAAAACAGTTAACAAAATGTTTACAAAAAAGCGGATCAACTCACATTGTTGTCTTAGATTATCCTTTAGGGTTTCCTGGTGACAATCTATAATTTACACAAATGCACACGCGTTAGTATAATAACCCATTTTAACATTAGTAATACCCTCCCCGAGACGGCATTCCAACGACTACGTCGGGCAGAACCACGACAGCCGTTATGGAACCCTAGATCAATCGGGCAGCGTATCTAATACGTATCCAGGGGTTTTAATACTGACAACGGATCAGAACTTCGCTATTTAGGGGGGTATTAGACCCGAGTATAACTTCTACTATCAGAAAATTCGAGTGAAAAAGAAAGATACGAGCGACTGAAACTGATATCCCGAGCTCCCATTATATAGGGCTTCATCTTGGGTTTCTCACGGCCCGCGTAAAACAAGACAAGGTCTTACGCGGCCCGCGTCAACTATAGTCAATGACCTAGCTTGTCCGGGTCAGCGTATAGGGTTGCCGTGTGTTGGGCCACGTTGCGGCCCAGGGTCGTGCTAGGTTTTAAGTTGTCGCGGCCCGCGTAAGGGTTAAGGGTCCTTTACGCAGCCCACCTAAACCCCAAAATCAGATTTTTAATTAATTTTTAATAATATTTAAGGTATTCGGGGCCCGTTTTCACGTATGGGGTGTATTTTGGGACATATTGGGATATTTTAAAAATATATTAGGGTGTCAGAAATAATTCGAGGGTGTCGGTTTAGGGTTGTTATAAGTGTCACACAATTTGTGACTATGGTCATACCACCATTGGGTCCTTTCACCCAATAGTGATGATTATCACTGTTTAGGTCCTTTCACCTAAAAGTTAGAAAACAGTAGTAATTGTGCACAGTGCCCCACTTACTGTTAGTAATTTAAGATAACAAAGACTTAATCCCTGTAAAATATAGCTGGGAAACATTTAGGTATTGTAAAATACTTTTGATAAAAAGAGAATGACTCACCTTGTTAGCATATAGACTTGACTAAACAAGCCTCCTGATTCTATGCTTTCTGATAACTAAGCATTTACTTTATAGTTCTGAATCTTCTGATGATTAAACCTCTTGTTTGATTGTAAGTTTATGGATCGGAGTTTTCTGATAGTTAAACATATAGTTTAACAGAGTAGAATACGTATTAGTGTAAAACCATATCAAACCTAACGATGGTCTCGATATTAGAACCTCAACGAAATTCACAAAGTATAGTCTTATTTAGACAGCACTTTGGCATTCGTTAGTTGGTTCCCGAATCGATCGGATAGAATATCGTATCGGCGATTATTGGTTAGAACACCAACGTATAGAAAGAAGAATAGAAGGAATGAGTAAAGAAAAATGAATCCTAAGCTTCCTATTTATAGGTAAGAAGTATGAAATTTCTAGGAAGTTTCCTTTGTACTTTTCTAGGAAATTTCATATACCTTTTCTAGAAAGTTACCTATATATTTTCTAGGAAGCTTCCTACCCACATATATATCCTCTTGCACATTCCTTTGATATTATCTATCTCATATATATTTATTTTCATGTATATCTATGTAGGTGTTTAATTTACTTACTTAATTAATCTTACTTAGCTTTATTAATCTTGCTTAGCTTAATTAGACTTGCTTAGCTTAATTAATCTTGCTTAACTTAATTAATCTTGCTTAACTGATTAATTAATCATACTTAACTTAATTAATCTTACTTAATTGATTAATTAATCTTACTTAACTGATTAATTTTCCTTAACGGTTTAATCAAGTAATTTACTTAGCCGATTAATTAAATAACGTAATTAGCTAATTAATTAACTTACTTAGCTTGCTTAACTGCTAAGTTTCCTTTCCTGTTAAGTTTCCTTAGCTATTAAGTTTTCTTAACTGCTAAGTTTTACATAACCATTAAGTTTACTTAATCATTAAGTTTTCTTAATTACTAAGTTTACTTAATTATTAAGTATTCTGGTTTAGCAGCTTCCTGGTTACGAGTTCTAATTTCTAGATATGACGGAACTCGTATTAGTGTATTAACTCAATTCAACTTCAACGATAATCACGAGATCAAAACCCTCACAATGAATGACAAAGTATAGCCAGATATTGGCAACACTTAAACATCCCTTGGATTAGTTTTAATCGATCGGATATAGTATCGTACCAGTGATTAGAGTTATTACCCTAATAACGGGCAGAGTTTCGGGATTTAGGGGTATTATTCCCGAGCTATTACTTTTCTATAATATAGGCTAAGAGAAAGAAAAGAATCGAACGATTTGAAATGAAACCATCGGCTGCTATTTATAGGTTGAAATAGGGGCTAGTCGCGGCCCGAGAAGCATATCGGCTTCTCCTTCGCGGCCCGCGAGGGAGTCTAGGTCGGCTGTGTAACACCCTTATTATTATTTAAAGGTTTTCGTATAATTTACGAAAACAAACGAGTAATTATGATTTCAAATACATTGAAAATACGGGTTCATTAAACATTATTTACAGAATTAAAAACTATACAACATATTATGTGTGCGTTCGTCATTTTACATAACAACGATACAAAGTGCGGAAGCTTATTTCTTGATCGTGTTCGGTTCTTCGTTGTGCTTGATCGTCCTCCGGTGCTAAAATTATACCTGAAACTCATAAAACATGAGTTGGATTAGTCATACGTAACTTAAAACGTATTTAAACGAGTCCGGGAAGCGAAACTGATTAAAATAATTTTTTTTCGCCAAAACAGGGTTTTTCGCGCCACGTGAAGGAACCCAGTTGCTCCCTCGCGCCACGCGAGGGAGACCGTTTTCCAGCAGGTCTGCAGCTCAGTTCAGCTATGCCAGTTTTTACGGAAATGGCCATAACTTCTTCGTTATTGATCCGTTTTACCCGATTCTTTTTCCTACGCGTCCGTAATTTAATCCTCCATCTTATGGAGTTAAAATCCTACATCCAACATAAGAAATTTTGAGACTTCTAAGCCTTTGACTCGTTACCTTTTTACCGAATTTTAACCCGTTTATGCATTTTATCAAACAAACGTATTTGTTTGATTCCTATATCACATACACTTCTTCAAATTAATGTTACCTACCATATTAGGTTCTAATCATAGGTTTATTACACAATTTAAATCCATTCTCGCTCGTATGCTTATTTTGACCCGTTAAGGGTATTTAAGCACCTTAAAGCTTGAAATCGCTTTCATTCATTTCTAGCATCTTATTTCTACATTTCTTATCAAGTAATCTTCCACTACAACTATAAGTGTGTTGGATCTAATGTGGATATCTATATGTTCCGAGTTTTACCCCTCGGATTATTATTTTACGGCAAGACTCAAATAGAGCCATTTGACTAACGTATTACATATTTCAACTTCTATACTTATTCTAAGTATTTATCTAATCATGAAACTCGTTTCCAAACAACCTTTAAGGGTTGTTTGTTCAATTTAGCCTACAAGGGCATTTTGGTCAATTTTGATCCTTCTTTTACGACAAAGGACTTTCAGATACCTGTTTGACCCAAAATTTCCGGTCTTTTAACTATGACCTTGTTTAGAAACCATTATGTTTCTAAAACACTACATTTATGACTTAAATTATTCGGCTTATCTTTAAGATAACCAAATATCCAATTTGACCTTGTTTAACTCTTAGAAAACCTCAAATTCTACATGATGAGTTGAATCATTACACAAACCTGGCTCGGATCAATGTATTGACCCGTTACGATACCTTGCCTTAGTGGCGCTAAGTAATAGTAATGTCACCATTCAATCGATATTTATTCCTGTAATCAAGCAACTCGACAATACATTAACCGATATTGTCAAAGGGTGATATTTTCACCTTTTGACCCGTTTGGTCTTATATGGCCGTTTACTTTTACGAGATGGATTTATTATCATCTCGTCTACATGACTTGTACCGGTTTACACCGTACGGTCAATTTACTTATAAATCTATTTCTTGATTATTTTGACCCCTTTATATGTTACGCCGTAAAGTGTCCTACAAAACTAACGGTTATCGTCAACGAGTGACTACATTGTCGTTTTACCCTTATTAATTGTATTGATTTACCTTATAAGGTAAATCATTCAAAACTCGTTATTTATTAGTCATCACATGACTAAATGACCTTATTAGCTCTTTTTAACCATTCAACATGGTTTATCATTATTGTCTTTTGTTCCGAACCTCGCATGTCGGGTCGAAGCATCATAAGTCAAATGTGACTTTTGATTATTCAAAATTTATAAAACCCATAGATATCAAATAAAAGGTGTAAGTTTTAACTTACCTCACATCCGAATTACGCTTTTCTTTTCTCACTTGCTTCGATCGACCCGCTTGCTCCCCAAGCTTCACCTAGCTTGTTAAGCGCCAACTATCATTCATTATTCACAAGGTTGTTAGATTAGTCATTCTAAATCATGACTTTCACACCTTATGAATCTTTGACTACTTTTCTTATTGAACTAAATCATAAATCATGAGTTTAAATTCTTGTGTTAAGACCCACTTAACACCTAAATGGGTGATTCTCAATTTCACATGCATGAACATTAATGCATCAAATTATTGATTAGGGTTCATTCCTAACCCTGAATTTATCATAATTTCATTCAAACATCAATCAACCAAGTTCAGATTTCGATTTCACAAGTTTATCAAGAATTTGAGATGAAACCAAATTGTGAATTTTGACATACCTTATGATCCCTTCACTGAGGTGATCACTAATTTGTGCTTGAATTTCGATTTGGGTTTGATTTGCCCTTCCAATTTCTTGATTTTGTGCTTGTTAGGGTTTTTGAGCTCAAGAGTTCTTGGCTCCTGTGAATATCTCGACCAGAACACACACTTAAAGTGTGTGTTTTGGTGTTTAACTTTTGTTTTAATAAAACAAGTTTCCCACTTGGCAATATTAGTCCCTCATGTTTTATTTTGATAAAATGAAGCTATAACTCACCATTAGTTACTTAATCACATGCTACTAACTAGGTTAATTATTCCTAGTTACTTTGGGTTCGGGAAATTATATCCCGTTATGTTTTATGTCC